>CM062810.1:759569281-759719281 GCA_031772625.1 Pinus tabuliformis
GAGGAGATGTCTCAATAAGTTGGAGGTGTCCGTTAACTTGGCCACCCTTGACTAGTAAACTAAAAGTGATGGTAAGAACTCATACAATGTGAAGATGCCACATCAGTCGAGATGGGATCACAGATAGTGGGTGGTGATTGCGAGGAAATAGGAAATAATCACTCCGAGTGTGGACAATGGTCTAAAAGAGGAAACCTCGTGTGACTGCCAGGTCACTACATCGCTCCAAGCCTAAGAAAAAATGACATATTATGTACTAAGGCTCAAATTATTTGGCATAATCGCTCATTTCAAAAATAACTAAGGATAGGACAATCTCGTGGTGCCATCGAGGAGTTTCGAATCTTGTTCTGTAATTTCTATAAGAAGGATCTACATGCCATCCTGAAACTAATATAATATGGCCAAGAAACTACTACAGGAAGAATGAAAGGGTGAAGGAAAGCCAAAGAGGTTCGAGTTAGTCTCCAAATTATCACCTTCATCCCATACCACTGAATAAAAAGTAAGTTCCACAATCTCCTTCATCCATTCATAAGATTGTATGAAAATTTCAGTTCGAATTCTATAGGCAGTAGCAGTATAATTGTGAAATTAAAAGGTCTTTTTGGGCAATAGAGTAAGGGGAATGTAGGAAATTATCATCAACAAGGACTTTTAACTCGTTTTTGCCACTGAATTATACATTGAAGCTATTAAATAATTATATCTCCCTCACTTAGCTAAAAACATAGAGAAGATATGGGGGAAGAATTTAATAGAAGGGAGCCCTCAGATACCAAAAGAATCCACCTACACCCTCTTGTGGTAGACATTTTTGGAAGACACTAGTGGCTAGGATTCTTTGATTTGTTGAAAGGGTATGGTGATGACATCTCCTTTGAATTTTCCATGTCGCTAAACTCACAAAAAGATGATAGTGCAACCACTATGGTAAGGGGATTATCTATTTCACTCAGCCCTAAAATAATTAGCAAAGTGACAAAACTACCTCTAGGGATCAAATGGAGAAGAGAAGACAAAGCCACCAGTGCCACTGCTAAAAATAGTTCCTTCACTACCAATGAAAATCTGTTGAGGACAAGAATGGAGTAAGGATGGAAAGCCCACCTTATCCTTGGAATGAGGTGGCCTACCATATTTTGAAATACATCTCTTGTGAGGGAAGAATGAGTGTGGTAAATGCCTACCACTTTAGATTGCTTCATGAACTCGGGTTGTAGACATAATTTCTTCTTTCTCAAAGGCTTAATGTTCCATACTTCCTCCTAAAATCATTAGTGACATGAGTCAAAAAGTGAGAGACAGAAAACATCAACACCTAGGCCACCATGGCCTTATTAAACTGATAGTGGTGAATTCCTTAAGAAAGTTCATAATCCTCCTCCTTTGGTCCAAATTCATAGACATGGATAGAGAAGCCTTCATTGACACACAAATCCTCACACCAAGTGAGACCTAGCATTGGAGGAAGAGAGGGAAAAATAGAGGAAGAAGAATAAGGGGCAAGGATAAAGAGGAAGTAGCAGCAAGGTCAGAAGAAGAGGAAAGATAAATAGAAGCAGAAAGGACAGTCGAAGGACCAGAGGAAGAGGTAGGAAAAGAACAAGATGAAGAGGAAGAGGAGGAGAAACAAGAAAAATCGAGTCCTAAGTGTTAGCACCTAAATCTACCCTAGGCTGAAGGAAGGCAAAATTCAGGGTAACCACAAACCACGCTCAGTCTGGTAGCTAGCCTACCAGTACAGGAGAGGGCTCTCTCCGAGTCATGCTCAGTAAGTAGATAAGCAAAAACAATCTAAGATGACTTACAACGAAATATTGATCTTAGGCTAGTAAGTGAATATGGATACAAGAAACAATTTTTATGAATGACTAAGCTTCTAGGATGGTATGGGACCAACAGTCAGCAAAGAACAGAGAATGTAAGACGAAGGCACAGATTACTTTGTGAGGCAAGGCAGGCGGAAAGTGTAGCAATTTAGTTTGAAATAATGCGGAATGGAGAGATTGTTTAGGAGAGTGAAAAGGGCATAGGAACATGAATCCTTTTCAACAGAAGAAGAACACTGAACATGAAATTTTCCCTCAGGCAGAGTAATAAAATTGAATTCTACCTTATCTAACTCAAAAAATTTCACTGGAAATGAACATGAATTGAATTATGAAACATAAAAAAATACATATGAAAACATAAGAGACACATTTGCTACACTCACAACCACATGAATCTCATGAAACGGAGCCGCTGCCTTTCATTAATTCTCTGTCAAAATATACAGTGAAGAAACAGAGTTTCTTTCCCACAGTCTCCCATAAGTTACAAGCCAACCAACCATTTGCAAACAATTTTCATAAAATATATAGAATGTGCCATGAAGAGATAGAACACCCAAGAGTTGGGGAGTTACTCGAATCATTACAAAATGGAGATGAAGAGCCAACCATCAGCTACAGGTGCAGCGTTACAAACATGAAAAATGGTTTGGGTGACCGTTTGCCTTCCTTCGCCACTTGGATAGAAGCCAATCTGGAGAGAAAATACTTTAAATGCCACCTTAGGTGCCAAAAAACTGAAATGTAGATGAGCGGGCCCACTTGGAGAAGTCATGAAACGGAAGCAAATTTGGCAATTTTTCCTGTGTGCGCCGTGCCATTTTCTTTGTGCACCATGCTACTTTGGAGCCTGATTTGAGGCACTTGTAGGTGTCCAAAATGTCTGCAAGTGTGCTTTCGGAAATCCTGTCCTATCTACTTTCTAACCCAACTGGAATTTCTGAATTTGGTGCTCATTTGCCCCTCCAAATCTTCATTCTCCCAAGACTGCTTCCTGTGTGTCAAAAAAGGGGCAGAGAGGCCATTTTTTGGGTGTTTTTGACCTCTTGGAGACTCAGATCTTGCCCAAATTTCTTGTCCAAGCACCAGTAGTCGTGATTTTCCATGCTGAATCCAAAAATGCAAACCATTCTTCATTTGGAGCTCCCAATTTTTAGCGGAGAAAAAACCTGTGTTTTGCCCAAAAATTTGTCATGTGACCAAAATTTCCCCAAATTCCTTGAAATTTGGGCTGGAGGTTCTCTATGGGGTGCTATGCTGTGCCAAAGAAGCCTCAGCCAAGATTCGAAGCCGATCTTTCTCTTTTGCCTCTTTTGCCTCTTTTGTTGCTTTGCTCAATTTTGCCTTCAAGCTCCTTATCTGGGCCTTTGCACTCATATTTCGTGTCCTGTAATGATAAGCCATGTGTCTCAGCAAGGCATGGTCCTTGTCGGCTTTGTCCAGTAGCCTCTCCAAGTGCATGTTAACGCTCTCGAGATGGGCCTCCCGGTCCTCATTGATCTCTTGCTCCAATGATGTGAGCTCAACTCTTCTTCTTTGTGCAGCTTGGCGATGCTCTCGAATGTTTTGTAGCTCCATGATCGCCCACTGATCCTCTAGTTGTTTGTTTCTCTACTCCAGGTACTTCATGTTCCACTTAGCCCTCTCCAAGTCAAGGGATAAGGTCTCAATCACTGATTGCTGCTCCTAGGTGATCTCTCTAAGCTCTGCATTTGTAGGTTCTGTATCTGTCTCATCACCATGAAGGAGAACGAATTATGTCTCTCTTTCACCTGATGGCTCACCTGAAGGCCCCTCATCTTGCATGGGCTCCTTACCTTTGTCCTGTTCTTGTGTCGTCAATGTAGGAAGCGAGGCCCCTTCCACCCCGGGTGGAGATAACACTCGCTTTGCCGCTGCAAACAAATGTCTACTGCCTCTCTGATAGGTGATGAATATTGGCATAGTAGTAACCTCATGGCGCTCATACTGATGAGAAGGACCACCTATCTCATGATCTGCCTCCGATACTACCTGTGAAGTGCTGAAGAAGTCATGGGAGATGAAGTCGTCCCAAGAAATGCCCTGCAATTCCAACTGATGATCCACCAAAATCCAGATAAGAGCAAAGTGATAAACACTGTTGAGCTGCTGCTGAGGGGTCTTATGCTGCATGAAATTTTTCATCCTCTCTATGTTCCCACAAATGAAAAATGGGAGGTTCATCATCCACACCCTGGTAAAGTGCATGAGCAACCTGATGTGATAGGCATATAGGTGAGAAAACCTCCCCTCACAACTAAAGTACTTCATGATCAATTTCATGAGTGGAGCATACTCATCTTTCAAAAATCTGAATGGGAAGACTCTTGTGAGATGCCTCAAACAACTGGCCTTAATGTAAGGCTCATAATGATGCCTATCCACCTTATTTTTCTTATGCCACTATTCTCCAACATTTGGTATGCCTGTTGCCACTGAGATAGTTTCGGGTGTCAATGTGAAGGTGACCCCGGCCAAGATAGACTGACCTCCATGTAGGTGACCTCCATGAACTCTAACATTTGCCACCCTTTGACAAAATTCAAAACATGCTAGGTGCTGGAAACATGACATAGCAAGAGGGCATGCCTGTAATTTGGTGAGGGTGTTTGGCTCATCCCTAACATGTTTTCAACTCCTGTGATGTCTCCGAGGGGCCTGTTCTTCTGAAGCTGTATCACTGTGAGTTTCCACCTCATACTCTGATGAACCCTCAGATGCCATGATTGTTGTTTATAAACTGTATTTAGGCTGCCCCTTTGATGATGGTGAAGCTAGGTGTTGTTTGTGATATCTGCCACCAAGGGGAACAACGAAACAAAGGGAGTATTAGGAGGGGAGTAATGTAATGGGAATAGGGGTTATAGGGAGAATTTTGTTTAGGGATATGTAGGGGTTTTGGGTATTTGACAGGTTAGGGTTTGGGGTTTTAATTGAGCAATAGGAGGAAGGGAAAGGGAAGATGAGTTTGGTAGTGTTAGGGTAGTGATAATAGGAAAAATGGCATAGGGGAATAAGGAACAGGGGTAAGGTAGGGAAAATAAAGCCTTGGAAGCAACAACACAATGGCACAACCCTAGAAAAATGGTTTTTTGGTGTCTTCTTGTGGTTAACTTTATGAAATTTTTTGCATTTAATCACAGGCAATAAACCACCATATCTTTATCAACTTTGATGCACAAGTGAGTTTATGGAGCCTACCTTGCAATCTATGTGCTTCACAAAAAATTTGAGGGAGTTTGTCAAATTCTGGGTGCTTTGTCTCTATGCGCCACGCGCAAAACCCAGTGCGTCGTGCTTTGGGTGTGCACCGCGAAAGTTAAGAATTTGCACTGCGAGCGGGCTCTATGTGCGTTGCGCCCTGTGTGTGCGTCGTGCCCCTGCCTATACGCGCCGCACGCCTGTAAACCGCCTCCAACTTGCTCTAAAACACGCTATTGCACTCTCAAACCTTTTGCAACATCTCCCTACGCACTTGATTTGCACAATGACTTCAATTTTGGTGGAAAATTGTTTATAAAGACTTGGAAGTGATGGGTTAGATTTTTGCTTCTCCAAAAAACCCATTTTCTAATGTTTATGTGTGACACTTTTTCATTGACTTTAAAGCAACCTTGATTTTCACTTTCCTCTGAATTTTGGCTCAAGTGATGAAATTTTCGGCACTCTTTACAGGGATTGCTTGACAGGACATTTGGCCACGGAAACCATGACTGCACTTGAAGAAATCAATTGAAGACCTTTTTGAAAATTTTGTCACCAATAACACTGTTTGACTTTTCTTCAAAACAGAGTTTTGAAGAACAGTCAAAGTTTATCAATATGACGATGAAACTCTGTGAATCATTACTTTGCAAGGGCATCACTCTGGCCTGCATGGCTTTACTGGAGCATACTCTCTATGTTCCCGCACCCTGGTAAAGTGCATGAGCAACCTGATGTGATAGGCATATAGGCGAGAAAACCTCCCCTCACAACTGAAGTACTTCATGATCAATTTCATGAGCGGAGCATACTCATATTTCAAAAATCTGAATGGGAAGACTCTTGTGAGATGCCTCAAACAACTGGCCTTAATGTAAGGCTCATAATGATGCCTATCCACCATCTCTTTCTTATGCCACTGTTCTCCAACATTTGGTATGCCTGTTGCCACTGAGAGTGTTTCGGGTGTCAATGTGAAGGTGACCCTGGCCAAGATAGACTGACTTCCAGGTAGGTGAAGCACAAACAGGCGGGCCAACTCATGATGAACTCTGACATTTGCCACCCTTTGACAAAATTCAAAACATGCTAGGTGTTGGAAACATGACATAGCATGAGGGCATGCCTGCAATTCGGTGAGGGTGTTTGGCTCATCCCTAACATGATTTCCACTCCTGTGATGTCTCATGGGAGCCTGTTCTCCTGAAGCTGTATCACTGTGAGTTTCCACCTCATACTTTGATGAACCCTCAGATGCCATGACTGCTATTTATAAACTGTATTTAGGCTGCCCCTTTAATGATGGTGAATCTGGGTGTTGTTTGTGATATCTGCCACCAAGGGGAACAATGAAACAAAGGGAGTATTAGGAGGGGAGTAATGTAATGTGAATAGGGGTTATAGGGAGAATTTTGTTTAGGGATATGTAGGGGTTTTGGGTATTTTACAGGTTAGGGTTTTGGGTTTTAATTGAGCAATAGGAGGAAGGGAAAGGGAATATGAGTTTGGTAGTGTTAGGGTAGTGATAATAGGAAAAATGGCATAGGGGAATAAGGAACAGGGGTAAGGTAGGGAAAATAAAGCCTTGGCAGCAACAACACAATGGCACAACCCTAGCAAAATGGTTTTTTGGTGTCTTCTTGTGGTTAATTTTATGAAATTTTTTGCATTTAATCACAGGCAATAAACCACCATATCTTTATCAAATTTGATGCACAAGTGAGTTTATGGAGCCTACCTTGCAATTTATGTGCTTCACAAAAAAATTTGAGGGAGTTTGTCAAATTCTGGGTGCTTTGTCTCTGTGCGCCACGCGCAAAACCCAGTGCGCCGCGCTCTGGGTGTGCGCCGCGCCAGTTAAGAATTTGCACTGCGGGCGGGCTCTGTGTGCGCCGCGCCCTATGTGTGCACCGCGCCCCTGCCTATATGTGCCACTGCCTCCAACTTGCTCTAAAACACGCAATTGCACTCTCAAACCTTTTGCAATGTCTCCCTATGCACTTGATTTGCACAATGACTTCAATTTTGGTGGAAAATTGTTTATAAAGACTTGGAAGTGATGGGTTAGATTTTTTCTTCTCCAAAAAGCCCATTTTCTAATGTTTATGTTTGACACTTTTTCACTGACTTTAAAACAACCCTGATTTTCACTTTTCCTCTGAATTTTGGCTCAAGTGATGAAATTTTTGGCACTCTTTGCAAGGATTGCTTGACAGGACATTTGGCCACGGAAACCATGACTTCACTTGAAGAAATCAACTGAAGACCTTTTTGAAAATTTTGTCACCAATAACACTGTTTGACTTTTCTTCAAAACAGAGTTTTGAAGAACAGTCGAAGTTTATCAATATGACGATGAAACTTTGTGAATCATTACTTTGCAAGGGCATCACTCTGGCCTGCATGGCTTTACTGGACATATTTAAAGACCAAATTGATTTAATCCCTAGACCTAATGACCGAAAATGACCTTTTTTCCATTAAAGGACCAGACCTTGACTGTCATGGACTTTGGTGATGATTGACAAAAGACCTAAGCCAGCAGGGACCAGACATGAGGGGAAATGACTAGCATGACCTTCTCCATTAGATCATGGCATGCCCCTAGCGGAATGCAACTGAGTGAATGGAGTGGGACACCTAAAAATGAAATGCATAAAGAGTTTGATCTCTAATGGAGGACTGACCAAACCGACTCTAACACTAAGAAGACTACTGAGCCCAGAGAAATAGAGAAACCCAGAAAGAAAGCAAGTTTGTCTCCAAGACCCCTTGAACAAGAGGTAGTGGAAACTATAGCTACCTTGAGCACCTGAGTCAAACCTAAAAGGAAGAGAAAAAGGCAAGCCCCCATATATTTTAAGAGTAGGAAAATCACCAGATCAAGCAAGGGAGGCCACAAACTCCCACAAAAGCCCACAATTGAAGAGTCCCCAAGCAAGAAAGAGGAGGTGAGACCCATTGAAATAAAAATTGAAGAGGTCACCTCTCCAAAACCCATAACAAAGACTGCTACAACATATATAAGGAGGCCCACCACTATATCAACCTCCTTCAAACAGCCCAAGACACAAAGCACCCTCCAACAAGAAGAAAAGGGGAAGCTACAAGAGGGGAAAAGTATGCTAAAGGAAAACCAGAGTGTGCTACAGGAGGGGCAGAGGATGCTACAGGAAGGGAAGAATGAGCTACCAAGAGGTCAAAATGTGACACACCAGCTAAAGTAGGTAGAAAACTCCCCAAAAGAATTTGAGGACTTCCCAAATCTCTAGGACCCTAGTCCACAACCAAGCCTAAGCCCTTATTATAAATTCATTGAAGGAGGAAGAATTATTCCCCAAAAATTTGTAGTCCCACTTTTCTATGAGCTAGAAGCAGAAAGAGGAAGGACCCACAGGTGGATGAAAATTGCTAGGTCTAAGAAGGTGGAGTATGTGGGTCTCATGGAAGAAAAATTCCTTGAAATGGGAAACAAATTAAGTGAATTGAGAATAAGGGTGTCCAAAATGAAGGAGTAGCTACAGGAAAAAAATATGTGGTTGAAGGAGAAGTTGCAGGACAAGGAAAATCAATTTGCCACAATGGAAAACCTCTCCATGGAGGCATTATAGTCTAGACATCCATCTAAGTCTTATGCACTCTTTATCAAAGAGCAGTGGCTGCAATTCCAAATCAAAACCTTAGCACAACATGGTTCTATGCCATTTCAAGGTTACAAATAGTTCATTGAATTCTGCAATCAAGCTAGCATGGAGGATAGAGTGAAATTGGCTGAATTTTACATTCATAACCTCACTTTGACCAATATGAATATTTGGGATCCCAATGAAAAATTGGGGAATACACAACTGATGGCCTTAGCATCCTGGATGACTCATAAGGAGGCAAGAGTTGAGGAAGTGAAGAGATTGATGGCAAAGGAAGAAGATGAACCATTATAGTTAAGAGCAGAGCTAATGAGCCCAATGAATGTCATTAGAAATCATAGCATCATTTCCAATGATGTTGACCTAGCACCCAAATACCTTGCCACCCAGGAACAAGCCATCTCACATTTTGAAGGTGCACTCAAGTTGTTGGGAACATAAAGCCAGCAAGTCTTCCAGAGGAGTTGGAATGAATTACCCCATATCCTATAGATTAGAGAATATCACTCCCTTGAAAGGTTGAGGAATGCATTAGAGAGGACACCCCTATACAAGAGGATCATGAAAAGATTAAATGTTAAGTGGATAGGACTCAAGATCAGTCCACCCGTGCTACTAGCCTACTAGAAGGTATAAATGAAGCAGAAGAGAAGAAGGAGTGGATAGAGATAGAAATGAATGCAAGTTTCTATCCCCAAGAAGGCACACCCTCTGAGGAACCTTGGGATGTCAGGGAGGTCATCAGGGCCACAAAAGAAATGGACATAGATGAATGACTTCCTTAGAGGATGAGAAAAAATTTCAGTAGGGGGTGATGATGAGGATCATCAATAGGTACATCATAAGGGTCATAATGCTATCCTCCAACTTTAGAACTATCTCTTTCTCACATTTATTTACAATTTTTGTTATATTATGCTTAGTGAGAGGGGTAAAAGATGTTTTTCTATGTCATGTGGCATAATATGGTTTAATTGCAGGAAATGGAGCATTTTTTAGGTAATTTACATGTAGGGGCTCAAAGTAGACAACAAGGAGAGATTCTAGGAGGTTGTCCACCTCATTAACTCCTTCAATAAGCCCAATATCACCACCCTCTCTCATCAGCTCAAGGTCATTGGAAGTTGTGCAAGACGAGGTCTTTGAAAACCAAGAAAGTGCAGTTAATGAAGATCAAGATCCACCAATCTCGAGCTATGAGAGATAAACATTCCTATTTTCTAGGGAGTTGCTAGTAGCTACCCTCTTGTATAAATAAACATGTAAAATAGCTCATTAGGATTCGAACTTTGTTTTTAGCTAGGTATCTATCGAGCTCAAGCACTTGGCACTGTTATTTTTTATTGGTTATGTGATATATTTGACATTGATGCAATGATAATGAGAATTTTCTTATTGGTTAATCACTGAGTTACTTCCAGAGGGCTGAGGCTCTTGGATTTGGGCCCAACCCCAGTGGCTTAGGTCCTTGTTATGTGTTGGTATTTCTTCTTAGTTCAAAGTGCTTATTAGTTTTCTTCATTTCATTAGAAAATAACCCCTCAAAATCTTGTGATTTCAACCTCTATCTCATCTTTCCCATGGGAGCATGAATGGAAGGATCTACAATAACAATCCAAAAATACTACGTTTATGATTTCTTGAAAGAAGTTCTATGTTATTCATATTGTTTTTCATGTGCTTATTGTAGCTTAGGAGTTGATTCATTCACTAGATCAGATTTTTTGGCACAAATTAGATGCCATTTAAATTCAACTCATCTTTTCCACTATTAGTTGTTTCATTTTGTCAATGATAAAAGGGTATATGCATGTGATGTTGCGGGACTGTTTGGATCTGTAGGCAAGGGGCCTTTCACTATAACAGTCCTGGTGAAAATTCCATGCAAAAATATATATATGGCCACAGTGATGGGACAAGTATTCGAAGATGAATAGTGGGGGAAACATCCTAGTGGGCATTGATTCGGTTTATTATGGCTAAGGGTATTGGAAAAGGAAATGGCTAAGGTTTTGGAAAGGCATGAGGCATTAATTGGATTTTAATTATGAAAATAATGTAAATTAGGAGAAAAGGAAGGTGAAAGGTCATAGGTTTCATGTGAGGAGGAAAATGAAGGAAAATAATAGAAAATAAAGAAAATAGAGGCCTGATTAATAAAAAAATCTTCTAAGGATCAGTGGGTAAGACTTGATTAGTTCAGTTTTGGAGCTCTTTCATTATTATCTCTCTCTCTCTCTCACGCGATTGGATACTTAGATTTTTCTTGGAGCACTCTTGGAGGGTGTGGCATACTTGGATTTTTGGAACAAGAAGGCAAAGGAAGATTAGGAAAGTGCAAGAGGGCATCGGTATCAACAATTACAATGGGTTTTCTTTGCAGGTATATGGTTTCTTGGTCACTATCTATCATTAGCATCAAGGATGGTCAGGATTGATAGTGGAATGCCTAGTCTTTCCATTTCTTGGATAGCCATGGTGATTGTGGGTTTACTTTCATTGTTTGTTTTGGTTAGTTCTCATGATTCCTAAGCTTGGGTTGAGTTATTATTTCCTGGAAGTCTTGGTTGGAAAAATGCTCTGGAAGTCCTGTAACAGCTTGGTTTGAGTTACTAGTCCCGTAGCCTTGGTTGGAAAAACACTTTGGAAGCCCTATAACAACTTGGGTTGAGTTATTAGTCCTAGAAGCCTTGATTGGACAAACGCTCTGGAAGCCCTTGGTGGGTTGAGTTACTAGTCCTGGAATGCCTTAGTTGGAGAAACACTCTAGAAGCCTGGAAGTAGTGGTGGGTTGAGTTACTAGTTCTGAAACCTTGGTTGGACAAATGCTCTAGAGCCCAACAATAATTGTGGGTTGAGTTACTAGTGCTGGGAGTCAGGTTTGAACAAACGCTCTTGAGCCCTAGAAGTCTGAGATAGAGATCGATCAGAGGATGGTTTTGTGATGTTTGATCGTGAGGTGGAATCATTGTTTGATGGGTTCAAGTGGATGGCCTCTGGAACTGCTAGATGGTTTTTGGTTGATGTGTTTTATGAGATCCCACATTCATGCTTGGAATATGTCACGGGGGTGAATGGTTGAAGAGATATTTGGCTCAGCCATTCTACGGTCGTGGAACATGGAAGTCCCATCCTAGGTTTTGATTTTTCATCATTAATTAAAATTTATTTCTCGTGGTATTTCTATGAGTATTATGATGGATTATATGTGGTGTATATGGATTTGGTTTCATTGATATTTATGTCCCTATTATGTTGGTTATGTATATGTGTTATGACAGCAATCATATGTGGCTCTCATAATATTTTTTACTTGTAATTGAATGATCAATGTATCTATCACCTAATGGATGGAATGGAAATTAAATTGATAAGGAAACAATGCTTCATGGCGAATCTTAGATATGTATGAGACCCCTATGCTTAGACCTCTTATTTATACCTATAGGTTGCATCTTTACTAAGTGCTTGACAAAATGTCTGTTATGGCTACTAGGGGTCCAGTCAAGGTCTTGAACAAGATTTTTATCTAGTACTATCACTTCCATGTTATTTTACTGATTTGAAGAGGTGCTTTGATTTTGGACAGTGACTTAGGCTTTGGGCCTGAAAAAGTGGTACAAATCCCAAAGTCGGTGGCATAGCACTAACAAATTGGGTCTCTGGTCATTGGCACGCAAGCCTATGAGAGCGACTATAGGGTTACAATCACATACATGCCTTCTCATGGTAGTGACTTTTGGTTTAATTAATCTAAATGCTAGGTTAACCCATGGGTTGGGCACCTGGAGTGGTGGATTACCTCCTAAGGGTCCCGAAGCACTTGAGGGAGGTATGTGTATTGTGTTTCCATCAATTCTATTTCCTTAAGGTTACCTGCGAGGTTGAATGATATCATAGTAGCCTTTAGTGGCATGTTTACCCCGACTGGCCAATTTCTTGGGTAGATGTGGGACGAGGGTGTTTTAGAGTGGTATCAGAGTGTGGTTGCACTCTTCTTGGTCTGTGTGTTGATCATGCTTTCATGTTGGTTGCATATGTTCCTTATTCATGTAGTCCATGTTCTTGTTGCATTTGGATGGTGTTGATCATGTTTGTAGTGATGTCGCCATGTGAAGGTTGAAGGTGTTGTCATGGAGTATGTCTTCATGTGTGTATGGTTGATTATGCATTGTTATGCATGTCAATGTTCACATGTTATCAAATGTGTGTGAGGTGGTTGTTGTTGTCATGCATGAGGTGATTATTTATGTAGTTGATATGGTCATGCATTGATGACTGGACTCTATCTAGAATGTTGTGTATACGGTTTTTGTGTTATATGCCTATATGTAGTTGTTATGCATGTATAGTCTTGGTTATAGTTATGCACGAATAGTAGGTTAAAAATTCCATGTGAAGTCATTGTATGCAAATTTAGGTCATCATGGTGGTATTGGTTGTTATGATGCTAATGTGTTGACTGAGATACAACTGGAGATGTAGATCATTAAAGTGAAGTTGCAGCATTGGACCTTGAGGCAAGAGCAGATCATCATACATGTATTGTATGTTTGACATGCAGGTAAGTAAGTTAAGAATTTTCATATGCATTAGGTTTATATAAATTAGGTTTATGTACATGTTTTGATGTTATGGTTACATACATAATAGATTATAGCTGATTAATATAGTCAAATGCACAAGTGTCATGAATGATAGTAACCTGTCGTTGTATGCATTGCTAGTTTTGTTTTATGTTAGATAACTTGATGATCATGTTATATATTGTTGATGAGTATGCTATAGGTTAACTTGTTGTTGCTATATGATAGTTAGCTTGATGATTAGGTCATATGTTGTTGATAAGCATGTTATATGTTAATTGATTGTTGTTATATGGTAGTTAACTTGATGATTAGGGTTATAACATTAGTATCTTGATGTTATATGTATCATGCTAAATTGTATTGGACTATGCCAATAGTTATGGTTACGATATTTAGGTGTGATCCGACATATTTGTGATGACTTTGCACACGTGGTTTTTATGCATGAATGATAAGCTCTTATGGGTTTATGATTTGAACATGTTTGTTAGTTAGTGTAACTATGGATATCATGATCTTATTTATGTTTGAGTTCACATGTTGTAAAGTTATATATTGCTAAGTAGATTGATTGTTCAGACAAGATTTCCTTCCTTGAGATACATTAAGGTATGAGTTTTCTTACTTCATATACTTGGTGCTTGACCGTTTGATTATGTCTTCTATTGGGTGTTTGAGTGTTTGGTGTATATTACATCATCTAGTTGATTTATTTAACATGATATGGTTGCAAGTTGGTGGAATATTTGATGAATTGCATAATATGAGTATGTGTTCAAATGATCTTGTTTTGAGATGATTGTACTAATACATATGTGTTGAGACAGTTGATATGTACTTGAGTGTAGTAGGTGATAGTTGTAGCGTTATCTCTAATGATTATGAGTTGACTGTGGATTATGACATGATTGATAGTCTTGGTAAAGGTTGATTTCAAAGTGATAGATATGATTGTCTTGATATTTGGAACATGTAGTTGACATGTGTGAGCCATTCTAGGAAACATGCTTCGTATCAGCACGACAAGGTAATGCTTTATGTGTTTATATAACTAACATTTGGGTGAAGTGACAGTACATAATAAGGCTCGATTGCGACAAGGTAAAAAGGGTAAAAGAAAGGCATTGGACAAGAATTCCTTTAGCTGTGTTTGGAAACCCTAATTCCAAACGAATGAGTACTTTGCGTGTAGGAAGCCTTCTTAACCTTGATTTTGTCTGACATTATGTGGATATGTTCTATAGTCATTAACATGTACTTGACAAGTATATTAGCCAGTCTCTAGTTGCAGGTGGATCTGTCAAGGGAATTGGAGTCCCTTGAGAGACGACGTGGATGTGTTCAGTTGCAAGGAACGTGTTTGGCATAACAAGGTAAGGTAACGACTGTATTGTTATGTTTGTTTAAGAACTGATAGTTATGTCTTGATGGAAGTATGATGCAAGGGATTGTATGGCAAGGAAACTACCATGAGATTCTGAAGAAGGCTCAAGTTGAGCTTTTGCTTGGAAGCACTGGGAACCATGGGGAATTGAGTCATGGTGTCTATGGTTAATTTTGTTCTTTTGGTATTTTGTGATTTTTTTCATTTGATTGTGACTTGTTTATGTCTCATGCATGGCCTTTACACTTTGTTTGTGGTGTCATATTGTTGTTGGATTTCCGTGGTTTTCTTCTTGTTTTCTTCTCTGTATTTCCTTTATTGTTTTGAGAGTCTTGGGAATTGGTTGGGAAAATATAAAGTTAATGGAGCTCGGGGAGAGTCATGTGGTACCCAATAGGTAATATAAGACTCGGATGAAGCTCGATGCATGAGTAATCATAGCGGAAGGTAAGACTATGACAGTCGATTGGACTGGCTAGGTCCATTGTGGTAAATGGACAGTGGCAGTACAAACAGGAGAAAGGTAACCAGAAAGGGTAAGGTGAATGGATTTGAGGCATCATATTCCTTGGATATTTTGGGAACTATTGTTCTAAATGTTGCATAGGTGTTTCATGCATAAAGGGAGTTCTCTTAACCTTGACCTTATGACATCTAGTAATTATGTTGTGATCACGATTATGTTGATGTTTATATGTATACATGCATGTATCTATGTATATCGTTGTCTGACATGACCATGATTGTTTTATGCTAATGTTTATGTATATGTATATATGTATCCATGTATCTATGTCATTGTTTGACAAGATCAATAGGAATCACCCTTGTGGAAGAATCATTGCTTATGCAAGTGAATGAAATGAAGAGGTTCTTGGCTTATGAGGAATCAAGTGGCAAGAGTAGTCCTAAAAAATATATGAGGTGAATATCATGTGGCTATGAGTTGATATTATGTGATTATATTATGTCTATGTTATGGACACGTTATACCAATGGATACATCAGTGAAATGAAAGCAGTGTGGTCTGGGACATGCTAGGATAAGCATGGATAAGACACTAGAACCAAGGTTTCTTGGTAAAGATAGTGTGGTTTTGGATGTGTGTTTTTACTGCTATGCATATGTCATACATGTTGTACATGTTGCATCTATGATGATTGTGTGCATGTAGTATTGTGCACATGTAGCGTGTGTACATGTTGTTTGTGCAATATTATGTATAGGGTGTTGGTACATATAGTTTTGTATGAATGTTGCATATTCAATGTTGGGTATAGATGGTGCTATGTACATGTTGGATATATGGTGTTGTGTACATATTGTACTGTGTGCATGATGGATATGCAGTGTTGTATGCATATGGTGCTCTGTGCGTGTTGGATATGCAATGGTGTGTACAGATGTTGTTATGTACATGTTGGATATGCAATGCTATGCACATGTGGTTTTGCATGCATGTTGTAAATGTGGTGCTATGTACATATGGTGTGGTGTGCATGATTGTACAAGTGGTGTTGTGTGCATGTGGTGTTGTGTACATGTTGTACAAGTGGCATTGTGTGCAGGTGGTGTTGTGTACATGTTGTGCATGTGGCGTTGTGTACATGTGGTGTTGCATACATGTCGTGCATGTGGTACTATGTACATGTGGTATTGTGTACACGTTGTACAAATGGTGTAGTATACACATTGTGCAGGTGGCATCATGTACATGTGATGTTGTACACACATTATGCAGGTGGTGTGGTGTACAAGTGGTACTGTGTACATGTTGTACAAATGGTACTGGTGCATGTGTGGTATTTTGTGCATGTCATACATGATGTGTTGAGGGCATGTGATACTAGGTATTTGTATTGTATCGGTGCATGTATTGTGTGGAGGTTGTACATTGGGTATAGATGTATTGTGTTTTGTTGTACACCATGTGTAGGTGTATGTATTATGTTATGCACTAGATGTAGGCATATGTATGGTCTTGTATACACTGGGTGTAGGTGTATGTATTATGTTATGCACTGGATATAGGCATATGTATTGTATTGTATACAATGGGTGTAGGTGTATGTGTTGTATGTCTGGCGTAGGTGCATGTATTGCATGGAGTTTTATGTCGTGTGTGGTCGTATGTGTGTGATGCACACTATGCATATGTGCATCTTGTTGAGGAGAAGGCATTGGGTGTTTGTCGAGTGTGGAAACCGATTGGGTGTGCATACGAAATAAGAACAAAGGGAGAAGTAAGGATTGATTAAAGGATAAGTATCAGTATATTATTTCAGTTTTATTATGCATGTGATTTATGATTCTGGTTTATGATGGTTACATGTGATTTATGATTTTGATCTATGATGCTTATGTTTTGAGCTAACCTAATTATATATTTTTATACATGTTGATTTGGTCAAATATGCTTGTTTGACTTGTTGTGACAGGAAGTGAACAGTATTGAAAATGCACCTTATTGACAAGCTACCAATGAGGTATGGTATGAATTTATTTCAATTTATTTTAAATCTAATGGAAGTTATGTGCTTGGTATAGGAATGCATGAAATTCCTAGTTAGGTGATTGAAATCGACTGTAAGAAATTGCAACAACAAAAGGAATTGGAAAATGCAGCATTATGCTAGTAAAGCATTAAGGAACAGGGCCATTGTGGGACATTGGTACCCAATAGTGTCCATTGATCACCATGAGCATGCTATGACTGGTATGATGGTTTTGAGGCAGGGATATGCATTGGTTTTTGTATCTTCCGATGCGAGGAAGCCTTGCCAAGGGATGGAATACGCAAGATGGGGGTGCCAGCGGAACTTGGAAGGTGATGACTGCACAAAATGGGTTGAATGGATTGCTCAAGGTATTTTGTAGAAGAGAAGGAAAGACCAGGGATGGATTTGTTTTGGTCATTAGTATTGCTAGATGGAATCATATGCACATTGGGAATGCGCCCTAGAAGAATGAGACGGTAATTGTTCACTGAGAGGCCAAGTGGCACGAGATTATAATGTTGACATTAGATGATGTTTGATTGTTGCAATGGATTTTGGACTTCTTAGGAAGGAGGAAAATCCTGGTATTACCTGAGGGTGGAGGTGTGATCCTCTAGATTCCCTTTTTGCAGATGTAGGCATCGTATATTTTATTTATTGGATTTAAAAAATTTGCATATGTGTATATGTGTGTATTATTGGAAATATTGTATCGAGCTGGTTTATAAATCTCCACAGATAGAATGGTTATTTACGTGTTGAAGCAAATGTGTATGTGTATATGTGGTTATTGTAAATACCTTAATGAGTTGTGTTATAAAGCTCCAGTAAATGGTATGTTTGTCACGTTTGAGCAGTGGTCATTGTAAATAATGCAATGAACTATGTTATAAATCTTCATGGGCAGTATGTTTTGTTTTCAGCACTCTTGTTGGTTATTGGTGTTATTGAATAGCGAGGAAGGTGTTCCCCCAATGGGGAGGGTTTTGTAACAAGCCTGGTGAAAAGTCCATGTAAAAATATATATATGGCCATGGTGATGAAACACGTATTCCAAGCTGAATGGAGGGGGAAACATCCTTGTGGGTGTTGATTCGGTTTATTATGGCTAAGGGAATTGACAAAGGAAATGGCTAAGGTTTTGGAAAGGCATGAGGCATTAATTAGCTTTTATTTATGAAAATAATGGAAATTAGGAGAAAATTAAGGTGAAAGGTCATAGGTTGCATGTGAGGAGGAAAATGAAGGAAAAAAATGGAAAATGATGAAAATAGAGGCCTCATTAATAAAAAGGCTTCTAAGGATGGGTTGGTGAGACTTGATCAGTTCAGTTTCGGAGCTCTTTCTCTCTCACTCTTGGATACTTAAAGTTTTCTTGGAGCACTCTTGGAGGGTGTGGCATACTTGGATTTTTGGAACAAGAAGGCAAAGGAAGAGCAGGAAAGTGCAAGAGGGCATCGGTATTAGTAGCTACAACGGTTTTTTCTTGCATGTATCGAGTTGCATGTACGTTCCTCGCTATTTTTGGCATGCATGGCACAAGCATGTGGTTTCTTGGTCACAATATTTCATTGGCATGGAGGATGGTTGGGATTGATAGCGGATTGCTTAGCCTTACCATTTCCTTGATAGCCATGGTGATTTTGTGTTTACTTTCATTGTTTGTTTTGGTTGGTTCTCATGTTTCCTAAATATGGGTTGAGTTATTAGTTCCTAGAAGCCTTGGTTGGACAAATGCTCTGGAAGCCCTGTAATGGCTTGGGTTGATTTACTAGTCTCGTAGACTTAGTTGGACAAATGCTCTGGAAGCCCTGTAACAACTTGGGTTGAGTTATTAGTCCTGGAAGGCTTGGTTGGAAAAACTCTCTAGAAGCCCTTGGTGGGTTGAGTTACTAGTCCTGGAAGCCTTGGTTGGATAAATTCTATGGAAGCTTGAAAGCAGTTGTGGGCTGAGTTATTGGTCCTGGAGCCTTGTTGGACAAATGCTTTGGAGCTCAGAAACAACCATGGGTTGAGTTACTAGTCCTGGGAGCCAAGATGGAACAAATTCTCTTGATTCTTATTTAAACACGAATGCAAAAAACTATAGATATAACCATAAATACAAATATGCAGTAGAAATAACACTTCATTTCATTAATATCAAATATTGAAATATATTTACAAACAAAATGGAAATATGGCTAGCTCGGGTGATGGTAGCTTATCTCTGAGAAGAGATGTGGCAGCTACATGCCTCTAAATTGTGTTACAATGAGGCTCAAAGGCCTATTTATTATTTAGAAACAATAGAAAACCCTAAACATCCAAAAACCTAACCCTAGGAGATGAAGCGCCAAACTATGGGACTCGTTTGGGTAATTTGGTACATCAAATTCCGGGGTCGTAACTTTGGCATACGATCTCTATTTGAAATGAACAATACCTCGTTAGAAATATCTATCCGAGGAATACAACTTTTGAATGACCAACATCATTCCATGACCCATGTTAGTTCCAGTTTTCCCAAAAAAAAGTAGCATAGGGCCTCAAAATGGCTCTGGAAGTTCAAGACCCGAAAAACTGCCAGAAATAGTAAATTGTGCTACAAATAAGGAAACTGAAAAACTGAAAGAAATAATGGTGGGGGTCCAAGTGGAATAGGTGAGCCACCAATATCCACCTGGATCATTCTTCCCCCCTTAGGAAGCAATTGTCCTCATTGCGTTGAGTTCCTCCATGAGATGAGGAAACTTCTGCTGAACTTGGTCCCTGGTGAGCCACTTGCCTTGGTGAAGGAGTTGGCCTTCTTTGACAACTCAATATAGTTAGATCCTTTGTTGTCAAGTGTTTTTGATCTGCATGTCCTTGATATAATCAGTTCTGGCTTGTTCCATGCAATCTGGATTTAACTCTCTAGGCATGATTTGTTCTGCAATGTCTGATGTGTCTGGCAAGTATAGTCGAAGGCGGTCCACATTGAACACGGGGTGCAGGCCAAGGAATGGGGGAATGCTAAGCTCAAATGCATTGTCTCCCACGGCCTTGGTAATGGTGTAAGGACCATATCGAAATGGTTTGAGTTTCCGATAGGCTTCGGTCTGACATGAAAATACATGGTAAGACTATCTCTATCTAGAGTGACTTTGTTTCTGCAATTAAGAAGCAGTTCTATCCATTGGCCTACATGCAACAAGCCATGATGAGTTGGCAAACTCTTCGACAGTTGAAAGGGAAAAGTGTGCAAGGGTACACTCAAGAATTTAGGAAGAGAGCATTGATTCTAGGGATCTCATTAGACTCACCAGAGACTCTTTTAAAGTACATTGGTGGTCTACACAGCGACATGAGGCATACCATCCTGATGTTTAATCCCACTAGTATAGATGAGGTATCTGTACAAGCTACTCATCTAGAAGATAGAGGAAAGAATCGAAATCCAGAAGTTGGGGGACCATCCCAACCCACTGCAAGCAAGAGCAAGGAGAAAAGAAAGCAGAAGTGGAAAGCAAGGAAGGCTAACACTGCACAGAAAGGAAAAGCTTCATGCACTCACTGTAAAAAGGATGGGCATGATGATGAGCACTGTTGGATTCTGCATCCAGAGCTGAGACTTAAGAAGTCCGAGGGCAAGAAGAAGAAGACTACTACAACTATTCAGAAAGATTTGGGGTCAGACTCGGGAGATGAAAAAATCATTTCAGCCACAGGTATAAAGGGTAAGAATTCTGAAGCATCTACTAGTAATTCTGCTCAATCTGTTATTGATGAAGAAAATGAGAGAAAAGGACATGAGCTTTTCCATATTCGAGTTATTTCCAAACATCAAAAGATTGATACTTTGTTTGATAGTGGCTCACAAGTAAATCTGATTTCTGAAGCAATTGTAAAAAAAGTAGGATTAGCAACTACACCTCACAAGAAACCATACCCATTAGGATGGTTGAATGATAAAGCACAACTACAAGTGACTAGACAGTGCAAACTCAAGTTTTCTTTTGGGTCAGCATTTGTAGATGAGGTTGAGTTAGACATAATTCCTTTGGATATATGTGGAATTGTTTTAGGGAGTCCTTACTTGTATGATAGAAAGGTTATTTTCTATAGAGATGAGAACAAGTATCTACTTGTTAAAGATGGAACCGAATACTTTGTAAGAGCTCATAAGCTCAAGAATAATTATACTCTCATAAACTCAAGGCAGATGAAAAGAATGATAAATTCATGCAAACAATTCTTACTAATGGTTGTAAAGGAAAAGAAACCTGATAAAACCAATGTATTTGAGGGTTGTAATGCTAAGCAACAAGCTGATATAGAAAAGATGTTAGGCCCTTATACTACTAGTGTAACCCCTTATTGTTATTAGTACAACCCACTTATTATATTGATGTACCCATGTAGTGCCCATATTGTTACTATTGTGCCCCATAGAAGCCCACTATTGTTATTATTGTGCCCTTACATTATTATTGTTATGTCGGCTCTGATTATGTTATGACCCCTTAGACTCCTATATATAGAAAGGAGGTCTTTTCATTTGTATCATCCAAGAATTGTTCATTTATGTAATGCAAAGGAGGTTGCCCCCTCGAAGAGGCTGAATTTTAAGGCATGGATCTATCTTTTCTATCTTTTTCTTGAGCTGGTTCATAACATTTGGTATCAGAGCTTTGGATTCTTTGCTGCTCCAAACAGGTCATCGTGGCATTTTCGCTGTAACTTTTTTCTGCGATGTTTCAGAAGCTAAAAAATTTGCGCTAAATCTCGGGTCCAAATTTCAGAACTTTTCGCGCTATATTTGCAGAGATATGATCTGAGGAACTTGGTCTTTTTGTAGACTCCTAAATTACATTCCAAACAGGTGATCTGGGGAAAATCGTCATAACTTTCTACCTGAGCATCAGATTGAAATTTCATAAGAAGGTACAGAAAGAGGACAGACTGTAGTTTCTTGTATATATTTTTTAGAGCCAAAGGTCGAAACAGTGACACGTGGCACTTCATACAAGTTCGCTCTTCTGGAAAGGTCTATAATCAGGTCATCTTGGGAGATTGTGCATAACTCTTTCTTGGAGAATCCAATTTGGATCAAACTAGTGGCATTGGAAAGAGGACACAGAGGGCTACTACAGGTCGCAATTTCAGAACTTAAAGATCCGAAAGTACAGAGTTACAGTCATTTCAAGATCGAGCTCCTAAAATCAAGAAAAAGAAAGATGAGGAAGTTTGATGGCAAGGATCCAGTAAATTGGATACTTCAGATGGAGCAATATTTTGATCTACATGGTGTACCACTGTTACAAAAGGTATGTATTGCATCTTCATATTTAGAACTGGATCAGTTTTTATGGTATGAAGGGCTTTGTTCTCGTAAACAACTTGTTACGTGGTCAATTTTCACGGAGGAAATGATAGCACATTATGAGGATACAAAGAGAAACACCTTCTTTAGAGCAACGCCACAAAAATTGGAAGAGAAAAGAGAAAAAGGGCTTTGTTACAATTGTGATATCAAATGCACTAAAGGCCGTAAGTGTGCTGGGAAGAAATTATTTTACATAGAATATGAAGAGGAGGAAGAAAAGGATCAAGAAACATCAAAAGAAGAAGATATATGCCAGGACCCCACCCTAGAGAAAGAAGAAATGAATCAGACGATATCTTGTAAAGCATTGGCAAGAATTACCACTCCTCAAACTCTCAAGATAGAAGGACATATCAAGAAGAAAAAGGTGCAAGAAGTGAAAGATCACATCGAGAAAGAAGAAATGAATCCAACCATATCTTGTAATTCATTGGTCGAAATTACCACTCCTCAAACTATCAAGATAGAAGGACATATCAAGAAGAAAAATGTTCAAGAAGTGAAAGATCACATCGAGCATCAAGAAATGAATCTGACCATATCTTGTAAAAGATTGGAAGAAATTACCACTCCTCAAACTCTAGAGATAGAAGGACATATCAAGAAGAAAAAGGTTCAAGCAGTGAAAGATCACATCGAGCATCAACAACAAGTTCTCCAACTTTTAAAGGATAACGCCACTTCAGTGCAAAATCAAACGAAACAACAGGTAGATCAACATTGTAGTGAAAAATGTTTTGATGTAGGTGATTGGGTATTTTTACTGCTACATCTCAAGTAAGCTATTTATGAGAAGGAAATGTTGGCAATACTACATGCACTTAAAAAATGGCGACCTTACCGAATGGGAAGACTCTTCAAGGATGAGGATGTGGAAGCATTGTTTTGGGCTATTTCTATTATCCAACTAGATTGGATAAACAAAGCAAGGGATGAATGGAAGAAGGACGAAGAAGTATGGCCACTTATTCAAAAGTTGCAAAAGATCCCAATTCAAACACTATTTCCAAAAATTGAAGAGGAAGGAAAAATCATATTGGAACCTGGAGCAGTCACAGAAACAAGAACCTGACAGCTACGAAATCAATCAATTTCAGAGTATCTCATCAAGTGGAAGAACTTACCCGCTGAAGATTCCACATGGGAGGACAAGAATTTTACACATAAGCATCAATAACTACTCAAGCATTGAGGACAACGCTTTTTGAAGGAGAGGGGCATGTTAGGCCCCTATACTACTAGTGTAACCCCTTATTGTTATTAGTACAACCCACTTATTATATTGATGTACCCATGTAGTGTCCATATTGTTACTATTGTGCCCCATAGAAGCCCACTGTTGTTATTATTGTGCCCTTACATTATTATTGTTATGTCGGCTCTGATTATGTTATGATCCCTTAGACTCCTATATATAGAAAGGAGGTCTTTTCATTTGTATCATCCAATAATTGTTCGTTTATGTAATGCAAAGGAGGTTGCCCCCTCGAAGAGGCTGAATTTTAAGGCGTGGATCTATCTTTTCTATCTTTTTCTTGAGCTAGTTCATAACAAAAGATTGTTTCATAGTATGATGTTCTGTTTCAAGAACCTAAAGGTCTGCCACCCAAAAAGGAAATAGTACATGATATTATTTTGCAGCAAGATGTTCCATTGCCTAACATTGGAATGTATGGGTTGTTTGCTTTAGAGAATGCTAAAATCAAGAGGTAGGTGCAGGAGTTTCTCGAGAAGGGGTTCATCAGGCCTAGCACATCACCATGCGAGTCACCAATCATTTTGGTGAGAAAGAAAGATGGCTCGTGGAGAATGTGCATTGACTACCGAGCACTGAATAAGATAACAATAAAAAATCGGTATCCCCTTCCTCGCATAGATGATCTTCTAGATCAATTGAAGGAAGTTGTTTATTTCACCAAGCTGGATTTACACAGTGGATACCATCAGGTCAGAGTTGCAGAGCAAGATGCATGGAAGAATGCTTTCAAAATAAAGCAGGGATTGTATGAGTGGCTGGTTATGCCTTTTGGCTTGACCAATGCCCCTGCTACTTTCATGAGATTAATGAATGATGTACTCAGGCCTTTTCTTGATGATTTCCTATTGTGTATCTGGATGACATTCTAATTTTTCGTAAAGCGTGGGAAGAACACTTAAAGCATGTTAATCAGACATTGGATGTTTTGAAAAGAGAAAAACTTTATGTTAAACTCTCAAAATGTGAATTTGGAAAAACATCTCTAAATTATTTGGGTCGTATAGTAGGGGGTGGTGAATTGAAAATAGATCCCTCTAAAGTGGAAGTCATTATAAACTGGCCTAAACCCAAGTCTGCTACAGAAGTGAGAAGCTTCTTAGGAGTAGCACAATATTGGAGGAAGTCCATCTCTAACTTTTCCTCAATTGCAGCTCCCTTACATGCTTGACAGGATTGAACAAGGTGTTTCAGTGGGGAGGCAAACATCAGAAAGCCTTCGACACCTTGAAAGAAAAGATTAGTACAGCACCTGTACTAGCTCTGCCTGATCTACAAAGACCATTTGAGATCCAAACAGATGCCAGTGACTATGCCATGGGAGAGGTGTTGACACAGCATGGTAAACCCATATGTTATCATTCTGAGACTTTTAATCCCGCAGTAGTTAACTATCCTACATATGATAAAGAATTGTATGTATTAGTTTAGAGTGTGAAAAAGTGGAAACATTACTTAATGGGAAAAGAGACAGTAATACATATTGATCATCAACCACTTCAATATCTACACTCCCAAACTAAGTTGCAGCAATCAAGACATTACAGGTGGATGGGTTTTCTACAACAGTTTCATTTGGTCCTCATATATAAAAAGGGCATACATAACAAAGTTGTAGACATGTTGTCTAGACCCATTATAAATGCATCTACTATACTTAAGCATAATTTTGTACTACATGAAAGCTACATTGAACAATATGCTCAATATATAGACTTTAAAGATGTATATGCAACTTTGAGTCAAGGCAAAAGGGTAGAAGAATTGGATTATCATGTGAAGGACTGACTCTTGTATCATTGTGCGAAACTCTGCATTCCAAAAATAGAGAGAGTAAAGATAATTAGAGAGGAACACACTTCTCTAATATCGGGTCACTTTGGGGTAAGTAAAACAGTTGCACAACTGCAAAGATTTTGTTATTGGCTGAAAATGAATGAGACAGTTTCTAGATATGTAAGAGGGTGTACTATGTGTGCTAAAAGAAAGTCCAGCAATAGAAAACTAGCCTTGTACACTCCATTACCAGTTCCTTCTCACCCTTGGGAAAGTGCTTCCATGGATTTTGTCGGAGGACTGCCTAAATCTAGGAAAGGTCATGATTATCTATATGTGGTTGTGGATAGGTTCAACAAAATGTGTATTTTGATACCTTGTAATAAACAGATTACAGCGAAACAAACTGCAAAACTGTTCTTTGAACATGTATGGGTTCATTTTGGATTACCCACTTCTATTTATCTGATCGAGACACCCAATTTGTGGGGAAGTTTTGGTCAAGTCTGTGGGAGCTAATGGACACCCAACTGAAGAAAAGCACAAATTTTCATTTGCAAACCAATGGCTAGACAGAAGTAGTTAACAGGATAGTGATCCAGTTACTCAGGGGATATTGCAGCAAACATCCTAAGCTTTGGGATGAACACTTGTGTTATGTGCAACATGCTTACAATAGAGCAAAACACTCTTCTACACAAAGATCTCCTTTTGAGACCTGTTTTGGTTTCATACCAAGGTCTCCTTTGGATTTTGTCTTTGGTAAAGATACCATAGTTGATGGACATAGTGATGTGGACAAGGCAACTAGGTTCATTGAACAGATCCAGGAGATCCACCAGGTAGTACAAGAACAGCTGGAAAAGAGCTAAGCCAGATACAAGGCTAGGCATGACAAGCATTGGATGGAGCATAGTTTTCAAGTTGGTGACCAGTTCTGGCTGTATATCAGCAAGGAAAGGATGCAAGGTGAAGATAAAAATCTAAATCCTATCAGGTATGGACCTTTTAGGATACTTGAGATGATTGGTGAAAATGCTTTTCGCCTTGATGTACTAGCTTACATGCACATCTACTCAATTGTAAATGCAGATTGCTTGAGATTGTTTGAACTTTCAATGATTGAAGATCCCGAAGAGAAAAGTCAATTGCCTTCTATTGACGACTTGCTACCTGAATATCTAAATGAGTTGCAGGAAGACACAGTCTTGGACAGGAAAGTGAGGACAATGTGCAGAGGAGATGTTGAGTACCTTAGAATTGGACTCAAAGGTTCGAAGCCGAGCAATGCAAAGTGGATTGAGATTGGGTAAGTGAGATAGTAGTACCCTCACTTAGTCGATGCTTGAAAGAAAACCAACTTTTGGTGGTCCAAAAGCTTTTCAATGGGAAGGCCGTGATCCAAATTGGATCCATAAATAATAATTAACAGAGCCATGGCTGTACTAGGTCGGGAAAGACTTCAAAGAATTTAAAACAGTGATCAAAAACACCTCTAAGCAAGTGGCAATGGCAACCAGTATGGAATGACGATGACCTCGGTCAAAGCGCGCTGACCGAGGCCCATGGAGACTGCGCGGGAGGCGAAATTGGGAGGCCTGGATCAGGAAATAGAGGTAGTTTTTGATGCGCGATTAGCGCTTAGACTTAATCGCATATCGCTGGGCAAAAAACCTCAAAATGGAGAAACCCTGAGCACTCGGTCACGTGGGAGCCGGAAAACCATGGGAAAAAAAGGTTAAGCGGTAAAGGCAGGACCCGCTCCAAAACCGACGGTATTGATCAGGGGCATCCATGGGCGGTAAGCAATTTTGATGGAAAAGGAGCGATTCCACTCAGCGCCCGACGCGTGGCAAGCGGAGGAGAGATAAAACCGCCACTCATCGTGCGCTAACAGTCGAGCTAGTCAACTGCGTGGGATGAGTGAATGGCGTTGGATCTGGGGGGCTCCAGATCTAACGGCTGAGATCGCGCCCGATGGAGAAGACAGATTTAACAAGGGAATAAGCCGTGATATAAAAGAATTTGAGGTCCGCTTTAACCGCCAAGGTGGAGAAAGACTCATTCCACAACGTAACCAAAGAATTGAACCGATGAAAGGTTGGCACAGTTTGCAGGAGGACATGTGGCTACTCCCTGTGAGCCTAATGATGACGCCGAGAATAGGGAAATCCAAGCGCAGTTGCGAGCAGGTGAATCCACAGAGGCAAAAAAGGAAATGAACCGCCATGAGCTCGAATGGCTTAAAGCCATGAACAGAGAATAGAAAAGGGACCGAGAAAGAGGATTCAGGAACTCGAAGAGGAAAACCGAAGATAGAAGACAGAGAAGAGAAGAACCAGTGAAGCAAAAAAAAAAAGCAGAAAGAAGACAGAAGGGCCGAGCTGACCAGAGGCAGCATCGAGCACCAGAGAGCTTGAGAGACTCAAGCCATCCCTGAGAGGATCTGTCAGACCAGAGAGGTCAAAGAGCTGGCAAGAAAAGAGTCTGTGTACTCTAAGTGGTTTTGGGGAATCCAAGAAACCACCCTGCCAAGCCAATCTGTTTCAAGAGACTCATATTGAGCTCCTTCATTGTAATTCTCTGCTTCAAGACACAATAAAAGAAGGCCACCACTGAGAGCTAGACCAGAGATGTAGCCCTGGAGGATAGGGTGAACTCCTTATTAATTTCTTATGTTCTTGTATTTGCTTACTGTATTTCTCTGCTATTTTCCATTTCAAGTGTCTGTGTATTTGCAATCTGATCGATCCGTTGCTTAAATAACATAGACACACACCAACATATGAGTCTGTAATACCTTCATTTAATAATATTTAACTAAGGTCACTCAAAGGGTGATTATCAGATCAAGGATAGAGACTTATCTTAGAAGTAAAGGCTTGGAGAGAGTTGTCAAGGGTTGAAAAGAGCCCTCATTTGACATCATATACTTAGGGTTTGAAATCAATGAATAATGAATGGGTGCTAAACCAATCACCATACATACGTTAAAAGTGCTCAGCGAGGCAGAATTGTTTACATTGATACAATTATCTAAAAATAAAATAGATCGCCCCAAAATTGCATTGTTGAAACACTTTCATTAGATCTTTTTATCACATAAACCCTCATTGTTTGTCATAAAGTCCTAAAGATCAAGAAAATCTTTCATGTAACTAAGAGGGAGACCACTATCACCTAACCCTCTCTCCTTTACACTTTAAGCTGCCTCTCCCCTGCTCAAGGGAGGCTTCCCTGGGATAAAATTGTTGAGATTTTAGGCAATGAGAGGAAAAGTGATATGAAGAGTAAATTCCAACCAAAGAGTTTTCAAAGAATTAAGAAAATAAAATAGGTGGAAGAATCAAAAGCTAATGTCTTTCTATTGGGCAGTGAAGTTTGCTACAATACCTTCCCTAAATAGTGCTAATGACAATGGCTCATGCAAAGAGATCCCATAGAGCTCCCAACACAGTCACCAACAGGAGATTGATTAGATGCAATAGCTTCCCTTGAGATAGAGGAGGATGAAGGTGAATCATAAAGAGAGCCTGGTATATTCCTCTGTGGAAAAATAGACCTAATTAGGGGCAAAATCCTAGACCCAGACGATGGTAGAGCAGGATGATGCAACTGCTACTGAAAATGATGATTGTGACTAGAACTGAAGCTTGAACAAACTTCTACGGGAAAATCAAAAGAAACCCATTGTGATGTTCCTCCAGCCCAGGGTTCATAATGTTGGTGTTCAACAAAATGGCTACTACTCTCTCTCTCTCTCTGGATGAGCATATTTCTCTTGGATGTTGAGTGTTTTTGTTTCAAATATTGGGACAATGTTATCTCCTTGGACCTATGTTGTGTTGGGATTTTCTCTTGCTTATCTTTCCATTCTCCCTTTGCTGGTGTCTGTGAGAAAAACCCAAGTTGGTGTGCCACTACCATCCCACAAAAACCAATAAAATTAGCATATATAAATCATACGTACTAAAATATTTAGTAGCAAGGCAGAGAAAGAAATGGAATACATAAAACCATACATGTCAAAGCAAAGATGTCCATTGTCGCCCATGTCCCATACTCTTTCAACTTTATATTGACAATTTAGAAGATCTCATTTCAAAGTGATACAAGTGGTTTCCTTCTCTATGGGATTTCCAACTGGGATGTAAGATCACCTCACTTCTCTAGGTGCAATTATGGTTGAAGTTTCCATCCACAATTTATAAAAGGAATATCTTATACATCACTCAAGGTAGTTGTAGGTTACACTACAAATATTTCACCTTTGTAATGAAATTTTCATGGAAGAATGAGAGATTATATAATAGGAGTTTCATGTGATGAGTTTATACACATCTTAAGTTTCTGGGCATATTTTATTTCCGTGTATCATAGAATAATAGGTTGTCACACAAAAAAATTGTCCTCCTAGCTATAGCAAGAAGCTTCCACAGTTTGAGGGGAACTCTTTTTCTACTACCCCACATGTCCTAGAATTTATGAAGCATATATGAGAATTCATGGAAAGACATGAAGATTCCATGATAAGGTTATTTATGCTTTCTTTAGGACAAGGGCATGGTGGCTAGCTGAAGCATTCTTATAGCTCAAACAACACACATTCTCTCAAATATCTAGTTGAAATCTTCCTCAAGCATTTCCACCCAAGGTTCAGAAATTTGATGGTACATATCAAGAGTTGTTGACAACCCTACAAGAGGAAGGCATCCTTGGTCTTTTTGAAGGAAATGATAACATTTTTGGGGATGAAAGTGGAGCATCTATGGAAGAAGGATTATGCTCAAAATTTGAATATGAAAACACTATATATTTGTAACACGAACAACCTTGCGGCAGCGATGGAAGGAAGGAAGGCCATTTTAGCATCTAAAGTGATTGCTTAACACATAAATGAGTACCAACATGAAAAATGTGATGGCATTATTACACCACCTTCGAATGATACATGTGTCACTCTTTCTAGTGAGCATTGGCATCAGGTTGGTGATGTTTTTTTGGCTGCCCCATAGGAAATAGTGTTGCAGATATAGAAGAAGAAAGTAGTAGCAGTTTTGAGATGAATTTGGCGTGGGATTTATGCTCACAAATAAAAACAAGAACACTCCCTTCTCTTATGGCTTATGTACATGATAATCATAATAATGAAAACATAAGCCTGGACACTCATAATGATCCTCTCATCAGTATGGATCAATCATCAAACCATATATTTTGGGTTGGGTAGAGGCAAGTCCTATACACTACTTGCATGGACCATCGATGTCTAGTGATCACGAAGAAGAGGGGAAGTTTGATTCTGAGCCACTTCTAAGCCCTTCACAATCATCCATCATGAGGGTTTTGAGGCTGTGTCATGTTATAAAATTGTTGGAGTAACCTCCCTAGACTTGTCACAAGAATTGAGGATAGAATATCCCTCCGAGGACGGGAGACTTTGCTCCAAATATAACAGCAATAAGGATTTTGCACCAAACATTGGCATTTTTGATAGAGTATCAACATTGCACAAGTTATGAAATCCTCAATGATGACTTTGTTCTTCTAGAGGAACACAAGTATTTATGTTTTGTACACCAATTTCCCCAAGTCTTGAACAATGAAAAGCATAAAACAACAGAGTCCTCTTATCTCTATAATCAAGACTGCAAACCTTCTTTATTAGAGCAAAGGCGTAAGGACCATATTTGTGAAGAGTCAAAGGAATTAACTAGCAGCATAATAGAAGCCACACCTCTTCACATTGGAGCAAAAAACAAAAAGGTGCCCCCTAGGTCTGAATCTTCTAAATCACTGAATTTATGAATCTAGACAGACTTTGGTATGTACATTACTGATCAGTGAAATTATTAAGAATGGAGTGTTGTAGTTTTGCAAGGCACTTAAGGCCCTCCTAATGGCAACTATATCAATCCTCTAAAGGAGTAAAACCCTTTGTCTTTAGTTTGAAATTTGTGTATGGTTCTGTGCATAAGCCCTAGAAGGATAATCTCCAAAAAATCAAATCCTATGCATTAGTTGAAGGTCTATGTTGGGCATTAGTCCTATTTTGAGACTACTGTCAAAGGTTACCAAATTTTTGAAGTTAAAGCTACATGAAGAAATTTCTGATAATGTTTTGCAAAGTCAAAATCCAAATTGAAGAAGCTAAAATTCTGAAGTCTCAAGTTATCAATTTCTCTTAAAAGAAGTCAAAATTGTCAGCATGTTTGTGAAGGAGCCAAGAGAATTATTTAAGGATGTACCTGTATATTATAGAGATTCGCTGACTCCTCTGAATCAACTGCTAATACTGGCTGTTTCACTCCACAAGCTGACTCCTCTGAATCAACTGCTAATACCGCATGTTGCACTCCACAAGCCAACTCCTCTAAATCAACTGCTAATACTGCTTGTTTCACTCCACAAGCCGACTCCTCACCTCTTCTTCTGTTTGTCTTGGGTGTTCATAGAACTCATCATTTTTTAAATCCTTGATCCTGAAGGTTACCGTAGCTGGACAGAACACATTAATTTTAGGTTATGGACTCCCTCCAGAATGAGAACAAGAGAGTATCTAGGTGGGTGAAAATAAGGTAGCTTGGTTGTATAACCAATAAAACATGCTCAAAGATTTGAATGAAAGCAATAGGTCTCACTCAAGCTGGAAAGGCATAAAGACGGTAAGACAAAACTAAACTCGATGAATCTCACTACCCACCTGGTATGGCAACACATCTCCTTCTGTATCTCTTTCTGTAACTGAGTATCCATTTCATTGATCATCCCCACCTCATCTTGATTTTCTGGATCGATCGACAGTGACAAAAGCCTACCTTGCCTTCCTTTCTTAGTAGTATCCTTCCATCCAAGTGTTCCTACCTGCTTACCAGGTATTTGTTGGTAGGTCTCACTCATGTGCTCACTGCAGTTCGAGAATCCCGCTACTATGACGTAGTTGATGTGTTCGTTATAGAGAAGTAGGGTAGTTGGAGACAGGTTCGAACAAGCAAGAGGCAGGACGAGGATTTGAGGAGTGGTCCTGTCTGGTTCAAACTCAAAAATGCAGCTCCTCTTAGGGTTCAAAAGCAGAAAGCCTTAGGATTGCAGAGTGGTTGCAGAGAGGCTCGACTCCATCTCAACTCCAAATGAATCATTTCCAACACTTTCCCTCTACCTGAGTGTGTGTAGCCCGATATTTTTCCTAGGTTTGCAGAGTGGTTGCAGAGTGTTTTGACTCCAACTCGACTCCAAAATGAATCATTTCCAACTCTTTCCCTCCACCCTTGCGTGTAGCCGAGTGTGAGCCGAGTGCATGTAGCCCGATATTTTTCCTAGGGTTGTAGAGTGGTTTCAGAGTGGTTCGACTCCACCTCGACTCCAAAATGAATCATTTCCAACTCTTTTCCTTCGCCCCTGCGATGTAGCCCGATATTTTTCCCTCTGCCCGTGCGTGTAGCCCAATATTTTTCCTTCGGCTTGGCCAAAAAATTGTATAAAAAATACCTTAGGATATATATATTGTTGTATGGGATATTAAAACCTTTTAGGCGCTCATTATAACCCCAATATAATATTTTTTGAATTTTCCATTTTTAATGGCCCTGTTATCACTCAAGAAAAAATTTCTAAATTGTTCACATCAGTTCGATTGTTTGTCAAAGGGTTGGTGTCAGTTTTGGGTCTAGTCTTTTCATCTGGTTTTAGAGTCTAAACAGTTTGAATAGGAGTCTTGTTAAGAGTCTTGTTAGTATGTCAAAAGGGGTCAATTCTCTGTTTTATCCATCATTGGTCTAACATCACACCTAAGCTCCATATGTCAATCCTATTTCAAAGACGAAGTCAGGGATTCGTGCTGATCCATAGCAAATCTTATCCAGCTGTCAAATTTATCAAAATCCGTTATCTTTCTACATCACCATTTATCAGCTCATACCCTTTGCCTGTCAATTCGACCACTTATCCTCATCATTAGGTCATTAGGTGTCGTGGTACGCTCAGATTGCAAGTTTCAAAAGAAGCCAAGTAATCACAGTCTTAATTATGTTTGTGTTTATGCATGGGGATGAATTTGAGCGAACTACAGGAGGATATTATCGAGCACATGGTCGTGCAGATGACACAGTGAACCTTGGGGCATAAAGGTAAGCTAAATTGAGATTGTGCGTGTCTGTAACGGTGTAGATGGAAGGGTATTGGAAACTGCTGCAATCGGAATTCCAACAGAAGAATGTGGTGCCTGAACATAATGTGTTCCTTCAGGTTTATTATAAATTTAGTACCATTTCAATGCTAGCAGAGCCACTGATGTTGGTCACCGGTTTCTTCTGCTCCTTTCTGGCTTGCATATTGTATTCACATTCCGATTTTTCAATTTCAAAGTCATCAGTTTCATACCTTGCTAAACTACAGCGAGAAGAGGTCCAAGATGCCATTCAGCGCCTACAAAATGTCATGAATCTGCGCTTAACTGTCAGTGAAAAACTTGAGACCTCATTGCGTGATCTTGCACGGACTGGAGACGTACAAGCTTGCAAGGTTGTTCGGAAGGCAGCTGATGCTACATTGGTTCCATGATCTGATAGAGCTCTTTCACATCAGTGGCAAGGTTCTTGATACCAACTATCTCTTCATGGGTGACTATGTTGATCGTGGATACTACTCTGTTGAGACCGTGTCGTTGCTGGTTGTTTTGAAAGCACATCAAGAAAGGCTTAGACCAAATGAGGAAACTGTGTTGGAGAAAGTTGAAAATGAAATAGGTTTGGAAAAAGCTGAGAAAGAAGTAGGGCCCTGCAATGAGAATGGTGACGTAATAAATGGTATCCAGAATGAAGTAGCAAGTTGCTGCCAGGGTAGCAGTGCTACTAATTGCTGTCAGAACTCAACACTGGAGGAAAATGTTCAATGCGATGAGTTGGATATGAAGCTAACTAATAAAAACATTGAAGGTAGCGTGGAAAGTCATCCCACTCGCTCAAGCAAACACGATTTACAATATGCGAGGGGCGGGATGGAACAAAGACTTCAAACGGAGATGTTTTGATATTTCCAGATATGATCAGATACAAGGGGTTGACACACTTTGATATTGATACCTTTGTGGAAGAGGTGTTTGTCAAAGGTACAGAATGGCTTTCAGGAAATCCTAAAATACTCACTGGATCACATATCTTTGTGTGTTCACATACTAGTCGAGATCGAAGGTGTGGTGTTTGTGGACCTGCTCTTATCAAGAGATTAAAAGAAGATATAGAATCTCGAGGCCTTAAAGGTCATGTAGCTGTGAGTCCATGCTCACACGTTGGTGGTCACAAATATGCTGGGAACCTTATAATATATGGTCCAAATGCTGATGGTGAAGTTACTGGTCACTGGTATGGCTATGTTACTCCAGATGATGTGCCAATTCTCCTAGATCAGCACTTTTACAGATCTATTTGACTACCTTCCCCTGAAAAAGATACTGCGAATAAGTCGAAGTCTATACTTGATTTATTGCAGTTTTCCTCCCAAGCATTGCATATTTTACCCAAGGTAGAAGAGTTGATTCCTAAAGAGAAAGAAAAGCAGGACAAGTTAATTCAGAAACATACTATAGTAGTTGATAGCTACGATAAGAAGATACCAAGTAAGGAGATTGACAGTCGCATAGCTTCTCATGAACAGAAGCTTATATCTTATGTCATCTTCACTTACCATTATATCGGCAATGCAAGGTTACAGTTGGTCAATGTATCTCAGTTTGTTTTATTTAGCATTATTTGTTGAAACTGTATTTGATAGGCCAAAGCTAGGTTGATTTCAAGAAAAAGGAGGTGAGATACATCAGAATGGTTAACAGGCAACTGAGAGCTGGGATCAAAGTTATGAAAAGGCAAATTGAGGATTTAAAGATGCAGCTAAGCCAGCAGAAAAAATTTCCTTAAGGAAGTCACACATCAAGTAAGGTTATGTTCCAAATTTTGATGGTTTTCCTTGTTGCATTTTTTCTTGAAGAATCATATGTCTCCACTCAGTTTTGAAAAGCTTTGGAGCAGCTAAAAAGAATATTTAAATATAAGGAAGCCCAAGATAGCAAACTTTTGGTATTAAGCTGTGTAGCTACATAATTAAAACTTAGTCAACCAATTTTGAGAGACCGAGGGAAAATTTTTGAAAAAGGAATTTCTTCAAAGGATCATGTAACAGGTGTCAACATTCAACAAGGGAAAAACAGGTGGAGGAAACATATGTTTGAACTTTAAACTTTTTGTTATAAAGTGATCATAGTTACTACAGTTCATGATATGTCAGACAGCTTGGAGGAGGTCTTGTCTTCACACATGGGAAAGGTCGACAGCACATAAAGGATGTGGCACTATAATACATTTTTGTATAATCAAAAAGAGAAGGACATGGTTCATTGGTTTCAAATATCTTTGAGGTAAACCAAAAGCAAATAAATAGGGGCATTTTCCTACTTCTCAAGATCAATTGAGAAGATGTGACATTAAGGGCCAGTAGGCAGCTACAAACACCTACCACAGCTAAATTAAAGAGACCACTTGTCAAAGAACGAGAATTGATTATAATTAATGTTATCATTAACATGATATGGAGTTAGACTCCTATTTGCCTTAGGTTTCTAAAAAGTCTAGTTAGCAGTTTGTTACATTTAATAGGTAGTTAAAGTTTGAATAGGTGTCATAAGAAGTAGAATTCGAGTTCCCCTCATGTTGGAGGAGGAATCTCAGCCTTGTAAAAGAATTCTATATATAGGAGAGAGGGCAATGTACCAAGGGTTGGAAAATTATTCAGAAAAGCTCTGATATTTGGCTTTATGTAAAGACTCTGTTTTAGTAATGCAAGATTGGCTTTGCTTCTCAGGAATCAAGAGGGATTCGATGCTCAGAATGTGTTGTATTATTCTTTTCTCAATATTTGCAGTAGTATGAATGTGTAATTACTTAGAAATCACTCATGGTGCTCTAACTTCCTTTATACATTCATAGACTGTGTGGTCCTATATGTTTCTGGTATGTTCTAAATGTGTTGAATCCTGAATGCCCTGACTTCTATGTAAGGTTGATATCATTGTTATACTGAAACAATGTTGACTCCATAAGCCCAATGGATACTTTTTAGTTGTGTTTCCACCAATTACATTTTTCTATCTTTGTTTCACAAGAGTTAGCCATCTTAATCATAATAAAAAACAATAATCCTTTGAGAGAGCCCTCTTAGGTTGGGGAGGCTAAGCCTCAGCCTGAAGCAGGTTTGAAATAGTTACTTAAGGTCTTCCTGGTCAGCAGCCTTCCAGGGTCTGATTTTGAGATAACAGGCCCAATATGAATGCACGTGATATAATATTGGTTTTTCAGTGACGCCCCCGTGAGTATGATAGCACTGTAACCCTAATTCTCACACATGTGGGAGGTACCCTAGAGAGTTAGGGTCCTTTTTCCTTTGCTAGAGATATAGGATTCTTCGCTTGACTTGGGAGTCCTTGTAGGCCTAACTTCAAACCCAACCAACACTAATTAATGAATTTTTTTATCATGTGGTTATACCTGCAGACTTACCCACCTCTTCTTCATACGTGTGATTGTTTCTAGCCCTAGAAACAATCCTCTTCACTTCGGCCTTCTTCCTACTTCCTTCACTCGTCTTGGAGACCCATTAGGGTCATGTTCTTATCCCAAATAATGAAGTTTGTGTGACTGTAATAGAGGGCTACTATGACAACAGACAGGCCCTCTCCTTCTTCACACATGTGACTATCTTTTAGCCCTAGGACAGACTTCCAAGGCTTCAATATTTATTCCTCCTTTTTTTTAATACTTGTAGACCCTTTCTTCGTCCCTTCTTCACCCTTTTTCTCTACTACCTTCATTGATTTCATAGAGAAGTATGACGTTGGGAGGGAGTGGACAACCTCTATGTATAGAGGATTGTCCCTCCTTTAGGCCGACTTGAGGCCGATTAGCTATCCTTAGTTTGACTTGACTATTTCTTCATTATTTTCTTTGTTTTGCTTCTTGAGGAGGATGTTGCCACATGGAGAGGACTTGTACTTGTATTGGAGGTATTCCTTTGACCTTTATACTATTTTATACATAGTGTAACATGCCCTTAAGGTCTTCAATATTTTCTTTTGACTATTTGACTCATCTATAGCACTTTAACTTGTGCTAGACCTATTTCAATGAGCAAGAAACTCATTGACATATATTATAAAAATAATATTTCTTTTCTTGAATAAATACAAACATCAAAAGTACATTTATGAATACCAAACCTAGTTACATTTTCTTCAATAGGATGGGCCCATATCTGATAAAAAGTGCCATGACAATGGAGTTCTACAAATAAGGACCATTGATGAAGAAGGTATCCCCTTGCTTGTCAATAGATACAAATTGAAAGCCTATAAAAGACATGTCAAGGGAAGAGTTCATCAGTACCATTAGTAAGGAAGTGAATGTGCTTAGAAGTGTCTCAACCTCCATCTCACAAAATTCCTGAAGACTATTTTTATTTTTGAAAAAAATGGGAAAAAGGAAAAAAATAATAATAATAATAAGGGACCTAGGTGAAAACCTCTATGAGGTACCTAAGGCCAGCGTTTGGGTTGAAAACCTCCTTGAGGCAGCCCAAGAGTGAGAAAATGAAAATAAAAAGATCCCTAGGTGAAAACCTCCCTTGAGGTGCCTAGGGAAGGAAACCTGGTTGAAAACCTCATTTAAGGCAACCTGTGTGTCTTTCAAAAAAAAAAAGAGAAGAGAAAAACAAATTTCCATGGTAGGGACCTCAAACCTGCCCACTAATAAAATTTTGTGATTTTTGCAGGTTTTTAAAGGCAACAAAGGACTCATAGTTCAAGGGACAATAAGTCAGGAATCACACCCATTCTTCCTCCATTCATTTTACATCTTCTATGCCTACCATGTCCCCATCATCCATCCTCACTTCCAAGCATCTAAAACCAATTTTTATGGAATTTTCTAGCTTCTACAGGGTTTCCTGTAGTTACTATAGGAAGATCCTGTAGTACTACAGGATATTTTGAAACACTATAGGAATTAAGTCACGATTGGAAAATGATGATGTATGCCTATTATAGGTTTAAAAAGGGGACCATACACCTAACCACCTCTCACCCAACACCAGCTCATGACCATACCAACCTCTGTGCCCATCAAAAACCACTCAGAAAAATGAAAAAATAAAAAAATAAGGAAAAGAGAGTCCAGGGGAAATGTAATCATTTGCCTCACTCACCTATCACTCCATCTACTTAATTTCCATCCTTCCACTCCTACATCACCACCCATCCTCCAAGTGGAAAAACAGAAAATGATGAAAAGAGGAAACTATAGGATTTCTTGTAGTAACTACAGGAAACCCTATAGCAACCTGTGTTATCACAACAACAGTTTCTCCATGAATTCTCCTTCACCATCCATGCAAGTAAAGAGATCCATCATCCCTACAGACATTATGACTCCTATCAAGAGCTCAACAGTAGTAATAGAGACCAAGCACGTACACACAACAACAAAGAAGACAACTGCATCAGCAGGAAGAAATCAACAGAAAACGAACCAAGGAAAATCACTTACCTGAACAAAAAGAAGCACAACAGATTTACCCACCAACATGCATCCACCAAGTGAAGGAAGGCACATGTATGGCACCTCATCCAAATTATTCCCTATGTATGATATGATAAAAGTGTCAGAGTATGAAAAAGTTCAATCTTATAAGCAGGAGGTGGCCAGTTAACTTGGCCAACCTCAGCTTGAAAATAAAAAGTGAACTCTTAGTCAGCATGCCATCTTGCAATGTCACATAAAGGAGAATGAGTCGAAAAGGTGGCCGAGTTAATTTGTGTGAGAATGGGTGATGATTATGAGGGGAGGCTGCATGATAACCAACGGTGGGCCTTTGGTCCCAAAGAAGAAATCTCGTACACTACCAGCTAATGCAGTGCTCCAAGGAATCGACCATAAACAGAAAACATTCCAAAACTCTCATGCACTATCTGTTCATTTTGAGATTAGAGAAGACTAGGACCACCTTGGAGAGCCATCGAGGAAGAAACCCTATTTTAGCCACCCTACAGGAAATAGAACTACAGGAACAACTACAGGAAACACAGGGAGCTACAGGAAGCATTGGAAATTCACAGAGAACTCTGCAAGGGGGTGCCTAGGGTCCAGCTATTTAGCAATTCTCCTCATCCAAAGCATCACAGTGAAAGGTAGGTGGCCCATATCTCCTGTGTTTTGAATTGATAGCTAGGAAAAGGAAAAAATATGAGTTTTCTAAGTGATTACAGTGGGCTTGGGGTTTTAGACAGAATTGTGTGAAGTTAAAAATTGTGTGGAGATAGAAAGAAAATTGCAGCCATCCACCAATGTTCTAAACTCTCAGGCACCCTAGAAACATTAAGGCTAGCCTACCAACCTCCCTATAGTCAGCTAACTAGAAAAGAGACATGACAGGAGGATTTAACAGAAGGGAACCCATAGAGACATCCAGGATACACCTCCATCTCCCTGTGGTAGAAATATTTAGAAGGCATAACTAGTTGGGATTCTTTGAGCTACTCAAAGAGTATGATGCTGATGCAGCGCAAGAATTTTCCATGGAACTCAACCCTCAGGCTAGAACCAGTGCCACTACTGTGGTAAGAGGATTGTCAATTACAATTACTCCTAAGGTAATTAGCATAATCATTACACTTCCTCAAGGGATGCAATGGAGAAATGAGGATAAGGTTGCAAGAAGGTTTTCTAAGAAAAAAATATTCTTAAGGGATGAAGAGCCAATTGAGGAAAAAAATGGGATAATAAGGGAAATCCTTCCCTATCCTTGGAATGAGGTGAGCTATCGTATTCTCAAATATATCTCTTGTGAAGGGAGGCTCATTATAATCTATGGCTACCAATTTAGACTCCTCCATGAGTTAAGATTTGGAGAGGAGATACCCATTGACAGAAGACTTAGCGTACCCTACTTCTTGTTGCAATTAATAATAGACATAAGCCTAAAGTTCCAAGAGGGAAAACATTAGCAATTGGCATGCCATGGAATTATTAATATAATACTAGAGGATGCCTTGAGCCAGCTAAGAATCCCTATTCAATGGTCCACATTTAGATACATGGACATAGAGGTTGTGATTGAAATACATGCTCTTGAATATGATAGGGACAATACCTCTAGTGGTGAAGAGGAGGCAGAAGAAGATGAAGAAGAACCTGAAGAGGAAGAAGAGGAGACAGAAACAGATAAACAAAGAAAGAAGAAACAAAAGCAGAGGAAGGAGAAGATAAAAGTGAGTAGGAAGAATAGAAGGAAGAAGCAAGCCCTGGGGAACATACCAAGGAAGAGGAGGACCCTCCAAGATTGTCTCTTGAAACCACTGAGAAGGAGCCAGTTGCTTCCTTGCTTCCTTAAGCACACCTATCAAGTCAAAAGGGAAAAGATAGAGGGAGACTCCCCTCTATTTCAAAACAAGGAGGAGCACCAGGATCAAACAAGGGAAACCACAAACACCCACTGGGACTCCAATCATAATTGAGGAGTCACCAAAGAAGCAAGAAAATCTAGTTTCCTTGGAAATAAAAGGTGAAGAGAGAATTTCAAAACAAGCTACCCCAAAGTCTCCTATTACCTATGTTAGGAAACCTGTCACCATGGTAACATCAACAAAGAAAGACAAGGCACTTGTGACCCCATTACAAAGAGGAAAAAGCCTTCTACAGGATCCTGAGACACTCCTACAAGAAACTCTATTAGCACTATAGGAAACACAGAAAAAGATACAGGAAGGACAGTAGGGACAGAGGGAAGGCAAGGAATCAATAACACAAGTGCAAGAGGGGGCAGCTTCTCCAAAGACATCTGAGGGAGAGTTCCAAGAGCTCCAAGAACCTAGCCCACATCCCAATTTGAGTTGTTATTACATATTCATTGAGGGACAAAGAGTAATACCACATAAATTTTCCATCCCTCTCTTCTTTGAGCTTGAGAAAGAGAGAGGAACGACACATCGTTGGATGAAAATTTCCAAATCAAATAAAGTAGATGATGTGGGCCATATGGAAGAACAACTCCTAGAGATGGGCATGGAGTTGAGTAAGACGAGAGATAGGGAAAAAATGATGATATCTCAACTAGAGGCAGAAAACACATGGCTAAGGAGGCAATTATAGGAAAAAGAGAGCCAATTGGCTACCATGGAAAGCCTCTCCATGGAGGCACTCCAGTGTAGGATTCCACGAAAATCATATGCCTTATACCTCAAAGATCAATGGTTGCAATTTCATATCAAGACATTAGCACAACAGGGGATTATGCCTTTCCAAGACTATAGGCAGTTCATTGAACTATGTGACAAGAGAATGCTAGAGGATAAGACCGAGATATCTGAATTCTACTTGCACAACTTGGCCTTAACAGACTTGAATGTGTGGGACCCCAATACAAAGTTGGGGGACTTACAACTAATGGCCCTTGCATCATGGATGAGTCATGAGGAGGCTAGGGCTAAGGAAGTGAAGAGGGTGTTGGAAAGATAAGAAGGAGAGCCCTTTATATAAGAGAAGAATACATAAATTCCACAACTGTCATTAGAAATCAAAACATTATTGCCAATGATCCCCAACTTGCACCAAGATACCTAGCTACACAAGAACAAGCAATCACACATTTTGATAACACCTTGAGATTTCTAGGGAATGAAATCCAACAAGAATGCTAGAGGAGATGGAGCACCCTACCATACAACCTAAGGATCAGAGAGTATCATTCCCCTGAGAGGATGAGAGATGCACTAGAAAGGACCCCACTGTATAAGAATGCAATGCAAATATTCAAAATCAATTGGGTTGGTTTGAAACTCAGTCCACCCTTGCTATTGGGTATGCTAGAAGGTAGAAAGGAGGAAGAGGAAATAAAGCAGTGGGAGGAAATAGAGAAATATGCATGCTTTTATCCACAAGAGGAAACTCCGTCAACAAAGGTCTGGGACGTCAAAGAGGACACAAGAACTATGAAAGATATGGACATAGACAAAGTTTCTCAGAGGATGAGCAACACTTTCAGTAGAGGGTGATGATGAGGCTCATCAATATGTAAATTATATGTGCCTTAATGCCACTCTCTAGGTTATTAATATCAACTTTTCTCACATTTCTTTACATATTTTATTATATTTTTCTTAGTGAGAAGGGTTAAGGTGACATGTTATGTCATGTGGCCTAATGTGTATTAATTACAGGATTTGGAACAGTTTTGGGCTCAATTAAATTCAGGAACTCGAAGTAGACAAGAAAGAGGGATTCTAAGAGATTTGGTCCCCCTCCTTAACTCCTCGATCACTTCAATATCCCCCCACTAGATCTCATCAGCTCAGAGTTACAAGCAGCCAAGCCAACCAAGTTCATTGGTAGCCAAGCCAGTGATAGCTGAAGACAAGCCAATCTTGAGTTTGGAAGCCAAGCCTCCCTAATTTTTATGAAGTTGTTGGTAGCTTTAGCTGTATAAATAAGAAGGCCTGGGGCCTCATTAGGATTCTACTTTTTAATGTAGCCAAGAGGCAATTTCGAGCTAAGATATTGTCACTGTTATTCTCATGTTATTTTTGACATTTTGTTGATAATGAAAAGGGTTTCTTTGATCCAACACTAAGTTGACTCAGAGGTCTCAAGCTTTTGGGTTAGGGCCCAACCTTCGCAGTAGAGGTTCATGTTTTTGTACATGTATTCTTAGATTAGAATCATAGATTAGCTGCTGAAGTTATATCTGCTTTGTTTAAATTATAAGTCTTTGAATGATTGGTTAGTTTTGCTTCCATTAGTGGGAGAAGTAGATCAATGTTACAGTAGTGAAAGAATATACTTCAAAAAATCTTGTGACAATGGCCTCTTCCTCATCTCCCTCATGGGATCATGGTTTGAGTGGCCCACTCTCATAGCCCCAAATACAGATTTATCTTTTGGTCATTGCATAGCTTAGGATTTCTTGTTGAGTAGATCATTGTTTATGATTTCTTAGAAGCACTTGCAATTGTAATTTTGGTTTCTTAAGTTTGTTGTAGATTACAAAGTATCCCATTCCATATATTTAAGCCATTAGCCATCAATAAATCAGTTTCTCAAATTCAACTCATCTTTTCCACATTTACATAAAGTTGTGCATGAATGAAGAAAATAATATATGTTGTTACAGGAGTTTCTATTCTGTAGGGAGGAACTCATTCCACTAGCCTCATCTAAGTCTTCTCCACCTCTCACCCAATCCTACCAACCACTAATTCAGATTTCTATTTTGTAGCCATCGTGGACAACCACCTTGAGAAAATCCAACCATCCTGAAGAGTTGGGTTGATCCTTGGGTAGTGTGCACCTTCCTCATACCTTATTCTACCATCATACATATTCCCATCACTTCCTTTCACCTTCCCTACCTTCCTACAACCTTCAGCTAAGTTTCCTGTAGTAAACTATGACATCCTGTAGTAACTACAAGAAATCCTGTAGTAACTACAGGAAACCCTGTAGTAGCCTGTTTTAGATTGTTTTGGGCAGAAATGGTGATCAGAGCCTAGGATAGGCCTTCAAATTTACTTCCATACCCCTCAATGCCATTTTGGACCAACTTTTTCATACCTTCCTCCCTGCAAAAGATCAGATTATTAGCTTATAATTTACATTTCTAAATTGAAAACCAAAAGACTCTTTTCTACAATATTTAGCTAGTGCATGCATACATCAGTCATAGCAGTGTTAGGATAATTTCCATGCCTACTTAGTCTAGATAGCTAGATGATAGAATGCAAGGTTAAATTAGGTCTCTTCTGCAAGTAATGTGTGTTAATTCTTAGCTAGGTAATTTCATGTCATTTCATAACACTTTCTATTCAGCGCTTTCACTTCCTTAAAATAGGCAAGCATTTACTTTCTGCATTAAAGATAGCTTTACATTCATTGTCAGTAGTCAACCTCCTTCTAGTCAATAGAAGACTGGTTTCCTAGTGGTTTATTGCCCCAGTTGAGAAGTGACAAGAGTAGACTGTTGCATCTGTTGTGCATATAACATTGTCACCTCCAAGTTTGTAGGAACCCAGGGTTGATAAAGTAAAGTTGGTCACCCTAGGAGTTGCAACATCCTTTCTGCAATACTGGGGCTCATCATAAACTACTCACACTAACTAAATATTCGTGACATGATTTTTGTACCCTTTTACAAGTGACCAAAGACCTTTCATGATTTCCCTTTGTAAGGAAAAACATAACTTTAGACATTGGCCTCGTAATCAAAATGACAAGCCTTATATGATACCCAATCTAGACATAGATTGTTTAAACAATAATAATCAATTGATTGATGACTAATATTTACAATTTTGACCTTAGATACATAGAATGACTGCAAAGACTAAGATTCCTAGACATAGGAAACTAACAAGTCCTTTACTCGAGAAAATGGGGATATCCATGTGTGGACTTCTAAGAAGACTTTAGAAGGTCCAAAATTTTAGGTCTGGTTGAGGGAGTCAAACCTTACTCCTAGTTGGCTATTAGGCTATATTAAATACTAAGTTGCTAGAAGGAGTAGGGATTCCATTCTATGCTATTGTATCTTGTTCCATAATTGATAAGAGGGATTTGGAGTAGAAATTTAGAGAGAATAATAGAGGGATTTTAGGTTCTATAGTATCCTTACAGGTCACAAGTCTCATGTAACTCCATAGAGAGTACCTCTTCATTTGTAATTTCATAATTCCATACTATAGAAAAGAGCACAAAGCAATCTCACCTTCTAGCTAGGTTTATTTCCCATATGGGTTTCCTAGGGTAAAGCTTGTGTCTATTGTGGATGGCATGTATGTGTTTTTTTTTTTCTCTGTTTCTCACATTTCAACTATTTATTCATTTAAGAAAAATATCAACCATTAAAGAACGTGACATCTAAATTAAAATTAACCTAAATAGTATAGATTTCATTTATTTTATTATATTTGTTGCGATGAATTGTTCCAATGGAATATCCACGATAGTTCACACTTCATATTGGTAGTAGAGTAGTTTTCTTTGGGGTATTTTGTGGGAAGTTGCAAAGATTCAAGAATTTGTTTAAGAATAAAGATGTAGAACGTTAGCCATGGCCAAGGAGTCTATTATGGAGACAATCCTCAATATTCATCGGAAAAAATATTTTAAAGGTTGGAAACACAAGCTGCAAACATTCATCACAATATGAACCTCCTCATAACGACTCTAGTAAGAAATCTTGGACCAATTGGAGAGGACAAAGTTTCTAAACAAAATAACAAAGAAGGGAAATCAAGAGATAATGAAGACCCAAAAAAGGATTTGAGGAAAGAACCTAAGAAGGAGGATCCAAATTAGAGTGTCATTAACTCTTCATGGTCCCTATTCAAGGTGGAAGCTAAAGTGGAAATAAGTCCACACAAATGTGAGATTGGTGCATTAAAATCGAATCATTAGTTGTAGCAACTATAATCTTATTTCAATGTTCACCATATAAATGAGGAACAAAATATATCATTTGGAAAACTAAATTTAAAGGGCCATGCTTTACCTTAGTGAGAAAGTTATACATAAACACTTAGGCTAGACTTTGATCCACTAGTAACTAGATGGAAGGATTTCAAAATCCTCATTAAGTCCCAATTTTACCTTGTTAGGTATATAGAGGACCAATGGATACATTGGCTCTACTTCAAGCAAAGGTAGAGGTAGAGTGTACAAAAGTACACCACTGAGGTAAAAAACATGTCCATCAAGCTAGATATCTCTCCCAAGATTTGAAATTTACTCAAGTATGTGGGGGGATACATAGCCATTTACAAAATCAAGTGATGTTCTTCAAGCCAAGGACAATAGGTGAGGCATTTGTAAAGGCATAGTGTTTGGAAAGCATAGGCCACAAGAAAGGGTAGGCAAGAGTTTCCAAGTAGAAATAGCACTAGAGGCTTCTGAGGAGAGGAAGAAGAAGTGGAAAGGGTAATAGGATAAGGAGATGCAATCCACCACACATTAGTACAAGGATCCTGGTAACCATTGTAACTATTGAAACATTGATGGTAACACCAAGGAAAAGTGTTAGAAACTACATCTAGAGTTAAACCTGAAGAACTTCTAAAATGGTGCAAAGAAAATGTAATATCCCTTTTAGGAATATTCCTTGAACCCCAATGAAACCCCAACCAGAAGACTCACAAGTGCTATAGTAGCTGAGAAAATCACAGAGATAAAATAACAGTAGTGCAACAAACAATAATGTATACATGAAATATAAACAGATACTCAAGAAATGCAGCGGGAAATGCTAAGCCATTTTATTATACTAAGTAATGGACAGAGTACAAGAGGTGATCAGGAAGATAGCACCTCGACTTGCACAAGGCAAGTGAAGAAATACACTCAGAATAGCAAGGAAATGGCCTCTCTCTAAACTGCATCCAAGCTGCAGGAGAACTGTTGTGCTGCTGCTACTGCTGGAATCAAATGAGGATTTGGGGCTGCTCCCCTCCTCAGAAAATGTTGAAACTCTGGAATCAGCCTCTACTCAATAAACCTAGAAAAACCCAGAAAGCTTTTCTGAAATAGCTGACCCCCGAAAATCACCCCCTTGGGGATCTGCGCAGTCCCTCAATGCTCTGTGCTGCCACTGAAGAAAATCCTCTAGAACTCTACCTGAAACTCTGCCAAGATCCTCTAATATGCAAGGGTTGATCCCCTGCTCAATCTCCTAGCACAAATCCTCTTGAAAAACCCCAGTCCGAAACTCCTGCCAGAAAGAACTGCGTCATCCCTCCCAAGACTGCGCAGTCATCCACAGTGCTCAATCCTCCTGCCAACTACCAATGAAACTGCTGCAAAATACTGATGGAAATACCTTTCCTGAGCAGGCACTCGAAGTCCCCCAGGGCTAAGGGTGAGATCTCCGAACGAAGACACTCAATGCACTAAACAATGCTACAGACTAGCTAAACAACCAGCATGCTCTAAGTAAAAGTGACTAGCTCAAATGTACATAATCGAATGCCAAAATGAGGAGGCTCCCCTCATCTTTATAGCATTGGCCCTTCTCAAACCCTAAGGCCCACCTCCTCCAATGTAGCCAACTCTTGCCACATGCTCCTGTCCATCTGCGCAGTCCCTCCAAATGTCTGCGTGGGCCCCCTCCTCTACGTGGTTCTATGGCCCCCCTTGGCTCCCCTTTAAGTTACAACGTTGTGCTACTTGTTACACAAAAATATCGTCACCATGATTATTTGCAGTCAGTATGGATCTATCATCACTTGTACTGTCCTCCTAAGAAAGTCTCAGACCTCAGCTCTTCAAGTCAAGCTTTGAAAATGGGAGAAAGACATTAAAAATCAATGAAACTCTGGTTCCGCACTTTCTCTCACTGTCACCTACGGTCCCGCACCTTCTGTGTACAAAAACTGCGGACCTGCCCGCTTTGTCCCTAAAGGTGTGGGTGCGGACCCCTGTGAAAGTCAAAAGGCGCAAGTTTTATCTTAAAAAACTCACTTTGGGTTAATTCTAGAGGATTCTAGAAGGAATTTTGACGTGGATTGTTCGCTCTGAGGTGGTTCATGCATCCCAAAAGAGAAGGAGCTAATCCCTTGATGAGAGGAGCTATCCCTTTAAAGGAGGGCTTTATCCCTTTGAAGGAGGACCTAGTAACCTCCCTCCATTGCACTATAAATACAGGCATTGGGCTGGTTGCTGAGGAGGTTAGAAGCTGAACATTTTTTAGGGTAAATGCTAGTGAAATCGAGACTTCCTAGTTGAGCTTAAGAGGAGAGATCACATACCTTTTTGGCTTCATTGGGGAGTGAGTGAAACTTGTCAAAGTAGAGGAGACTTCTTGCTGGACCCTGGGAGGAGCTTGTACAACGTCAAGGCACAGGTTGTAAAGTTCTTCTTCTTTTGAATTAATACAATCAAACTCATTTTTCTCAACAAGTATCTCATGTTATTTGTTTCATGGACTCCTTGACTTTCATGTTGAATATGTTTTATGATATTGGCTTTTCAGGTGCTATTTAATTTGTTTGCCTTGTTTGTGTTTTCAGATTCGCGACAAAGGAGCTCATTTGGATCGAAGGAGCGAGGTAATCCACAAACTTGCATTGGACCTAAGGTAGGCCCTAAAAACACTTGTTTGCCATTGTTTATTAAAGCATATTTAGAGAAAGATAGTGTCTGGTTGGTTTGCTTGTCATTAGGTCTTCTTTAGATTCTAGGAAGGCCTATCTTGTTCGCAAGATCGACTTATTCCGTGTGACACTACTAGGGAGTGACTTTATTCTAAATGTGAGTTATGTCACCCTTTACTCACCTTTTTATTCATAACTAACTATAGAAGGCAAAATTGAGAAAAATCGAATATTCCGATTGGCCATGGCTAATTAGGAATATTACAGAAAAAGAATCTTCCAGCCACAAGTTTGAGTAATCAGGTTGAAATTAGCTTTGATTTTTATGAGAATATTTTCTGCACATCAATGTAGAAGGAAGTGAATCTAAGTAGCCTTTATCACTGGGAAGAGAAGGAAATGACCAAACTCTTCCACATCAAGATCCAAATTAAGAAGGCCAAGATAGATGCTTCATTTGAATCTAATTCATAGGCTAATATCATAGAAATGGATTTGTTCAACAATATTGAATTGGAGGTTCACAATAATCCAAGCTCATATCCATCGGGATGGGTAAGAAAGGATGCATAGAACATACTAACAAAACATTGCAAGTTTAAATTTGTTGTAAGTGTTGATTTTATTGATAAAGTAGGATTGGACATAGTACCACTTGATGTATGTGGATAAGTGTTTAGAAGTCTATTCATGTATATGAGGGATGCAGTCTTCATGTATAGAGCCAACTAATACCACGTAATCAAGGATGGGAATTTCTTTTTCATCAATGCACATAAAGGCAAGTCAAAGATTTCATTGGTAAATTTAAATGAAGTTGGGAAGCTAATTAGTACTAGTAAGAAATATGTTTTACTTTTATTAAGAGAAAAACAATATGATGATGAGTCAATAAGAGAAAATGAATCACTAGAGGGGTGTACTAAAGAGCATAAGTATCAATTGGAGGAGTTTCTACCACATTTCTACAAGCATATAAATCATTGTTCCAAGAGCTTAATAGGATAGCATCCAAAAGGGAAGTAGAGAAAAAATTATTATTACCAAACTCTCCATTGTCGAATATTGGGATATATAAACAATATATTTTGGAAGCAAATGAAGTGAAGAAGCAACTGCAATAGTTTATTGAGTAGGGTTTGATTTGACCAAGCATCTCACATTGTGAGTCACCCATCATTAATTTTCCAAAGAAGGATGGGACTTGGTGAATGCAAATCATTTATGGAACATTAAAAAATATTATGCTCAAGAATAGGTACCATTTATCTAGGATCGATGATCTATTAGATCACTTGGAACACACAAAACACTTCGCCAAGCTAGATTTAAAATTCACATACTACCAAGTTCAAGTCAAAGAAGAAGACACTAGCAAGACCACTTTCAAATCCAAGCAATATTTGTATGAATGGTTGGTTATGCCATATGGTTTATTCAATACAAACACTACATTTATGAGATTTATAAATGATGTATTATGCCCATATCTACTTTTTATTTGTTATAGTTTATTTAGATTATGTACTACTTTATACTGCTATCTAGAAGAAGCATATATCACATTTTATGCATGTGATAGAATCTTTGAAGAAACAATAATTGATGGTTAATATTGAAAAAATTGAATTATTCTAGTAATATTTAGTGTATCTGTAATATTTGAGTGCAAGAGGGGACATTAAGATAGATCTCACGAAAATGGAGGCCATCATGAAGTGGTCAATTCCTACAAGTGTCTGTAAACTTTAAGATTTTTATTGGGGTAGTAAAGCACCTGTGGAAGTTCATAGCTTCATTTTTATAAATACCTAAACCACTTTGTTCTATAATAGTGAGTTTCAAGAGTTTTCAATATAGAAATAATTAGAAGAAGGATTTTGATGATTTGAAAAGAAAAATCATTCAAGCACTAGTTCTTGTGTTACCAAACTTGCCAAAGTCCTTCAAAGTGGAGATAGATCCATGTGAGTATGCCATGGGAATGGTCTTGATACAAGTGGGTATGCCTGTGGGCCAACATTTCCCTACTCAAGTGTATGGCCACCTTGCCTAGGTGTGCACCCCCGTTCATGCGCTCTACACGTCATCACATAATGCTCCACCGAGTTGCCTTTAACCAAGTCAATTTTAAATGAACTTTTTCTGCACACCTTTAATCAATCACGAGTTAGGCGAACACCTGTTGCTACAGCATGCCCATCACTACATCCATACATCCATTGCATCGGAAAACACAGGCATGCTCGTACCCGTGACTCGCACTCAAGTTTCATGGGTGACTCAGGGTCATGACATCCTCCCCCGCCATGAGTCATTGTCATCCTCAACAATCCTACCAATCATTCCAAATCATCATCAAACTGTGAAATCTCCTTCTTCCATCTCCATAATGAATCCTCTGTCTCCCAACCACTCTTCTCCGGTGTGTACTTCCATTGAATGAAGAACTCCCTCCTCATGGCACTATTGACTCCTGTAGTCCTGAGATCCAAGATCTTATCCAAAACTAAGTTCGGTTTGAACACAATCATGGTTGGTCCTCTCAGTGGTGCTATTCTCTCAGGATGATCTGCGTCAAGTCTGCATCTCTTGAGTTGACTAATATGGAACACATGATGTTTGGAATGCATGTGGTTTGGTAGCTCCAACTCATAATTTACTTAACCAACTTGCTTCTTCACCCAGAATGGCCCTCAATGCTTCCTCGTCAAAGATCGTGCAGTCCCCTTAGTTAGCTGGAACTGATCTATGGTGATTCTCAAAAGAACCATGTCTCCAAAATCAAAGTTTTCATCTCTTCTATCCTTGTATGCCCATATCTTCATTACGTCTGTTGTATCTGTCAAATGCACCCATGCTAACTCCAAGGAATCCTCCCATGATTTTAATAATATCTTCACATGTGGGATCGTCACATATCCTCTTGGTAACACGGTACATGGAGAAACTGGTATCTACCCATTAACCAACTCAAATGCACTATACCTTGTTACTGAACTATTCTACATGTTGTAGCTAAAATGAGACACATCTAACAACTCAGGCCAATTTTTCTAATCAACCCTCACATAATGTCTCAAGTACTCCTCCAATAATGCATTGATACATTCATTGTGCCCATTTGTCAATAGATGTTAACTCAAACTCTGTAACTATTCTGTCCTGGCTAGCTTGAACAATGTAGTCCAAAATCTCCCTGTAAATCGTGGATTTTGTTCTGACACAATACTTAAAGGTACTCCCTAATACTTCATAACATACTTAAAGAATAACTCTACTGTCTTCTCAGCTCCACATGGTATCTTCGTTGAAATGAATACAACATACTTGGAAAAATGATAAACAATGACCATGATCTCATTATACCCTTGCACCTGCAGTAACTGAGTGATGAAGTCAATCGAAACAATCATCCAAGGTCTCTCCGGAATTGACAAAGGCTGCAATAACCCTCCCTATCTTTGGGTACCCAATTTTTCTTGTTGAAAAATGATGCACATACGCACATACTCCTCCACATCTTGCCTCGTCTTCTTCCAAAAGTAACCTCTCTCTAATAATGCAAAAGTGTGACACTGTCCTGGGTGGCCAGCCCAAGTAGAATCGTGGCACTCCTTCAAGAGGTGCCTCCTAAGCCTAGATGAATTTCGAATGTAGAGATGATCACCATCGAACAACATTCCATCTCGTAGAAAGAACTTTCTCATCTTCCCTTTCTTCACCTGCTTCAAAATTCTCTTTGCTTGACTATAAGTTTCCACACTTGCACGAAGTATACTCTGCATCTCATCAATCATATGAACTTGAATCCTAATTCATTCAGCACAGGACTATCCCTCCTCCTCTATCACAACCAACTTTGCCTTCCTGCTACGAGCATTTGCAACTGCATTGAGTCTACCCGACATATACTCAATAGTCATGTTGAACTCTACCAAGAAGTCTTACCACCGAGTGTGCTTCACTGACAACTTCAGTTGGGATGCAAAATAACTCGTTGCAACATTGTCAGTCTTAACAGCAAATGGATTCCCAATCAAATAGTGTCACCATACCTACAAATAATAGGATGATCACAATCATCTCCTTCTCATGAACCAAATACCATCACTCTCTATCCTACAAATTCTGACTACCATATGCCACTGGATGTCCATCCTGAATGAGCACTCCCCCAATCGCAAAATCAGAAGCATTTATGTGCACCTCAAATGGTCTCTCAAAGTCAGGTAGCTTCAGTATCGGTGTTGTAACCATCCTCTTCTTCAAATCTTCAAATGCCTCACGACATCTCTCGGTCCAACTCCATCACTTGTCCTTCTTCAACAAGTCTATCAGCAACGCAGACACCTTAGAATAACCCTCTACAAGCTTCCACTGGTAGTTCATCATCCCCAAGAAAACCCTCATCTCATGGACATTCCTTAGTTCAACCCATTCCTCTATCACACAAACCATGCTCGGCTCCATCCATATGTATCCTTGTCCTACAAAGTGACCAAGGTACAAAATCTTGGTTTGAGCGAACATACACTTCGAATTATTCAAGAACAATTGATTCTACCTTAGTGCCTCAAATACCAAAACCAAGTGTCTCTTATGATCCTCCATGTTGTCGTTGAATACTACGACATCGTCCAAGTATACCACTATGAATGAATCCAAGTATGGATGCAAGACATCGTTCCTAAAAGTGAAAAATGTGGCAGGATCATTACACAACCCAAACGATATGAAAAGGAACTCAAAACTCCCATACCTCGTCACTATCACAGTCCACTTATCGTCACCTTATACTATTTTCACCTGATAATACCCATGCCTCAAATCAAGCCTTTTCAAGCTTAGCGAAGAAATATGTTTTAAGTGGTAGTGGATACATGTTCTTTATCATTTTCTTGTTCAATGCACGATAATCACAACACATTCGCAACCCAATTGTGTCTTTCTTCCTCTGGTACAATAATGGAGCAGGATATGGGGACCTTGAAGGTCATATGAAGCCTGCATCAACCAACTCTTTCAGCTATCACTTCAATTCCTCCAACTCTAGCCCTGATAATCGATAAGGATCTTTTGTTGGCGGTTTCTTCCCCGAATCTAGCTCAATGTGATGGTCCACTTCACGTCTTGATGGTAGTACTTTTGATAACTCATTAGGCCTCAAATCTGCATATTTGTCCATTACATTAGAAATCTCATCTGAAATAGGTGTCCCCACTCCATCATCATCCCCAATCTCTCAAATGACGGTTGCATATGTCTCCATATCTCACCTTCACATTGTCTTACTCATGCTTAGTGAAAAAACATGTTGCACCTTCACCTTACTTTGTTGCTGGTGAGTAGGAAAAGTCCAATTCTATGTGTCTCCAATCAGCATAATCTCATCGCAAAATGGCACAACAATTGCCTTGTTGCCCTTCAAAATTCCTGCCCCAATATCATGTCAAAGTCGTTCATCTCCATCACTGTGAAGTCCAAACAACCCTACCAATCTGCAATTCAAACCAACACATCACTTGTCAATGTCGACACTTTATCTCTTGAGTTCATTGCCTTGACCTCCACCTACTTGGGGGTAAGCTACAACCCAACTTCATTTTCTATCCCTGTCGTCATAAAATTACGTGTGGCCCCTATGTCCACCAAGGATTGGAAGGTTCTGCCATGAATTTCCAAGTCTAGAAACCCCAAACTATGCAACCAACACTTATTTTCATCAAGAACCCTAGTCTGCATACAAACTCAATCTCTGCGACATCCCATCGCACTAGCTTTGATACCATCTGTCACACCCCTAGGTCGGTCGCACCTCCAAGGAAAATGTGCGGCACAGGAAAGAGCCATTATACTTAATATTTTTCTTCTTCCGAACTACGCCTTACAATTCTTATACTTATTATAGTTCTCTTTTCTTTTATTAGTTATGTGTGGAAATTCATAACCATTAACAAGTGTAAAAATGGCAACAAGAGACCCAAAATATCCAAGAATGTTCAACAACAATTTTCCATTAATTTTGTATAAAATTTACAAAAATTTACAAGTGGGAGGTCGCCCCTAAACGAGCGCAAGACTCTACTCAACAACCACTACATTCTACATGAAATACAACAGTCTACACGAACTCGACCTGCCCACCAAGGCGGGCACATTTCCTTGCCACATTGCGGCCCAATGTTCTGCATGAACCTGCTACTTGAACCGCTTGCACCTTCCTTACCCGACCCACGTCCTTCCTTCACTACCCAAACTCTGCTTATGGTTATATATTATACATCTTCTACGGTTAGATGGCTTCTTTGAAGCGAGTCACCTCCACCATACTTATACACATCCCTTCCTTCCAATTTCGTGAACCATCATGTCGCTTGGTGGGTGGGCCAACTTCCACGCCCACGTTCACACGCCCCTCAATTTCGCACATATGTGAGTCTACCTTTGATTTTCGCTTCTCCTCGTTCAACACATTTTCCATGGGAAAACTCTCCTCCCCGCTTAGGTATATGGACACATTTCCTGAGTGTGCACCCTCTTTCATGCGCTCTACCCATCATCATCTGCCGCTCCTTCAAGTCGCCTTTAACTGAATGACTTTAACCTAGTCATATTTAATTGAAATTTGTCCAAGCGCCTTTAACCGATCACGAGTCAGATGGGCACTCACCACTATGGTGTGCCTACCACTAAGTCCACACACTCGTCATGTCGCACAACATAGACATGTTCGTACACACAACTCACACTCAAGTGTCAGGGGCGCCTAGTTGGGCGCCCAACTCGCCTAAGGGCAGTGATGCTAACTCGGGGTCCTGCCACCACATGTCTTATGGTCCAATCCCGAGAAGGACTATGTATGCCTGAGAGTTTCTCTATAAGCCTGAAGGTCGTATGAAGCCTGCATCAACCAACTCTATGTCTTATGGTCCAATCCCGAGAAGGTCGTATGAAGCCTGCATCAACCAACTCTTTCAGCTATCGCTTCAATTCCTCCAACTCTAGCCCTGATAATCGATAAGGATCTTTTGTTGGCGATTTCTTCCCCGAATCTAGCTCAATGTGATGGTCCACTCCACGTCTTGATGGTAGTACTTTTGATAACTCATCAGGCCTCAAATCTGCATATTTGTCCAATACATTAGAAATCTCATCTGAAATAGGTGTCCCCACTCCATCATCATCCCCAATCTCTCAAATGACGGTTGCATATGTCTCCATATCTCACCTTCACATTGTCTTACTCATGCTTAGTGCAAAAACATGTTGCTCCTTCACCTTACTTTGTTGTTGGTGAGTAGGAAAAGTCCAATTCTATATGTCTCCAATCAGCATAATCTCATCGCAAAATTGCACAAGAATTGCCTTGTTGCCCTTCAAAAATTCCTGCCCCAATATCATGTCAAAGTCATTCATCTCCATCATTGTTAAGTCCAAACAACCCTGCCAATCTGCAATTCAAACCGACACATCACTTGTCAATGCTGACACTTTATCTCTTGAGTTCACTGCCTTGACCTCCACCTGCTTGGGGGTAAGCTACAACCCAACTTCATTTTCTATCCCTGTCGTCATAAAATTACATGTGGCCCCTATGTCCACCAAGGATTGGAAGGTTCTGCCATGAATTTCCAAGTCTAGAAACCCCAAACTATGCAACAAACACTTATTTTCATCAAGAACCCTATTCTGCATACAAACTCTATCTCTGCGACATTCCATCGCACTAGCTTTAATACCATCTGTCACACCCCTAGGTCGGTCGCACCTCCAAGGAAAATGTGCGGCACAAGAAAGAGCCATTATACTTAATATTTTTCTTCTTCCAGACGACGCCTTACAATTCTTATACTTATTATAGTTCTCTTTTATTTTATTAGTTATGTGTGGAAATTCATAACCATTAACAAGTGTAAAAATGGCAACAAGAGACCCAAAATATCCAAGAATGTTCAACAACAATTTTCCATTAATTTTGTTTAAAATTTACAAAAATTTACAAGTGGGAGGTTGCCCCTAAACGAGTGCAAGACTCTACTCAACAACCACTAGAGTCTACATGAAATACAACAGTCTACACGAACTCGACCTGCCCACCAAGGCGGGCACATTTCCTTGCACATTGCGGCCCAATGTTCTGCATGAACCTGCTGCTCGAACCGCTTGCACCTTCCTTACCCGACCCACGTCCTTCCTTCACTACCCAAACTCGGCTTGTGGTTATATATTATACATGTTCTACAGTTAGATGGCTTCTTTGAAGCGAGTCACCTCCACCATACTTATACACATCCCTTCCTTCCAATTTCGTGAACCGTCATGTCACTTGGTGGGTGGGCCAACTTCCATGCCCACGTTCACATGCCCCTCAATTTCGCACATATGTGAGTCTACCTTCGATTGTCACTTCTCATTCAACACATTTTCCATGGGAAAACTCCTCCCGGTCAGGTATATGGACACATTTCCTGAGTGTGCACCCTCTTTCATGCGCTCTACCCGTCATCATCTGCTGCTCCTTCAATTCGCCTTTAACCGAACGACTTTAACCTAGTCATCTTTAATTGAAATTTGTCCAAGCGCCTTTAACCGATCACGAGTCATGTGTGCACTCACCGCTATGGTGTTCCTACCACTAAATCCACACACTCGTCATGTCACACAACATAGAAATGTTCGTACACACAACTCGCACTCAAGTGTTAGGGGCGCCTAGTTGGGCGCCCAACTCGCCCAAGGGCAGTGATGCTAACTCGGGGTCCTACCACCACATGTCTTATGGTCTAATTCCGAGAAGGATTATGTATGCTTGAGAGCTGCTCTATAAGCCCTATAATGGCACCCTTTTAGAGGAAACTAGTAAATTAGTGGACATGGAAGTTTAAGATATTCTCTGTTTCATTTGACTTGTAGCTAGAAAATGGCCATCCAATTCTAAGAAACCATGGAACCAACTTAGGAACAATCCAATTCTGAGAAACCGTAAAATTGGAGGTGCAAAGCTATGTCTGAGAGATGCTCCAGGTGTGATTTCTTCAAGTGCAAAAGAAAAAAAAAATTGTAGAATAACAAGCTAATGAACTTTCTAGAAGTGCTCCAACAACACCCTTTTAGAGGAAACTAGCAAATTCATGGACATGGTTGTTTAAGGTATTCTCTATTTCATTTGACTTGCAATTGGGATATCACCATCCAATTCCAAGAAACCATGGGACCAACTTAAAAATAATGCAATTCTGAGAAACCGTAAAACCAAAGTTCGAAAGTGCGAAGCTTAACTCTGGAGTTCGAAGGTGCAAAGCTCCAGATAACTAGAAAAACTATGCACCTCCTACCAAGAGTTAAATGTTTTTCTTTTAAAAACTACTATTACAAAATAAATTGATACCTTCCCTATTTTAACTTTTTAAATTTTAAATTTATATTGACATATATGGACAAAATAGATTGCATTCATAAAAGGGAAATATTTTTTTGACTTTTGCATCGATCTAAATATGAGGGATAGAAAGAGGTCTTTGGAAGAGAAAGATAGGTTGTTAACACAGTGCTAGCCATCCCTGAAGGTATCTAAATTTTTGAATAACCTTAATGCTACTCTAATGTCTCTGATAAATTCGTTTTCCCCAAGCATGCATATATAGACCCTAGGTTATGCTCAAATGTGAGGTTACAATTGAACCTGATAAAAGGATTAGATAACTAGAAGTGATAAACTAGGATAAAGAGAAGGAGTGGGTAACTTCAGAGTATGTTTTATGTAGCCTCACTGCAATTAAGTCTACGGAGGTTCATGATGTATTTGTTGCATAAGAAAAAACAAACACGTAGCTATCCTCCTTACGATATATTTGATTTTTAGCTAAGATTTTGTTGAAAATATATACAAATTATAACATGAGATTGACAACAAAACAATGTTGCCATGTGCTCTATTGATATAAGAGCGTAAGTCTCTAGAGCTCGTAGAGCGTGGTTATTGTGGTCGTCCCCTCCTGCAACATAGATAAGTCCCTCTACAGAAACAATGCAGGAAAAGGAGGAGGATCGAACGATGTGCATATTGGTTAGGTGATGCCATTCATTGGACAACAAGTCAAAACTGTAAGCACGGTTCATTTGCTCGTGGAATGCGGAGAGATTTCATTGTTGTTATTTGTTGAAAATGGCAACAATAAATGTTAAAAATAGCATCAAGAAAGATCCTAATCTAATTTTTTCCTTGAATTAAATTGAGAATAAAATTGTAATTCCACATATGATGACAGATGACAATATGTAATAGTTAACTAAGTTAATTTGACCTAGTTGGCTCAGTTAATTCGATTTGAGGGTCTAACTAGAGTCATGTAGAGTGTCTCCTACAATTAGGAGCACTAGTTGAGTTTATTTTGAGTTGTAATTATTTAATTAAGTCTAACTGAATTAAAGTAAATTAAACTAGTTCCAACTGATGGAGGAAGTATTGGGAGATCTAGTAGAGAGGTGTAACCTGCAACAGTGGTGTGTAACCTGCAGTAGTGGGGTGTGACTTACTGTAGTGGAATGTACCTTATTATAGTAGGGTGTTAATTACTGTAGTGGAGTGTGACTTATTGTAATAGGGTACAAATATTTGAAATTCAAAGATAGTACATTTAGTCTTGATATGTGACCGTATGTTTTGCTATATCTACTCAATTAAATTGATATAACAGTCACAATCTTGAGCATAATACATCTAATCATGTGATGGAATACGTCGTTAATTTCTAAGGCTCATTGGAAGGTTTATGGAGGAAACCAATGCTATTTTTTTTTCTCATTCAAAAGAAATAAATACAAATTTATCTTCTTTGATTCATCACCCAACCCAAAAATGCGTTGTGATGTGTATATTTGCAACAAAAAATACGGCAACGGAACGCAAAAAGATGCGAGGGCTATATAACTGGACATAGAGGATTTTGTTGAAAACAATTGAGAAAGAGTCCATTGAAATTTGAGTGCAAAGTAGCTGCCTTCGAATGCCACCAAATTTTATGAATGGCCGTTATAAAAAATTCCTTGCAATTGCAAGTTGAAGCTGCCACCGCTTTCCAAAATTTATTGTTGTTGTTATATGACATCACATTTGACTTACCAAAGCAATAAAAATTCCCGAAAGCAACGATCCAAGACCTAAGGCTTCTCCCCAATCCTCCGCATACCATCCATTCTGCTCCACATGCCTGTTACGGTATCGAAGACTTCAACACTTCTTTGGAAATGACCATGAGATATTGTGGCGTAGCAGCTTATGACTATGAACTTTCCATTTACAAAAGCGCCCTCGCATTCTCGTTGATCTCTCATCAGAGGGAGAATTTTCCATTTGTCTTTTTCTACATCGTAATCCTCCACAACCCGTAGAGCGTGGGTATTGTGGCCACCTCCTAATTATTTTTCACCTCTGCACTTTGTACTAAGATTAATGGGAGCAGAAGCGAAAGTGGGGAGCGATATTTTCAAAAACTCTCGGTTGAGGAGCGAATCATATAGCGAATTTTTATACAATATAAATTTTTATATAACATCAATTATCTAGAAGTTATAATATTCATCAACCACGTCCACAAGTTAGTAACATACAACATATTGAGTCTCATGATTCATCAATATTAAAGTTTCAATCTTTCAAAATTCCATATATAACATTTATCATCATTAACCACTAAAGTTGTACTTGTAACCATTACCATTACCAAGTAACCAAACTATAAGAAAAAATATCTAATGTGAAATGAAATGTTTCAAATTTCAAATTTTATGAAGCATCATATTCATAATTCGTTACCAATGAGTTATAATTGTCAACTTCAAACTTAAATTGTCATATATTATTTACAAAAAATATCATAATAAATATGAAAGAGTCAACAATTATAAAAACTACTAGAAACTAGAAAAGACAAGTAAATCTATTATTCATTGCTAAAGCTTGGGCCTCTTGCCACGAGAAATGTCTAATTTCTGAGCAGGTTGTGGTGGTCTTCTAGGAGTCTCCTCCTGCATAGTCGGATGACAAGAACTAGAAGGCACATTCCCTCCATATGGGGATGTAAATGGAGGCAGCGACAACAAAGGAATAGTTGTTGGAACTCAAACACTGCTACTGGATGGTGGGGGTGGCACAGCCACTGTTGCTTCATCATCATTTTTCGAAAATTTTGTTTTCAATTCTTCTAGATGTATAGCGCCATCCTCCAAATTATTGTCCTCTGGGTTGTTGTCCCAAGTTTTAAATGATGTATCATCATAAGCCCGGCCACAATAATGGCTCAACAACCTCAAGTTGTAGGGCACATAAACCAAGCTTTATGCCCGGTATTCATTTAGTCTGTTTCTTCTCACATTATGGATGAAGTTGTAGGTGCTCCAACAACTCTCTGCAAAATAAGTATTTACAACTTGTGAGAGCACTTTTTTTGCCAATTTTGGAAAAAGTCCCTGGCCGCCTTATGCTTCCCACCATGTGAGAGCATCAAATATGTCTCTATCTTCCATTGCATGAAAAGAACCAAATGATCTAGTGCAACTAAAGCATCTACCTAATTCATGATGTAGATTAGCGTTGTCCTCCTTGTGAGGGATCAACTTGTCTAATGCTTCCATATATCCTTTAGATACCTACAGATCAGTATGGGGTTTGATCCTAACCCCACCCCCAGGGGAAGGTTGGCCCAATAAATATGGAGAGTAGTATTTTGGCATAAGGATATATGCCAAGGCATGTAGTGGAACATTACGTTTATTCCACCGTGCACACACACAATTGTGAATGATTGTATACAAGTTGGGATCTTTTTCCTGAACAATATATTTTATTTTCCCCAACACGCTATCCATCTGCTCAACCACCTCCCCATTCACTGGTTTATCATGTATCTATAAAATGAATCATGCTATAAATGGCCTTGGTGAAATTCTTCCCTAACACATGCCCAAAACAAACCATTAAGAGTGGTCTCCTCCGCCTATTCAAAACCTTGCATGTCAACTTTGGTTGGAGCCCTATCCTTTAATACCTACCAGTGTTGACTTGATACTATGCTAGCCAATGACTCTCTTACCTTCAAAAGGTGCCTGAAGGTGAGGTAATAACTAGCAAATCTAGTCTCTGCAATCTTCAATAGCTCCAAACTTGAGCGATTACGGAAAATCCCATGGGTATTGCTATGATTGGTAGTAACTTTTATCTTCTCTTGCTTATCTTGTACAAATCACCAATCCATATGTATCGAGGTTGTTTGTTTTTAATAATATCATGCATCAAAAGGTTCAATGTGTGAACCAAACACCCAAACCAAAATATGTTGGGGTATATATCCTTAATAATTGCTCTCGCTACCTTACAATTAGAAGCATTATCAGTGATGACTTGGATGACATTGTATGACTCAATACATTCAATTGTTTGAACTAATGGTTCTGTAATGTTGACGTTGGTCTTGAACTTTTCTAGGTAATCATATGCTGAAAGGAAGATTGCACCATTAATAGACACAACAAGAACACTTATCAATGACTTTCCTTTTACATTTTTCCATCCCTCAGATACAATGGATACCTCATGCTCATTCCAAGAATTTGTCATTTTACCCAAAGAATGTGATATTTTTGCTTTTCCATGATTAAGTCCCATGGTTCTAGCCTTGTCATACCTAGGGCTCTTATATCCTTTAGGGGCATCATTAATCGCAGAAACCATTTCATTCCAATAAGGTGAGCGAAGAACATTGAATGGTATCCCACATGCATAGAGCAACCAATAAATTTTTTAATCCACATCATTCCTACACCCTTCGTCAAGGAAATATGAAAAGGTTCTATGCCTTAAAGGGATGTTCGTTCCTGTGCCTCCATGTCCACTGCTATGGGAGGATGTTGATGGAGTTCTTTGTGCGTGTGATTGTGGGCTATCATGTTCAAAGACACTCTTTGATATTTTAGATATGTATTGGGCTTCCTTCTCTTCCCTTATGTATTTGGATCTTTGTGGTGCTAACACACTTAAACAAGCTCTGATTCTTATTTGTTGATCTCCATCCCATGGCCTTTTCCCACAGAAGTTCCTTCTAGCACAGGTGTATGAACCTATGTAAGTGTTTTTGCAGTGGAGGCATGTAAAATTTAGTGGTTCCACCCCATTTCCCTCCTTTAGGCCTAGAAATATATTTCCACAATGGGGTTTTGTCTGGTTTTGTTTTTATGCCCTCATCATCTCCACTCCCCTCTTCCTCCTCACCAAGGTACTCCTCCTCTCTAGGGTTTTCATCAAATCTACTAAAACCCACTTATTCATCTTCTTCATCGTGATTAACCCTCCTTCTTCTACTCTTCAACACCATAATAACAAAAAAAGGAAACAAAAACAAGAGAATGCCAAGCCATATAACCATGATGTTTGAAGTTTTGAGCCTACAATAAAATGGAGGAATGGGAATGGGAAAGAGAGAAGAAAAAATTTTCATTTAGCAATGCACATATAAAAAACACAAATATTAGATTAGAGTCTAGATCTGACCTCCTTGGTCTTCAATCACAAGCTTCAGTCTCCCTTGCAAGCTCCCCAAGAAATCCTCTCAATCTTTCTCTCAATCTCCCTCCTCAACTCAAGCTCTAATTCCAAAATCCCTCTCTTTCTCTCTCACTGTGAAAATGGTGAAGAATGGTAGGTGAGGAGGGCCTTTTAACTTATTTTTCCCTCCCATTTATTGCCTATCCGTACTGCACCTTTTTCGTCAGGAGCAAAATTGTTAAGGAGGGAGTGATTGGGAGCATTTGCTCCACGATCGCTCCCTCCTAAAAAATTTTGCTCCGGGATTGAAAGGGAGCAGCATGGAGCAAAAGCTCCCGATCACTCCCTCATTTTCTCCCTACAAAATAGGGAGTGCAAATATTTTTAGGGAGTGCACTCCCAAGGTCTCTCCCTATCTGCTCCGGGAGTAGATTCGGCAGGGTGCTCCATCGCAACCCTGCTCTGTACAATGCATCAAGGTTATGGATATTTGTTCAACCCACCCCCTCCACCGCCTTATTTTTTCCTCCGCACTCTGCACAATGTATCAACTTTATGGAGATTTATTTAGTGCCTCACCTACGTAAAGGATCTATGTCATTTTTTGCATCATTGTGTAGAGCAGTAGCATAACAATGCCAGAGTCAATGTCAGAACACTCCACAGTGGAATGACCATTAACAAAATTAGTCTTTTTTCGATATTAAAATTATTTTTTAGGCACTGATAAATACCAAAATAAATCATCCTCTACTAGGAGAATTATGTCACATCAAGACTCCCTCACCCAATAGAAAATTCGAATTAAAATTTCCATAAATTAAAAATTACGAAAAAGTAGGGATATTCAACATTTTCCCAAATTATTGATTAAAATTACAAAAAAACCAAAAAAAATAAAAATAAAAAAAATTTAACGGCAAAGAGAGTGTTATATTCTATTTTATTTATTTATAAAACAAATAAAAATAATAAAATCTATCAGAATGGTAATTTATGAAATTTCTATAACAAAAATCATCGAAATATTTTTATTTATAAAAAAAATTAAAGTAACAAAATCTATTATAAAAAAAATTAAAGTAACAAAATCTATTGGAGAGGTATCTGATGAAATCTCTATAAAAGAATTACTAAAAATAAAAACTTATATGTTATTTCTACCGCAATAAAGGATAGAATAACCAGTGTTTCTTTCAGCAATTAAATTACTAAAAATAAAAACTTATATGTTATTTCTACCGCAATAAAGGATAGAATAACCAGTGTTTCTTTCAGCAATTAAAGGGATTCTCTTTTACAAATATATTTTTTTTAATGTGATTCCAAGAATGACTCTCTATTTATAATATATATAAAAAATTAATTATTTTTTGAATTTTATTTATTAATTTTATAATTATATATTTTAATTTTAAGACGTTTTATTTTTTAAAATAAAAATTAAAGAAAGAAAGAAAAAAGGAGAAAAAAAAATATTATAAATAGCATATATTTTATTTTAATTTAAGTGTTGATTTTAAGATTTTGATTACAATAATATTAATGACAAATCTAGAGATTTTACCATAATCTTAATTTTAACTTCAAAAATTATAAATAAATAAATAAATAGAAAGTATTATTGTTCGCAAACTTTTTAATTTATGTGTTGAATTTAATTTTTTTATCAATAATATCATAAAGTTATTAAAACCATAATTAGATAAAGTGATAATTTTAACCTCAAAATAAAAATGCTAATGATAATATCAGTTTTTGAAATGGAAAAAAAATCCCATAAATATGACCAAAAAGGAAAGTGTCCATATCCTTTATTTGTTTTAATAAACTTTTATGATATTTTTAAAATATATTTGTTTTAATAAACTTTTATGATATTTTTAAAATATATGTTATTTAAAACATTTTATTTAAGATATATTTAAAAAATAAAAAATAAATAAAAAAAAAATCTATGTGGAGAGTGTGACTATTATATGTTTTGGTTTTTTTATTGGATGTGATTTTTCGTTATTTAAAATGACTTTTTGCATGCATAAATGAATTTAGCACCTTGAAAATTTCTTAAAGCACTTGGATTGTACAAATTACACAATTCAAAATTGCAATACTAATATCACTACTATATTTTGAGAAAAAAATGACTAAAAAAATTATAAAATAACTTCAAAATCACGAAATCGTTCAAGCTAAGATCCTTTGACTTTAAGATAAAAGACATGGGGTGATTTTTCATTTACTTATATGTGCACAGGTCACGAAACCATTTAATATAGTCTCTCTAGTGCAACCACCTATTCAACCACTACCTAAAAATACCCCATAACTCAAAAAAAAATCCTAATAAAAATTGAACCTTTCCAATGCTAAAAAACTCCTCACTTTTCACCATTAAATATAATTCTTTTAAACAAATATATATATATATATATATATATATATATATATATTATTTTAATTTTGAAAAGTTTCGCCTAAATTTTCTATTAGATTGCCCTCTAACCGGTATATATTTTATTTACCATTTTAATTAAGTCAATAACAACACCAATTAGTTTTCCTTACCACACACTAAAATCAAAACCATCATTATAAACTATCCGCAACTTAAATGATCACAACGTACTACATTTTTATTTAAGTAAAACCACCATTTAATACTTCTTGGGTTAGCATGTTAACTTTAATGCCTATTGTGCAACCAAATCAACACATATCACCATGTATCCGCTAAACAAAGGAAGAACGAAAAAAATTTAGATAAACATATCTTCACGATAAAGATTAAAATTAAAAACATTTTGGCAATTGAAATATCATCACATATCCCCTCCGAAATGGAGGACTCAAAAAATTATAAGATGTCATTCCCAAAAAAAATTACATAAACATCTCTTCAATAAATATTAAAATTAAGAACATTTTGGTACTTGAAAAATGAAGATTGAGAATTTTTTTTTAACAATCAACATATTTCGCCACATATCCCTAGAGAGAAGGGGACTCCAAAAAAAATATGAGACAAACATATCTTCAGGATATATATTAAAATTAAAAACATTTTGGTACTTGAAAAATAAAGATTGAGATTTGTTTGATTCGATTTGATTTATTATTGTATTATTTTTCATTTATAGATTTTCTAATCATATCTTTAATTTATTATTATTATTATGATTTTTTACATTTTTATTATGATATATTAGACAAAATGTATTAATTCATAATTAAAAATATATAGAATAATTTATTATTTTTAATGGAATAATTTATAATCATTATTGAATTTTTGAGTAACTATTAATAATCAAATTTATATAAAATTGTTGACCTTATTTAAAATGAGTCAATTATACAAATACTTGCTAGAAAAGAGACTAATACAAACTGAAAAAACTAAACTAGACATAACATATTTGAGTTCAAGTCACTAAGGAATGATTGCTTCCTAATTTGTGGTGCCTTCATCATTATCCATCTTGGTATCAAAAGGTTGAGGAGATTTTTGCTAGTGGTCTCCAACTTGAATGGCAAGAGCTAATTGCAACTAAGGCCAGGGCTACCCTAATAAGGTCATGACTGGAGGCATCTTGTTTCTTGTGCTAAGTTTGTTGTACATGGGTATTTGCTCAATTTTCAAACCATTGTTGTTGGAATGTCGAGTTGTTTCTTCTATTGTAGTAGTATCCCATCATGACATCTTGAAATTAGAACATTTTCTTGCTTTTTGCAATCTTCCATATGGGATTGAAGAGAGATTTCAAATTCTCCGAGGGAAGCGACATGTCATTGGAGGGAAGGTCTTACCTCACAAAGGTCGTGATAGTCCGTGGGTTCAACATTAATAGAGAGGCAATTTGAATGACAATGGTCATTATTTACATATAAATTGGGTCAGATGAAGATTCCTAAAGCATCCATATACACGCAGAGGATGGAGTCCAAAGAAAGTGTGGAAGTTAATGTCAAAGTTTTGCTTTGCAGCCTTACTTTCATTGGAATCATCTATTGAATTATGTTCACAAATAATATGAAACAAGTATAGAGCTTTGAACTTATCACAAATTTGTCAAATCCTTTACAGGATGGAAGCTAGATTTATGTCTGAAGGAGATATATTAGAGACTATATGCTTTATGATTAACCTAGAGTCACCTATGAATGTCAAATTTCTAACATGCATATCGCTAGCCAGTTGAATTCCTTGCATAAATGCACGTGCCTTTTCTTTGTTATTAGAAATTATTCCAAGGCTCCATTCAAAGGTGTTGGTTGTTTCCCCCCTTGGGAAATAGAGGATGCCTCCTATATTAGCTCCTTAACATTCGGTTTTGATGAATCCTTTATATTGTAAAGAATGAAAAGTCAAATGAATTTGCAATTTATCCTTGATGCAGGAGCATTCAGGCCTAGTCAGCAATGTGATAGCATGATCACATGTTGTGACTAGCAAGGGGTTGGAAGACAAAGAGTTTAGTTGATTTTATGTATGAGAGTATGTATTTATTGTCAAAATGATTAAAAAGGGGCATAGTCGCTGATTGATCCTCCCTGTGTGGAGATCAGGCCAAATTGTTAGATTTAGTTGGTTTGAATAGGAAATGAGGAAACTGAAAGCTTGATTTAGCGTTGGTTTAGAAAAGAATTGGGTCATGAATCCATTCTTTTATAAATTGTGATTTCCTTGTATAATTCAGGGGTTGGTTAGCTAGACTAGGAGAGAGGCTGGAAGATTAGCGAGAGAAGCAAAAAGGAGAAAGCGAGGATTTCACTGTAACAGAGGTTTATTATTGCGTAGTCAAGCCAGAGGCGAGACTCTGAATATAGTGTTATATGGAATAAATGTTTCAGTACATGTGTTAATAGGCCATTTGTATGGGATCCTTTGCTTTTCTCTGTGTGTATGCCTGTGGAAGAACCTAAGCCTTCTTCTCTGTTTTATGCATGAATTTACGAATGACAGTGGTTGAAATAGCGTGATCATCCTTAATTCCTTAGCAGTGTTTGAGCGTTTTATGCTCAGTCAATTATCCAAAGCCTTCCCGGAGAAATTATATAAGAAATCATCTCTAAAGACAAAATGTGGCCGAGAGTCATTTTTAACACAGAGTTCATTGAAGATAAGCGGAATCAAGACTAAAGGAAACAGTCGCGAGAAGACTCAGCAACCGTTAGATCTAAAAGATCAACGGTCGAGATTGATCACATCGGTGGAAGTCTTCATGGATAGATCGGGTCTTAACCCTTTGCAAACGCCGATTGCGATAGGGCGATGCAATGTAGACCATTGGATCGGAGTTGATCAAACGACGGAGGATTGATCGCATATCGCAGGATAGGAGGGCCGATAGACAGTGTAAAGTGAATGTCGATACAACGATCGTCGATAATCGGGGATCGACGATCGGGGCCAAGCGGAGTTCGGGCCTATCAGAGGAGTGGGTGACTCAAGCGCGGATCCGACATTTTTATATACGCGGATGAATAACCCTTGAGATCCGGCTATACAATAAAGCGGAGTATTACATAGTTCTATGTAATATGTTCGCATATCAGATGCGATAGAGGCTGAGGGATAACTATGGACTTGTGAGGTCCCGATTGCAATCAGCGATGAGGTACAACCTCAGGTCCTATGTGGAGGTCGTACCAAAAGGCAGAAAAGGTAAGAAATGCGGAGTTTTTCCTTTATAAATGGATTTGAGGGATTTAGTGCGAAATATGATTTTGTGGGGTTATATAGATATTAATCAATGAGTTTAAAGGGAAAGGTCATGTATATGCGGTCGTTAGTTAAGGGAGGCTTAACTAAGGATGTGAAGGGTTCTTAGGCCCCAACAGAAGGATTTTAAAGAGAGACTTTAGTAAAGTCTTACCCAAAGGCTTGGGCCTCGTTAAAAATCCCGATAGAGAGGCTTGACAGGGTGATTGTGTTTCGATAAAAAGGAACAGTTATAAAGGGGCCTTAACCATTAGAGTCAAACATTTGACTACAGAGGGAGTTAAATACCTGGGAAAATTAGTATTATGTGTTTCAAGCATACTATGGGTATGTGCAGAGGTAGCCCTACACCAATCCCTCTAGAATAGATCTATATTCTTATTAATGATATCTCTCGATATTTGTTGATCTCTTATAATAATCACATCTTGGAGTGCTCTCATATTCTTACTTCTCTGAGCACCCCTAGTTGCAAACATGATTGGCACAATGACTGGTTATATGTCCTTGCAAGGGATGGAACGACAAAAGTCTTGAGAATCCAAGATAAGATCACAACGGGACGAATCATTTATCATTATGATTGTTGTTATTTTTTTAAAGGTAATGAGAATATTTGTATTAATTGCAAATCTATGCGTGAATCACAACTGTACATTAAGAGTTACATTATGATTTTATTCCATTTTCAGTATCATCCATGGAGTCCTGAACCAAATTATCCTCCGAACACGAATAGAACTAATAATAAGCATATACACATATTTGGAGGGGAATACCTTCCAATATAGCCTCAAAATTAAACAAAAGTTGCAGTACATATAGCCTACTTTAAAATATAATCCTTGATTGCAACATATTCCCCTAAACCCACGTTGACTAGCAACCACACCCACCCCGCGCGCCCGCCCCCCTCCAAAAACAAATGATATTTGAACATAGGATTCATGCTTAATCCACTAAGGGATGGAGGATGGTCTTAATTGACCATTAACCATCAACTCTCCAAACTTCAAATTGCAACCTTGGTTGGCACATTGATCTCTTCCTAATTATTATCCCTTAGAATGTGCTTGAAACTCATCTTTGGGATATCTTTTGATACCTTCTTAATCTGATTTAGGAGATTATCCAAAACTTTGTCTCTAGGGGAAGATCCTTTGACCAAATACTGAATTATTAAAAGGGAGTCACCCAACACAATGAGAGAAGAGACCTGAAATTCTTTGGCGAGAAGAATGCCTTGGAGTAAACCATAGGCTTCTACCTGATTATTTGTCATCTTCCCCAAGCCCCACAAATACTCTAAAATTTTGATTTCTCTGAGGCCATAAATGACCCTTCCCTCTCCTGCCACCCCTATGTTTTTGTTGTTGTTTTAATGTTAAGTATTTATTTAATTAATCGAAGAAGTTAAAGTTAATTGATTTTCATCAATGTTATTGATATTTAACTACTTCCCTATCACAATTTTTTAGTATATAAAGAATGTTATTTAAATATAATTCTATTTTAATATAATATTTGATCCTTTTTAAAAATAATTAAATAGAGAAATGAAGCTCAACGGGAATTTATTTTGTGCATTGATGCTTTGCAACAACATGTTAGCAAGATGGATAGGGAAATTCTAGTGATGACCAAGAAGCTAGCCAACCTGAAATTCCTAAGCAGTGATGAAGATGATTCAGTGTGAGACATGGCCCCTACCTAGATAGACACTCCTCATAGATAATTGTGATAACTTTAGTTTAATTTTTCTTTTTAGAATAACATACATACTAGAAAACCTAGTAGATAAACAATTCTCTAGTGTTTACAATAAATATCTAAATAAAAGCAAGCTCGAATACTTAATAAAATATTTTTAATTTTTTTATATGAATTCAGGACTAAAAACTTATATTTATGATTCTAATTCAGTTTCTCAAATTGCAATAAAAAATAATAATCTATAATACCTATTTTTAATTAATAATATAAATAAAATTTAACTTTCCTCTCATACTTATTAATTAATTAATTATTAATTAAATATTTATACAAAATTATCTATTTGAACTCAAAAAAACAAAGTCTAAACAATAACCCTTATTCGTAGAAGATATTTATATCATTCTCTAGCTATCAAAATTGAAAAAGAATTACACAATGACATGATGTACTCATATTCATAATTAAGCAAGTGTTAAAGAATAACTCTTTCTACAAAATTACTTAAAACATATAATTTTATAATCAAAATTTAAAACATTACTCTTCAACCAAATTTAATTAAAATAAAAAATTTAACCCAACTTCACCATTTTAAAACATGTAATTGGAATAAATAATTTAATTGAAAATGAAATAAAGAGCTTAATGCCAGACATGGCGTTCATGATAACGAATTTAGGAATAATTATGGTAAAGTATTTTTAATGGTTAATTAATTTTAATTATATTAAAGACTTTTTAATGTTTAATCTATTTTTTTATTTATGGGAAAGAGGTATTTATATTATATAAATTTGTGTCTAGTTCATGGTAAATATATTTAGAATTTTATATTAATTTTTTCAAAATTTATATTATGTATTTCTAATCTAAGAAATATATTAAAATCCCTTAACAAGCATATTGTTGAGTGACAAAAATTGGGTTTTTGTAGGTGTATACTTTATAGATTTGCCTTAGCTAAAAACAACATTTATAGAGCATAGAATATTGAATGGTAATAAAGTCCTTGATAACTATGAACATGATCTAATGAGATGATCTACATTGAGTTAAATTAATTTTTGAGTTATTAAACTCTGTTAGGGGATAATTGATGGCCTAATTTGGCCATGGATGTGCAAGTCTCCTACTTTCAATTTGCATTCATCATTAGCGAGTGTGTCTACTTTTTTATGGTCATGTAATACATGAAAGTATGTTATTGATGGAATGTGTTTTACCATTTTCCATGCTCTTTTCAGAATATTTTCTAGAGATTTTTCCTTCTAGATTGGGCATTTAGCTAAATGCTGCAAAATAATTAGGGAGTCTCCTAGGATTGTGAGCTCTTTCACCTACTTTTCTTTGGAATCAAGAGACCCTAATAAAGTCCATGAATCTCTACTTGATTATTTGTTATATTACCTGGTCCCCATGAGTACCTAAATAATTAGTTATCCTCAGTGCCATAAAAGGTCGCTCCCCCTCCTACCACTCATGGATTTCATTTGGATGCCCCTTTAAAATATAGAATCCATCCTTATCTACTATTCTTCCAAGTTTTGAATTATACATCTGTCATTCTAATCTTCTAAGCCAAAAGGATGCTCTAAGGTTCTCAACTATCAATATTTTGTTATGTGCAAGGAGCCAACCGAAGGAATTCAACTTTGCAATAGCATTAGTCTTCCATATTTTTTTTCCAACTGTTGAGATTTGGAGGCATGTTGCATTGAAAGAGGAAATTTAGATAACATTCCTCAATTGAATAATATGAAGCATTCCAACAAATTTGATCTTCATCCTCCTTTCTCTTAGGCACACAACATATTACTTCACAAAGTTTAGTGGGAAAGCACAGGAGATTTGGTGGAACATTCGTTAAGTTCCAATTAATCCCATTTCTATCTTTGTCCCAATTGGAAATGTCAGCCAATGTAAATTTCCTTTGAGAAAAAAACATTCTCGCGGGGGAAGGAATTTAGGAAATCACTGAGGGGTCGTTGGTACGTAATCTTATTTGTCCATAGATTAATAGTGTTACCATTTATTGGCTTCCAATATAACCCTAAACATATGAGGGAGGTGATGAAATAAATACTTTCCAAATTGAGGAGCATCCTTTCATTATCTGAATGGATTCCAAGCATCGAGCTCTATCTGCTTGAATATATTTTTCCTTCAAGACTACTTTCCACTAGTCTTTTTCTTCGATGACAAATATCCAAACTAGTTTTTCTCCTTTTTCCTTATTCATTAGCAATGGATCCCATAATCCCAAACCCCCGCTATTTTTAGGGGCCTTCACGAGAGCCCTTTTAAGAAAATGGAATGTTTTGGACATTTTCTTACCACCTTCCCATAGGAAATTTCAGGTTTATTTTCCTAAAGCCAAAAGGATGCTCTATGGAGCAAGGAGAATTAAGAATTGGTATAAAACAAAAGCAAAGAGAACTTCCTTGATAAGAACAACATTCCTAGCAAGGTTGAGCCATCGAACTCCCCAAGAGGAAAATTTCTCTTTAATTTTTGCTAAGACTCCTTCCCATGCTTAAGATGAATGTGATTTAGGAAAACTGTAATTCCTAGATATTTGAATTCCTTCTATGATTCAATTGTTTCAAAACCAATTTTCTTTCCAACTTGTATTTACTTCCTTAATGATACATTCCATGTATCAATTTAAGATTTCACTAAGTTTGTTTTGCCTCCAGAGGCTTCAAGAAAGGAATCCAAAAAAAAATTAAACCTTCTAGCTATTATTGTGGAGGAACCCCCCAACAAGAGCATGTCATCAACAAATTGAGAGTGATTGATGCTTTTGATACCTATGGAAAATCTAATTCCTCAAAGTCTCGCACATCTCCTTTCATATTCTAGCCTGGGACTAAGAGAATATTCCTGAAAATATATAAAAAAGGAGATTGAGGGAAGCCTTGATGAAGCCCTCAAGAGGCTCGGAAAAAACCAACCACTCTTCCATTAACTAAAGGGGAAATTTGTGGCCTTTCATACATTAAGAAATCCATCAAGTAAATTTTGCATCAAAGCCAAATTTGTCTATTAATTTTAAGAGGATTTCATGATTTACTTTCTTAAAGAAATTTTCCATATCTAGTTTGGTGATCATGCGTTCGTCTTCTTGCTTTTGGCTGGAGTTGATTACCTCTTGATTCAGGATGATATTATCAAATATATATCTCTGATGCATGAATCCTCCCTTATTTTTTGAGATAATTCTGGGAAGAATTGGCCAAAATATTTGAGATTCCTTTATAAGAGACATTATAGAGTGGTATTGGTTGGAATCTTCAAAAGGAAGAAAGATTTAAATATTTTGGGATCAAGTCTAAAAAGGAAGAATTAATTCCTCTTTAAAGTATAACCCACCATTATGCGAAATTCAAATTTTATTACCTCCCAAAATTGTTGGTAAAAATGAGCATAGAATTCATCGGACTTAGTTTTTTTGTCCAAAATGAAGGAAAAGATAGCATGGTGATCTATTATTCAGTGGGTTATTTTGTCAATGCATCATTGTCTTCTAGTTAAATAGACTCAGGAATATGTTTCGGCATTGACTATTCCACTTCAAGGCTACCAAGTCTTGTGGGGTTGTACAAATTGTTGAAGTGACAAACCACCTCCTCTTTGACTAATGCAAAATCTAAAAAATTTATACCTCTTGCAATAATCTCTTTAATATTGCTTTACTAGACTCGATTTTTTCTTGCTTGTGAAATTTTTGTATTCATATCTTCAGCCTTTAACCAAATTCTCTGAGATTTTAAATTATAAATCTCTTCTTCTCCTTTGAGAGATTTTGATAGGTTGTGAATTATTCTCCTTATTCTGGTAGAAAATCATGTGTCACTAAACCATTCTCCTTATTATCATCTATAATTTCCATTATTTTCATGTACCTATATATTTCCTTATTTTTCTTATTGTTGGTCTCGACGAGCCCATTGTTTTAATACAATCTTCAAGTGATTGATGTTTTTTCCCCTTATCTTAACTAACCTTCTCAATACCCACTCATTGAAACCTTGTTCACCGGATCATTGAATTTTGGTAAGTTTTCCCAAATAAAATAATAGAGAAAGGATAGCAGACCGAATTCAATGTCTTTCGAGATATCAAGAGCTATCAACCTGTGATTTGAGTTGATCCAAGTGAGGATTATAGAAATCACCAATATTTTTTTGGATAAGAATGAATCTGAAATTAAAATCTATCTAACCACGTAGGAATATTGTCTAGTCCAGTATGCTTATTACTCCAATTTAATTTGTTGGTGGAAGGCTTTATATCTAACAAATTTAATTTATGGATAAGGTATTCTAAATGTTCTTCGAATTTATCTTGAATCTGAGATCCCCCTTTTTTCTCCCATTGAAGCAAGCTTGTATTGAAGTCGCCACCCAATATGTATTCTGATAAAAGAATCGTGTCCCCAAGGGCCACTAAGCAATTCCAACAATCATGTTTTCCTATGAATTGAGTAGGCATATAAATATTTACAATGGAGCATACTTGATTTTAAGGAATATGTAGAAAACGAGTAGCCAAAGAGTGAGATGTCGCACTAGATTCTAGCAATTTGAGTAAATATTGAGACAACATGTTGGATATCCCACCTAAAGCTCTGCTTGCACTAACAGAAAGATCCCACTACCATTCCAAATCTTGTACTAATTTTTGAGGACCTCTTGATCCCCCATTTTTTCTCCTAGAGTAGGAGAACTAAGGGTCTCTCTTTCTTAATAAAAAATTTCACTTCCTCCGCACTTCTTGTCAACCCCAATCCACTGCAATTCCTAGAGAGGACCCTCATTACTTACTTGTTGTATGATTAGCCCCTTGTTGAGGGGTTGTGTTTCCTCCTTTTCTAGTGTTTATATATCCCTTTAGTTTTGGATATAAGATTGTCTATGTTCCCATTTCCTTATCCTTCCATTAGAGGCTTTCTGATTCTTTTTCCTTCTCTTCCTTCAACTTCTGGTCAACTGAGCTTAGGAGGGAAGGCCCCAATTTTGAGCTTTTAAGTGAGAGGATTTTTTTGCTCTTCTAAGAAATATTTAATTGTTTATTACTTTGTAAATGAATCATTTTCTAATGGTGGCATGGATTCATCATTTTTCTCTGGTTCATGCCGTAGTCCCAAATTTTGTACATTGGTGTCAATAATTTCCCCTTCTCCAGTTACCGAATTGAGAGCCTTGAAACTGTTATTTTTCTCATTTTGGCCTTTACTAGATCCTTCCCCTCCCCTTGGAGTCGATCAGTTAGGGGAAGTTGGTCCTTTCCATTTCTTCCCATTATGATTTGGTTTCTTTAACAGATTTTTGTTTTCTTTAGTTGGGCCTCTTCTCATCTTTTGTTGTTGTCATTTTTCTCCTTGATTCCCTTGTTTTTGTTGCTCCTCTTGCTTCATTTTGCAGTTTGCAAAGTGGTTATATTCATTGAAAACTTTACATTTAAAATTAATTTGATCGCAATCAACCCCCTGAATATGGATCCAACTATCTAAATTTATGGTTATGGTTGATGATATCCCCTTATCCAAATATATCTCCATGTAGATCCTTACATTGGAGAAGAGCCCCTCTATTGACTTAACTCAATCAATGTATATCCCAAGTGCATTGCTGATATTTATGAAAGTAGTATCATTCCAACAATGGAGGGGTAAAATAGGAAGCTTTATCCAAACATAGACAACATATGGGGAATCACTTTCATGGTTAAAATTTGGGCTCCATCGATCCAAATATAACCCATCAGTCCCCGTGATGTAAGGCCCACTTCGAAAGATCAGACCCCAATCATCTTTGTTCTCGAAAAAGAAGATAAAAATAATTTTTTTGTAGAAAGTCAAAGTAATAGAACCCTTGTTCATGGGTTTCCATTTTTTTTCAACCCACAACTTCAGAGAACATAGGGAGGGTCAAATCCCCATGAATTGGCTTACCAAACCACATTCAATTAATTGCAGGACTCATGATCTTAATTGTGACCTTTACCTTTGGAATTTCTTCCAACTTCTTAAGAAAATGAGAAGGCTCTACCTTTTGGTACCACATTCCATTTGCGACCAATGAGTTAAAAGTAGTGATATCTGACGCATGGGGAGGGAACAAAGGCGGAGACCCGCCTGATATGTCCATCGAGCCATAGAAAAGAATTGTATCCACTTATTATAAATAAAATTGAAAAAAATAATCTCAATGCTTATTCAATTCTACTATAATAAGATTGAATTATATATATATATATATGAATAAAAATTTACTATTTTATTAATTTTATAAAAAATATTAAATTATATAATTAATTATTAATACTTTTTTCACAGATACTACGTTGTATATTCCATATGAGGAATATATCAATATTGTCAACATATGTCATGTCACTTGCAAGAATTGAACCTGGGTGGAGAGGATTCTATTCCTTCCTCCCAACTACCTTAGATAACCCCAATTGACTAATTATTAATATGTATTTAGTAATAATCTTAAAAACTATATATAAATATATAATAATTTAAAAATTATTATATTTATATGAAATAATAATTTTAAAAAATTTAATTATTATAATAATTTAAAATTCCCAAATGGTGGTGGAAGATGGATGAATGACGACCCAGGATGGGTGTTATGAAACCATCTCACAGAAAGATAGAAAAGATAGATCAACGACTTCAAAATCAACCTCTTCGAGGGGGCAATCTCCTTTACATTACAAAAATGAATAATTCTTGGATGATACAAATGACAAGACCTCCTTTCTATATATAGGAGTCTAAGGGGTCCCAATACAATCAAAGCCTACATAACAATAATATTTTAGGGGCACAACAATAATAATAGTGGGCTTCTATAGGGCATAATAATAACAACACGAGGACTATATGGGCACAATAATAAAATAAGGGGGTTGCACTAATAAAAATTTGAGGTTACACTAGTAGTATAGGGACCTAACATGCCCCTCTCCTTCAAAAGTGTTGTCCTCAACACTTGAGTAGTTCTGGATGCTTCTGTATAAAATTCTCATCCTCTTATGTGGAATCTTCAGCGGGTAAGTTCTTCCACTTGATGAGATACTTTGAAATTGATCGATTTCATAGCTTTCGATTTCTTATTTTTGTGATTGCTTCAGGTTCCAATATGATTTTTCCTTCCTTGTCAAGTTCTGGCCATATTGTTTGAACTGGGATCTTCTCACCTAAAACCTTCTTTAAGCATGAAACATGTAAAATTGGGTGCACTCGGGAAGATGCAGGAATCTCCAATTTGAATGCCATAGTACCAATCTTCTGTAACACCTTGTACATATTGTTAGCTCTGCTATGTTCTTTGACACTTGATGGATTAAAATAGGTGTTGAGCAGTGTTGGTTTAGTTGTATAAGGCTGGCAGCAATTCTTTTATGCTTTCTCCTTCATTTTCCCTTTTCTACTTATAACTCCCGCTACCCTGTTTTACACCCACATTTGGCATAAAACCCTTGTTTACTTAAGCTCCCGGGCGGTTTTTGTTTATAACTCTATAAAACCCCTTAAACCCTTTTCCCACGGATCCCGGGCGCAAGGTCTAAACCCACAGCACCGTATGCATTTAACCGCGCGCCTGTACCGCCCCTGTCACGTCAAATCAATGTGGACCCGTGCATTCATTCCGCACCGTCCGATCTTATCTCGCCAGGATCCAACGATAGACGTAGCCCCCGCTCTCGGAACCTGCACGTCTGATAGCCCATGGGAAAGTGGTTTCCCCCGCTGTCCCATCTGCCACGCGGCGCTTTATTACGAGATCGTGCCCTACGGTATGAAAGCCACCTCAACTCCTGGAGTGGTGCGGGGAAACCGCTTACCACCCATTTGTACGACTCCTGCTCATTAATTGTCGATCACCTCTGCCACCTAATAGCCATCGGATCTGCCCGACAGTGATCCAACAGCCATCGTTCATCTGTTCCCATTTGATCTTGATAGCCCCTCTGATTCAATCTCGCCACCCATTTGTTTAATCCAACGGCCCACATTTGATTCCCGCTTCTTCCCGATAGCTGTTGCGAAATGCTTCCCGCTGTTGATACACGATATCCAATGGTGGATCTTTCTCCGTGTCGCCTGCGTTCACTGCCTCTGCCATGCTTCCAAGGAACGAAGGATAACAATGTTCAGCTTCCTACCAGCACGCTGTGCATTGTATCCCCAGCAACCATATTTAAAGAGAAGCACAGCCAAGGACGATAAGGAGGATCCTCGAGCAGTTCAATGACTGCAGCAGTTATTGAAATTCATTCAAAGAATACTTCACCTGTTCAGGAAGGACAAAAAAATACCAGTAAATGTCAAATTGATTCACTAGAACAATCAAATTGTATCAGAAGCCCATATCTGATTGTAAATGTGGTTGGTGGTCAGTTATGACCCCTCCACGCATATGTTAGCAAAGATTTTTGTATTCAACCTCCATATATACCCAGAAAAAGAGATGTAATGAGGTTGATGAATGTTATTTTGTTGTAAGCTTCAAATTCTGGAGACTGTAACTACTGTGATACCTACAGCGTCTAGTCTTCATTTTCAGCTAATGCAAGCTTCTTTTGCTGTTAATTGCTCACTTTCCACTTCTTCTTCTTTGTTCCAGGCTGTGCTTGTTATGCATTTATTCATGTGTTGTAGATGTTTAGCATTAGAGGGGTTGTCATCCCACCTCTGTGTTAGAATCTAGTTAGTATTATTGAATGTGTATGCAGGTTTCTGTTGTTTTAATGCCAGAGAGTTGTCATCTTGTCTGTGCATTAGGAAATAGATTTACAGACCTTTTAACTGGTTGCAGCTGGCCATCACAGGGTCCTGTGCATCTGCTGGTGTGATCAGTATTCTCCATCATCACATTTTCCTTAAACTGTGAGTAATTGGTGGTCTAAAGCCTTGTAGTCTGGGGGTGTTCACCCATGTCTGGGGTTAAGCATAGTAGAAGTGGTTATCTGGCTTGAATATGCAGCATTACCTTCATTCATCCACCATTTATCCAACTTTGTTGAGTTCGTAATGTTCCCGAGCATCTCTGATATACAACCTAAGAGAGTTTCTTGGGGTGATAACACATACCATAATACTTTGGTGATAATTTATTATCCTTCTTAGCTTTCTTGAGGGACATTTGTTTGTATGGTTGTAGTCGTAGAAATACCCAGTCACCTACATCAAAACTTCTTTTGTTGCGATGTTGATCTGCCTATTGTTTCATTCTATTCTGTGCCAAAGTGAGGTTATCCTTTAAGAGTTTGAGAACTTCTTGTTGATTCTCGATGTGATCCTCCACTGCTTGAACCTTAGAATTTTCTTTTAAAGATGATGTGATGGATGGTGGACGATATCCATAAAGTTCCATAAATGGGGTCATTTTTGTTGCAGTATGGAAGTGTTATACCACCATTTAGCCAGAAGAAACCACTTGACCCATTGTGTCTGTTTATCAGATACAAAGCAACGAAGATATCATTCTAAACATTTGTTCACTATGGCAGTTTTCCCATCAGATTCAGGATGATAAGATGAGATATGAGCTAACTAAGTACCAAAATATTCCACCTCTTTAACTCCAAAGAAGCAATTGGAGATTTTTTCATATAATTGTTTTTCCTCCAATAGTTTGAGCACCCTATCAACATGTTGAACATGATCCTTCCAAGACTTGATGTAGATTAGTATATCATCAAAAAATACCAACACAAATTTTCTAAGTCAAGGTTTGAAAATGGAATTCATTAAACCTTGAAATGTAGAAGGTGCATTGGTAAGGCCAAAAGACATGACCAAAAATTCATAATGACCCTCATGAGTTCTAAATGTTGTTTTTGGAATGTGTTCAATCTTCATTTTGATTTGTTGATACCCTGAACGAAGATCCAACTTGGTGAAGTAAATTGCTCTATGTAATTCATCCAATAATTCATCAATGACAGGAATGGGTAATGTATCTTTAATAGTAAGCTTGTTGAGCTCCCTATAATCCGTAAAAATCCACCATGATCCATCCTTCTTGTGTACCAATACCACTAGAGCTAGGAAATAACTTTGACTAGGTTGAATTATACCAACCTCTAGCATTTCTGCAACCATACTTTCAATTTCACTCTTTTGGGCATATGGATATCTGTAAGGCCTGATGTTTGGGGGAAAACTTCCTGGAATAAATTGAATAGCATGATCATGATCAAAAATAGGTGGGAGGACTTTGGGAGTCTCAAATACCTTGGAATGATTGTCCAAAACTTTTTGGAGATATGGAGAAATTGATGATTTCGATGTGGGTACCTCTAGTGAACATAATTGTGCAATTTTGCCATGTTTTTCTTTCTTTAGAAGCTTTTTCATGCTGTTAGAGATGATTATATTTCCTGATTTCCTTGTTATACCCTTAATTCAACCTCCTTACCTTCCCAAAAAGATTTCAAGAAAAGTTCTTGAAAATTAAAAGCTATCGTACCCAAATATTGTAGCCATTGAACTACTAGTACAACATCTGCACCACCCATTGGAATGGAAAGCATTGGACTATTCAAGACATATTCTCCCGTGGATAGCTTGATATTATGTCACTTTCCAGAGCAATTTATGGTTCCTCCATTTGCAACCATTTCTTGACACTCTGGTGCTAGATATAGGAAGCAATTAAATTCCTGGGCTATCTTACAATGAATAATATTATGGGTACTACTTGAATCAATCAACAATGTTACATTTTTCTTCTTTATATGCCCTTCTATCTTGAGAGCTTGAGGAGTGGTAATTCCTTTCAATGCATTACAAGATATGGTCAGATTCATTTCTTCTTTCTCTGGCATTGTTTCTTGGTGTATATCCTCTTCTTTTGATGTTTCTTGTTCCTTTTCTTGCTCCTCTTCCCCATCTATCTAAATTAATTTCTTCTCAGCACACTTATGACCTTTAGTGTATTTTCTATCACAATTGTAACAAAGCCCTTTTGCTTTTTTTTCTTCCAATTGTTGTGGTCTCGACCTTGTAGGTTGTGAAAGGCTAGGAGCAACAACACTTCCATCTTTATAGTTACTACCTTGTTGCCATAATTTTTCTTTCAATTTTTCTTGCCAACCTGTATGTCTTCTCCAATGAATCAGGTTCCCAAAGGCGAACCTCATGTTGAATGCTATCCTTTAAATTCCCTATGAAGACATCAATCCTCTGCTTCTCTGGAATATCATTTAACCTTATATTCAATTTTTGGAAGTCCTCAATGTGCTCTGCCATTGAACCCTTTTGTTTGAGATTTATCAATTGGATAAATAAGGTTTTTCTCTTTGTATCCTCATAATGTGCTATCATTTCCTCTGTGAAAATTGACCAAGTGACAAGTTTTTTACGAGAACAAAGCCCTTTATACCATAAAGATTGATTTGGTTCTAAATATAAAGATGCAATATGTAACTTTTGTAATATTTGCACATCATGCATATCAAAATATTTCTCCATCTGTAGTATCCATGTTATGGGATCCTTGCCATCAAAATTCCTCATATCGATCTTTGGAATATGGTGGGTCTTCAATCTAATGTTAGATTCTATGAAATCATGATTAAAATTTATTTTTTTCTCATCATGAGTTTCCTCTACTATCGTTTTGTCATTAGGAGGCCTTTCTTGTAACATCTTTGTCCCACCTTCCTTCAAACCTTCCATGTCTTTCTTCAAATCTTCCATGCCTTTCTTCAAATCTGCTTCCCTGCTATCGATATTGGCTTCCATGGAACATATAAAACTATTTACCTTAGCTTTGATTGCATTCTTCAAATCATCCATCCAATTTTTCTTACTAGGTGTTTCTATGTTCTTGATTAAAGTCATTCTTTTTTATTTCTTTTAGTAGATCAATATTGAATCTCTTATATCTCTGAAATTTCAGATCTCCAAGGTTTGAAATTTCAATTTACAGTAGCCCTCTACGTCCTCTTTCTAAAGCCACTAGTCTGATTGAAATTAGATTCTCCAAGAAAGAGTTATGCCTAATCTCCCAAGATGACGTGATTATATAATTTTGCAGTAGAGCGAACATGTACGAAGTGCCACATGTCACTGTTTCGACCTTTGGATCTGAAAAAAATACACATAAAAATAAACTCCGTCATATTTCTATAACTTCTTACGAAATTTCAATTTGATGCTCAGAGAGAAATTTATGATGATTTTTCCAAGGTCACCTATTTGGGATGTAATTCGGTAGCCTACAGAAACCATATATGTCTTAGACCGTATCTCGAAAAATATAGTGGACCAAGATCTGGAAGTTGGGCCTGAGCTTCACCAAGAGTTTGGCTCAAATGGGTTTTAATTTCAGAGTCTAAACCTTTTCAGAAAACAAATCATAGCGAAAATTCCACGATGACTTGCATGAGATGGAATTCTGGAGCTTGAAAAAACCCTTGTCACACGGAATGAGTTGTTCTTGCGGACAAGACCGACCTCCCTAGTATCTAATGATATCCAGTGACAAGCAAGCCAATCAAAAACTATCTTTCTCTAAATATGAAATTTATAAACAAAGGCAAACAAGTGTTTTAGGCCTACCTTGGGTCCAATGCAAGTTTGTGGAAGCCTCGCTCCTTTGATCCAAATGAGATCCCTTGTAGTGAATCTGCAAACACAAACAAACACACAAATTAAATATCACCTGAAAAGCCAATATCGTAAAGCATACTTATCATGATGATCAAGGAATTCATGAAACAAATGACATAAGACAATTTGTTGAGAAAAATGAATCTGATTGTATTAATTCAAATCAAAGAAGAACTTTACAACCTGTGCCTTGATGCTGTACAAGCTCCTCCCAGGGTCCAACAAGAAGTCTCCTCTACTTTTACAAGTTTCACTCTCTTCTCAATGAAGCCAAAAGGTATGTGATCTCTCCTCTCAAGCTTAACTAGGAAGTCTCAATTCCACAAGCATTTACCCTCAAAAATGTTCAACTTCTAACCTCCCTAGCAACCAGCCCAATGCTTTAATTTATAGTGCAATGGAGGGAAGTTACTAGGTCCACCTTCAAAGGGATAAAGACCTCCTTCAAAGGGATAGCTCCTCTCATCAAGGGATTAGCTCCTTCTCTTTTGGGATGCATGAACCACCTAAGAGCGAACCATCCACATCAAAATTCCTTCTAGAATCATCTAGAATTAACCCAAAGTGAGTTTTTTAGAATAAACTTGCGCCTTTTTTACTTTCACAGGGGTACGCACCCACTCCTTCAGAGACAGAGCGGGCAGGTCCACAGGTAATATGAACAGGGGGTGCGGGACCGTAGGCAACAGAGAGAGAAAGTGTGGAACCATAACTTTAATGATTTTTAAGGTCAATCTCTCATTTTCAAAGCTTGACATGAAGAGCTGAGGTCTGAGACTTGCTTAGGAGGACAGTATGAATGATGATAGACCCATACTGACTGCAAATAGTCATGGTGACAATATTTTGTGTAACAGATTGCCCCCTAAAGTGCGAAGTCTGTAGTAGATGAGGATTTCATTTATCATCTAGGAAGAGTGAAGTACTTTATCATTTCGAGGATCATCTTGTGGAGAGCTCGGTTGGAACCTGTAAAAACATTCAATGCAATATATATATATATGAGATCATATCATCGCTGAGGTAGGCATTCCCATACTCAGATCAAAACTGACTAGAAAACTAACTACTGCTTTGATATAGGAATGATCTTGTAATACATCACAAGTATAGACACATGTAGACACAGTATGGATGCAGCCATCTGTTTATGAATAGTCCACAGTATAATGAATACAAAATTCCTCGCAGCCTGGATAGTGGAAACTAGATCCAGGGTCTTCATGTCTACTTCCCGAAACAATACGATTCTATCCATGCGAATGAATGTGTTGAAGTCGAACATGGTAGAAACCACTTGATTACCAGTCAATGATGTAAACTATTAACAAGTGTGAGAGAAACCACCAGTAATTTCAATGGCTCTCAAAGTACTCAGTACAATCCATGAGATGTGAATAGATGTGTTGATGTCGAACATGTCACGAAATCCTTCGATCGAAGGTCAATGATGCAACCTATCATCGAAGGCGAGAAACCTGCCATTGAGGCATGCAGATCCCAAGGTACTAATGATTTCTAGATCATCTTTGTAGATAATGAGCTGAAGTCGATAGACAGAGATCCGTTGTAGGCAAACCCACAATGCGAAATCATAGATCAAGTTTGAAGAAATTTAGTTGCAAGGACTGACTCAGGGATGGTCAAGATGGATGACAGATATTTTTTAGATGAATTGCTTATTTGCACTGACCTCTTGAACACATAACGACACAGCAGATGGTTTGGTGACAATTGACCCAAAGTTAATACCCAGAAACCGGCTGAAGACTTTCAATATGGTTTGATCAACTGTTAGGCAAAGGATTTCCCAACCCAGGTGAATAAAAGTGTCGTGTTCAAGAGTGGTTACAAAGTATGAAAAACAGGCTCATTTTTCTCTCTTTTCCCCCACCATTTCTGGCAAGTACCTCTTTATTTTTGACAAGCTTGAGGAGGATAACATTTGCTTGATTATAAGCTCATCCTTCGGATGAGTCCAACTTAGTTTAAATTCGAACCCTAAGAAGGATTGGTCTGTTCCTGTTTGTAATTGAACAGGTCCTTTACTGTTAAATTTTAACAAGTCCAGTATAGGAGAAACTCGGCGTTTTTCAATTTTAGAGAGTCTGAAAAAACTTAAGAAGACTCCATGGTTGACCTTTTTCGTAAATTTGTGTCTTCCAAGCCCGAAAAGTATAAAATAATACTTGAGACAACTGCTTGATCATTACGACCAGGGAGTACTTTTCGTAATTAGTGCCTCTGATCCGAAAAAGTAAAAAAGCGATCAATGACACGTCATTTTATAACCAATATCGAATTTGAAATGACAAAAATCTAGCAATCTTTTAATGTTTTACGGTCAGAAAAAGAGTTGTAAGTGGACCGTCTTTTTAGTTCCATTTTAATGAGTTTAAAAAGAAAAACTCGGAGATCTTTTCATGTTTTAGGAGTCAGAAAAGAGCTTAAAGGTGACTCTAATGTTTTTTTCGTCGAAAATGACCGATTTCGCCTGAAAAATCTGTTATCCTGAACAAAAACTCAAACATTACTCATACCTGTTTAAAATGGATAAAAATGCTGCAAAAGTTACCTTTCTAAAGTGAAACATAAACAAATTAACAACTCATTTATTCAAAAAACTTATAAAAATGGCTTTTGTAAATTCATTTTTACCGTTTGAGTTTTGGGTGAGAAAATAGAGCTTTTGGTCAGAAACTTCCCGTGAAGATTGCGGAAAATCCGTCCGTTGGAATCGAACGCCGTCTCCTCCAGGTAATCCACATCATCCTACTCTTTCAATTCATCCATTTCAAATTGATTTTTAGGGTTTCATTTTCATTTTTTAGGAGCTTTTAGGTCAAAAAACCCACATGCAGGGGTCTGCAGGTATAACACAGGGGACCCGCGGACCTCGAATTTTTCGCACAAGGAAAAAAGTCAGGGGTCCGCACCTGCCCTTAAGGCAACATGCGGACCCACGCACTGTCTCTAACAGAGAGGGTGTGTACCCCGCGCAAAGGTTTTTTAAACATAACGAACTCAAATTTCACCCAAAAATTTCAATTTTACATATTCTAATTCGCCTTTTTTGTTGAATGTATAGTATACATCATGCTTGATTGGCGAGAACGGGAGCATGAGGATGTAGATCTTGCCGCGATAAATCATCAACCTTCGATTGATGCATTGAAGGCATGCAGCTTATACAAATTCTGGGCCATACCTGGCATGAGGGCCAAGGTGGACTTTCTGGAGTGGCTGGTAGACAGGTGAAGCATACAGGACCAGTGCTTCTTCATTGGTGGTCACCAGCTCCAAATGGAGCCGGCAGACATATACTTTTTGACTGGTTTGCCTAAGAGAGGTGAACACTTGACTCTATTCAGGACTAGGCCAGGTGGTCAGTCTGTCGATAGCCTCCGGCTAGAGTTTTGTAACAACCAGACTAGAGAAAAAGCGATAGATATCAAAACCATATCCCTTCCTGAACTCAAGGTAATAGCGTTTACTGTTACCAGGCTCTGCGGGAGCGCAGCACTACATGTAGCCACTGGATCCCAGATGCGGATGGCAGTTGACTGCTTTCGAGGCACCATCTTCAACTGGTGTGATGTTGTGTTGGCTAATATAAAAGGCCAACTGACTAGAGCCAAGAATGGACAACTGAAGACCTTTGGATATGGTGCTTTAGTCATGAGCTTTGGTCTAGAGAGGGTCCCAATGTTGGTCCCACAGCACCTCACTGTTGGAGCTGGACTTCCTCGAGAGCCCAAACTGATGCGATGGGTTGCAGTTATGGCCCGTCATCCTGAGGAGGGGACAGAGGTCATTCGATTCACACCTGAGTATTTCCATTGGTTGGAAAACCAGGTTTTTGCTATTCAGCACTTTCCTTACGTTAGGGTATATTTTCGCGGTGACCCAGACATGGCTCTTCCACCAGGAGAGCAATGGGATGACTCAGGTAAAATCATTTTCAACATTTTTCTAATTTAATTTTTTTTGTTTTTATCTCGTCCCAAAATTGATGGTAAAAGTTTCAAATGCAGATGTGGGTCCACGGTGACTAGCCGCTCTCCAGCCCTACGAGAGGAAACAACCAACTGCAGCAGCACCAGCCCCACACGACAAATCAGCAGAGACCTTAGCCGAATTGGAGAGCCATCTAGAGCGTTTGATAGGAGACATTCCGGAGACCGGCATAGATGACATTCCTCTTCGACTACAGCGCTATGTGATTGGGGTCCCAGGACCTTTCAGGAGGTTCCTTTGTAAGGTGGCCCGTATAGTGGTTTCTTATCAAGATCATCACCAGTGATAGGATGATCACCTGTTGTAGACACATATGACATTTTTTCTTTTTGTACTATCATTTTTGCCAATCATAAGGTGTTTTTCAACCTATGAACGAGGACGATGTATATTTTGACACACTCCTATATTATACTATATGACTATTACCGGCTTATCTTGTAAAACATGTTATGGAATGTTTTTAAATTTACTTATATGATTATTGCAAATGTCTACTTAACATTCGAGAAACAATTGCATCTACCATTGTATTTAAATATCTTGGAATATGCTGATATTCAATATAATCAAATTCACATTCCAAGAGACACATTCTCAAAAATAATCTCAATAACACTAGATTTCTAACGGCATATACTCTATTAAGCTGTAATACAACGAGTTCAGAATCTAACCTCACTATCAAACTCAGAATCCCAAATGAAATAGATTCAGATAATAACTCAATCACTGCACTATACTCTGCAATGTTGTTCGTTGTTTGACCGAGGCTTACCCCATGCATAGATACCAACTCGTCAGAGGGTGAATAAATAACCCAAGCTACGGAAGATATGTTCCGTGTATTACGACAAGCACCATCAGCAAAACCAATGTATGTTTGGAGAGGCGTCGACATCTGCAATATCAAGAGTAAAACCAAGATAAGCAGGAATAATGAAGAAAAGCACTCTTTAAGCTAAGCATACTTTTAAACTAAAACACACTAGCTAGAAAGAAAACTAACCTAACTAAAAATCTCCACACCCATTTTTAAGCATAATACCTCTTTAGGTAAAGACCATTTCCGGGTTTACCTAAAGAGACCCCGTCAAAGTCTACCAATTGATAGGCCCCTTTTGCTAGTTTTCGCTTAACAACATAAGGACCATGCCACATAGGGACGAATTTCCCAGCGCTTAATTTATCATTTGCTTGATCGTACAATAAGACTAGGTCTCCTTCCGAAAAATTTTGAGGGGTAACATTTCGATCATACTGAGCTTTAATACGTTTGGCATGAGTTTCGATCACCAATGCAGCATCACGTCGATTCTCATCTAGCTGAGCCAAGTATAACAAATGTTTTTCATCTTCGGAAGTGGCTGGAAGTAACTCGATGGCCATTTGCAATGACAGGATTTTGCATTCAATGGGTAACATAGCTTCCAGACCATAAACTAGTTGGAAAGGAGTGAACCCTGTTGACGTTTTTACTGAGGTTCGATACGCCCAAAGCGCTGAAAATAGCATGTTATGCCAATTCGACCTATGAATCCCAATGATTCGTCGGATCATGATGACTAGAAATTTGTTGATGGCTTCAACCAGACCATTAGCTTGTGGATAATATGGAGTTTAACTCTCGTGACGCAAGCTAAGCTGGCCTGTAAGTTCAGTCATCATAACATTTCGAAAATGACGCCCATGATCAGTGATAATCACCTGTGGAACACCAAACCTAGAAATTATATGATTGAACACGAAAATCGCAGTCGTTTTGCTGTCTGCCTCAAATGTAAGCATCGCCTCAGCCCACTTGGTAAAATAATATACTGCAAGGATGATATACGCATGCCCCCCGGCCGAGTGAGGGTTACATGTAATAAAATCGATACCCCATTTCACAAAAGGACCGACGGCAATTATAGGGTGGAGAGGAGCAGGTGGAGCATGCATCTTTCGATCAAAAATTTGGCAGTTGTGGCATTTTTGGACCGCGTTAATACAATATTTAAACAAAGATGGCCAGAAGTAGCCATCGCACAATATCTTTTGGGCTATGGCAAACCCAGACATATGACCGCCACACGCTTCAGAGTGATAGTCATTTAGAACCATTTCAGCTTCCTCATGAGTTAAACAACGTTGAAAAACAGAGTCCGCCCCACGACGATAAAGAGTATCTCCAATAATTTTGAATTTTTGGGACTGGAATCGTATTTTTCGACATTCTTACCTTGAAATTTCTGGCCGAAAGGATTGGGTCTGGAGATAAACGATGATATCCCCATACCGTGGATCTAAAGTGCTGATTAGAAACAAGGATTCGTCCGCAATGGGCTCCTCCGCCACAGTTTGCGTGTCAGCACGCAGGAAGTCACACATTATCTCCGCAAAAACTAAAGATTTCTTCGACTTAGACTTTTCAAATTCCAGGTCGAACTCCTGCCGGATCACAATCCATTTGGAGTACTTGCCCCCTAGAAATTGCTTGGCTAAAATATAGATCATAGGGTTGCAACCAGAAATTACTGTAGTTTTACGTAGTAAAATGTAATGACGAAAACGTTGGACAGCTTGAACAGCTACCAATGCCAATTTCTCCACATGTGAGTATTTTAGCTCAATTGGATTTAAAGTTCGACTAAGGTAATATATCACATGTTCAGTACCGAATTCATCTTCCTGAACTAACACCATTCCAATGGTGGAATGGGAGGCGGCGAGATACAAGAAGTAGTCCTGGTTGTAGTTGGGAGGATGCAATAACGGTGCATGGGTCAACGCGTGTTTTAGTGCATCAAAAGATTTATCAGCTATCTCATCCCAAAAGAATGGAGTATTCTGTTTCAACAACCAGGTAAAACCCTTTGTGATCTCAGCGTAGTTAGGAATGAATCGACGTAAAAAGTTTGCTTTCCCTTGCAAACTTTGGAGTTGGCGAAGACTCGAAGGAGGAGGCAATTTGACAATAGCTTCAACCTTCGAGGGATCGACGCGAATGCCGGATTTCAAAACAACAAACCCCAGTAACCGACCCGTTTCTATACAGAAAACACACTTGTGTGGATTCAACCTAATCCGATAATGCCTACACCTCATAAAGATTGCTCGTAAATGGATGAGATGATCAGCTCGATGTAATGAATGAGCAGGTAAATCATCGAGATAGGGTTGCACAATGTGCTTGATGTCATGAAACGCGTAAGACATGGCCCTTTGAAAAGTTGCCCCAACGTTCTTGAGCCCAAAAGGTAATTTGCAATAAGCAAATGTCCCCCATGGACAAATGAAAGTCGTTTTTGGTTTATTAGCAGGTATAATATTGATTTGATTGTATTCGGAAAAACCATCCATGAAGGAAAATATTTCACTGCCGGCACAATCATCAATGATTTGATCGATATAGGGAGTTGGGTAATTGTCTTTTGGACAGGCTCGATTAATGTCCCTATAATCGATACATATTCTTATTGTCCCTTGCTTTTTGTTAACAGGAACAATATTCGATACCCAATCCATTAATGGAATTGGATAAATGAAACCTGCTTTGAGTAATTTTTCAACTTCTGCTTTAATAGCAGCAGCTTTTCTCTGGTGGATCTGACGTAGACGTTGCCGGACGGGTTTAGCATCCGGGTAAGTTTTGATTTCATGAACAACAATTGCTGGGTCAATTCCTGGCATTTACTCATATGACTAGGCAAACACGTCGCGAAATTCTTGAAATAGGGTCTTATATGTTTGGATTTCATCTTCCTTACAAGAGGCACCTATATTAATGTTTTCAACAATTCTAGGCTTAACCGAAATATCAATAGGAATAGTTCAAGAAATGTTTCCCAAATTTAACTCTGAATCAGGATTTTTCATTGGATTTTGAGGTTCCTTGACATATTCAGTTGTAAAAATAGATGAAAAATCATTTTCAAAACGATCACTCTCGGGCAAAAATGAAGATCTATGATGAAGATCTTCCCATGGTAAATCATCGACACATAGGATTTCATGAATTTTCTCATTAGTGTGAACAAGTTTGGAAAACATTGTTGAATCCGAGTTTGATGTTGAAAGTGATTCCTCATGGACCACATTCATTAAGTCAATTTTGGTTGAAGATGGGTCGGAAAATTACTGCACGGTCTGATACGCAAATTCATATGGACTCAAAGGCATAACATCACAAAATGAGTCTATCTCAGATTCGGAAGGTACGATCCAAGGATCATCATAAACAATAGTGTTTGACAAAATCATATGAATGGTTGTAGTAGAAGACAATGCATTGATAGGAGGAAAAGGAAAAGTTCCCAGTCAACCAGAATCTTTAACTAGTCCTACTCCAACATCCTTATACGGAATAGTTGTTTTTCTGACATGCTGAATACTTTCAGAAGAGGCTGGGTCGGATGAAAAGTAAGTCAGTTGGTCTATAGTTATGACCTTTCCATTATGAGGGAACTTTATAAGCCGAAAGACCGATGAAACGGCTGCTGTCATAGTGTAATACCAACTACGACCCAAGAGAAGGTTGTAATCTAGAGGGGCATCAACCACCTCCACATCTAGATTAATAGTTTTGCCTTCAACCCCTATAGGTAAATCCTGTAGAATTCCAAAAGGATGAAACCCACGACCATCAAAGGCCTTTAGAATCATCAGGGATTGATTTAGTGAAGGAGAACCAAGCGATCTCCAACACTGTATCGACATAATACACGTTGAGGCTCCCTCATCAATCACAGTCCTATAATAAGGTCTGTTTTTTTACTAACACTGGGATCTAGAAAGCCATTTGATGAGGTAAGCGCGGTGTGCAATTTTCTAGATCGAAAATTATAAGGTTTGAGTCCTGAACGTCAACAGTTCCTATAGCCGACAATAGTAATTTACGTTGTGCCGGGCATGATTGCAGCACTTCCAAAGCCGACATTGCTGAAGGTGAAACAACCAAATCTTCAACAATGTTATAGTTCTGAGCCGCACTCACATGTGGATTGAAAGCTGATTTTAGAAGTATACCCTTGGCAGGCAGTTTGATTACTAAGTCTGGGTTAGGTTTCTTGATCTGTAGCGGATCGGAACCGGGAGCTGAGGTTGATGGGTTTGAATGAGAAGATTTTGATTCCTTACCATCAACAGGACTTTTACTTCCATAATCATGCGATCGAGTCGCAATCCTAACATGGGACATCATCATTATGGGTTCTTCGGAGGCATTTGAGGAAGAATCCATCATCTTACTGTCTTGACTTGGAAAAGGATCCTTCAAAACAGCAGGCGTTTGGGAACCTTTGACAATTTTCACAAACTCTGCAGATTAGGGCAGTCTCTTGTAAAATTCTCTTCGTCACAAATGAGACAAGGATAACGAGGTTTACGTTTCTCATCATTTGATTCTGCTTTTTCTAGTTTCTCTTTCGAATTTTTATCTGTTTTATTTTTCTTCTTCCCTTTCTTCTTACTGCCGGATTTTGATTTGGCTATAGATGACTCTACAACATGAATATCGGCGGAAATTTCTACGGAAGAATCTCCTGTCGGGGAATCTGATAAAGTTATGATAGGAGAAGAATTCTCGGAAGATTTCTTCTTACTTTTGGTATTAACCGTACCAATCATACCATTAGCGACATGAGACCCTGAAGGAGGTGCAATTATTTGATTTTTCTTAGGAAGATTGGGGATTTTCTTGTGTAACGTACCTGACTGAGTATAAACTAAGTCAAGGTACTGAGCTTGAGCAATTACTTGCTCTTCGGTAACGACTCTAGCCTTAGCTACATCCTCAGTGATCTTCGGTAATAAAGATTTTACAAACCATTCAGCTAAGATCTGATCTGGGATAAAAACTTTCACTAAACGCTGTCGACGTCTCCATTCATGAATGTGATCTAAAATGTAGTGGACGTTGACTGCTTTAATGAAGTTAATAATTTCGTGCCATTGTCATATCTGACTGGCAACTGAAAATGAATTAAAAACGAAGTAGCTAGCTGACTAAAATTATAAAAAGTGGCTCGCGGTAACTCAATGTACCACTTGGCCGCAAGACCAATTAGAGTGCGCTGGAAAAGCCTTAAACGGATTGAATCATCTGAAATGGAATTAGATGCACACCAGAGGTGATAAGTCATCACATGGTTCGATGGGTTCTCTCCTGATTTGCCTTCAAACTTAGGAATATCACTAGGCAACTTATTTGGCATTGGCGGCCAAAACGGAAGATAGTTAATTGGATCGTTCGTAAGGCACGACAAGTCAGGCAAATCCAAAGTTGCGATAAACGATAACTGACGATTAGGGTCCCTGAAACCTTGGGTCATGAGACTAGCCCCAGGAGGAGGATATCCAAGATAACTAGGAATTGGAATTGCATTTTGGGATATTATATCCTCCCGGGAAACCAGGATTAACCAGACCGTACTAGGGTAACTTGTTGAGGTTGTTGATATGTATACCCAGGGTACAGTTGATATTGATAGATTGGCTTCCGCATAGCAGGACCGAATTGGTACTGTCCCTGGTACGGTTGGTAAGTAAATTGAGGTTGACTTGTGACAACCGTACTTGGACCAGGTTGTCCTATAGGCATCTGAACCGAAGTTTGAATTGTGGATCGAGACTGAGGTAAAGATGTCTGAGGAGTTGATACAGGAACAGTAGAAACCAGAGCTGTCGATACTCCAGAAGTAGGAGGGGTAGATTGAATAGATGTTACAGCAGTTGCAGCAGCCGTTTGAGGCAGAGTACGAGGCGTACTAGGCCCAGGCTGAGAAACTACAGAAGGTGCAGAAGTTTGAATAGTAGACTAGACAGGTTGCTAGGGTGAACCAGAAACCAAGGGTTGTCCAGTTTGAGATGAAAACTGTACATTCGGTTGCAAGACCTGTTGAGATTGAGATGGATCCCACACTAAGTTCATTCCGGGGTACGAACCCATAACAGGTTGAGAATATTGAGGACCATAATCGGGTTGAGGGTAGGGTTGATAATTCAAAGGTACATTTCCAGCTCCTTAGACATATGATTGACCGGAAGGTGGTTGGTAACCTTAGGTTGGGTACTGACCTTGAGGTTGATAACCTTGAGGCACATACTGATACTGGGGTTGACCTTGAGGTACATATTGATATTGGGGTTGACCTTGAGGTACATATTGAGTCTGGGGTTGACCTTGAGGAACGTATTGTCCCATAGGTATGTACTATCCTTGAGGTTGCCCCCCAGGCGCAAATTGGGTACCTTGAGGTTGCCCCCCAGGCGATAATTGAGGACTTTGAGGCTGCCCCCCAGGCGGTAACTGGCCACCTTGAGGTTGAGGATTAGGAATAGTACCTGACATCATGAGAATATCTTCTACACTCAACGGCTTAGTTCCATTATTTCCAGTTAATAACCCTTGTTCAATAGGTTGAGGAGATGCTCCCGAAAAAGTACCAGTAAGTGACTGATACCCAGAGGGAACAGAAGGACCGTCGTATAAAAAGGTTTCTGGAGATTGAGAAAACATGGACGACTGTCTTGACATATTTAATGGAGGATAGTAACCCCTAGCTGTTGGGTGAAAAAGAAAACGAGGTGGTGAAAAACTTAGTCTTGGGTTTTCCAAAAAATTGGTCAGTGAAAGATACCAAGTACTGCTCCTAGGTGGACTGTAAAAGATTGAGTCACGCTCCCTAAGTTCTATAACAGGTTGATTTTCAGGGATAGGGATACCTTCTTCTTCCAGAGTAGCAAGTTCTTCAATAGCTATAAGTCCATAAGGAATATTTTGGGTAATTATTCTTTCTACCCTGGGTGAACCAGGACCACTAGAAGTTGGAGAGGTAAATCCCGATGTTGGAGTAGCAGCAAATTCAGTTTCAGGTTCATATATTTCAGGTTCCTCACCTAAATCACTAGTAGATGAAAAACTACCAGTAACTTTGGAAACAGACACAGATTGTGGATTATAATCTGCCACTAAAGCTTGATAATCTGAATGTACCACTAAAGAAGACTCTCCTTCTTCAGGTGACCCAACTCCACTGTCTCTAGGAGTTACAAGGGCTCGTAACCCTTCAGACTGGCTCGGTGAAAACTCAGAAGGTTGGCCAAGAAGTCTATGGGACTTCCTCGGTAATTCAGCCACGATTAAATATTTTAACTACTTCACACGCAAATAAAGAAAAATCTCAATGAAAACCACCTAAAGCCTCTAAAGAACCAAACAATTTTGAATCACATTTTTAAAGAATCTAGGAGATCAAACCACACACAAACAGTAACTTTCCGTACTGAAAACACTAGTTGGTGATGAAATCCAACATCGCAGAGTTCAATACAGGAATGGCGGTTGGAACAGTTACCCCCGACAACCTGCTTAATGAATAGACTGGCACAAGTTTCTCCACTAAACCGTCTCGAGTGAAGAGAACCCCCCAGAAAATCCAAGTGAGTCTAGCCGACATCTGCTCCAGGTACAGTGGGATCTTCCCGCCACCGTCACCTTAGGAAAGAATCCTATAGAATATGGTCACTATGGTTACCAACGGAAACAAATATACCTGGGGGAATAGTCTATGATCCGATACGCACGCAAGGGCAGAGTAACAAGTTCAATCCTCTTGAAGGCTCCTTGACATAATCCAAGGTTTACCAACAAGTTACCTCAGGCTCCTCGACAATGGTTAATCCGAGGTTTACCATTTTTAATATGTGAATATCTGGCGTCGTTCAATGAGGAAGGATTGATTCCCACACTGGTTCGGACATGATCTCGTGCTTCTCCTTTAAGAGGAGCTTTCCCAGAGCATAGATGTAACAATTGGATTTTTCTCCTACCGCAAGATATAGCTACTTGTTTGTTTTACTGCCTTGGAGAGTTAATTACTCCCTACTCCAAGATACTAGCCTAAGCTATGTTGGTGTAAGAGAGCCCTAGAAATAAAAAGATTACTAGATAGATTTTACTTTAAGCGTTATTTTTATTGGTTTTTCTTTAAGTCAAGAGGTGCGGAGATGAAACTTATGGTGTGAAGACTCGACTCGAAATCAATAAAAAAATGCACTTAAGAAGATAAACAATCTTTTCCCTTCAATGGATTTCTAGCTAGGAAAGAGTTTGAGAATGAAAATGCTTGTAAACACAAATATTTTCCTTAACAAACAAATCAAAAGAAGAGCTTTTTGTCTTTTCCAATGCACTCAAAACGAGACAAGTAGTTATGCTCACAAAAATTTCCCTTTTCTTTCAAACAATCGAATACTACAAAAACAAACTTTTTCCAAAAGAGATTTTTTTTATTTTCATTAAACACTCAAAACTATGGAAAAAATCTAATCTTGAGATCTATAAACTATAAAAAACTATTTGAAGTAAAAGCTTACAAGATTGATTTTCAAGGATATTTTACTTAGCTATAATCAAACTAAGGAATAATTTGTCCAGAACCACAAATCAGTCAAAAAACAACCAATTTTTGTTTTAATTTTTCTAAAAATGAAATCCAAACTTTTAACACAAGTGTTTTCGAAGTTTCGCAAAGAGAAAACACAAGATGGATTCCTCAACAAAGGCAAAATTTGCAAATGGTCAGACTCATAAGAAGGCCAGTAAAAACCAAGGTGATCTGAGGCTTCTAAGGCTTCTATGCTTTGAGCTACTGCAAGACGAAAATGAAAATCAAGCCCAGCAACCAAAACTTCTAGGAATTTCACCTAAAACCCTAACACCAATGGAATTAACCTAAGAAAAGTTCCTGACAAGTCACATGCAGGTCTGGGCAGGGGATAACAACATCTAAACAAAAACTAAGCTGACTAAAAGAGAAAATCTTAAGTTTTCCAAAATTTTGACAGGGTCTACAGGTCCGCAGACCACATAGGTGCGGTACCGCTCTATGTGTAAAGCAAAAGTGCAGACAAGTCCACACTATGTTACAAGCAGAGGGTACGGTCCTCTCCCAAAGTTATGAAAAACAAAAAATAATCCAAGATCTACTAAATCTACCCAATTCCACACACAACAAGCCAAAAACAGAAACAAAAACATAGTTTCTCAAGTCAAAGTAAACCAAATCAAGAAATCAAGTCTCCATTGAAGTTGCCATTTTGTCACACGGAATGAGTTGTTCTTGCGGACAAGACCGACCTCCCTAGTATCTAATGATATCTAGTGACAAGCAAGCCAATAAAAAACTATCTTTCTATGCAATTTATAAACAAAGGCAAACAAGTGTTTTAGGCCTACCTTGGGTCCAATGCAAGTTTGTGGAAGCCTCGCTTCTTTGATCCAAATGAGCTCCCTTGTAGCGAATCTACAAACACACAAATTAAATAGCACCTGAAAATCCAATATCATAAAGCATACTTATCATGATGATCAAGGAATTCATGAAACAAATCACATAAGACAATTTGTTGAGAAAAATGAATCTGATTGTATTAATTCAAATCAAAGAAGAACTTTACAACCTGTGCCTTGATGCTGTACAAGCTCCTCCCAGGGTCCAACAAGAAGTCTCCTCTACTTTGACAAGTTTCACTCTCTTCCCAATGAAGCCAAAAGGTATGTGATCTCTCCTCTCAAGCTTAACTAGGAAGTCTCAATTCCACCAGCATTTACCCTCAAAAATGTTCAGCTTCTAACCTCCCTAGCAACCAGCCCAATGCTTTAATTTATAGTGCAATGGAGGGAAGTTACTAGGTCCACCTTCAAAGGGATAAAGCCCTCCTTCAAAGGGATAGCTCCTCTCATCAAGGGATTAGCTCCTTCTCTTTTGGGATGCATGAACCACCTAAGAGCGAACCATCCATGTCAAAATTCCTTCTAGAATCATCTAGAATTAACCCAAAGTGAGTTTTTTAGAATAAACTTGCGCCTTTTTTACTTTCACAGGGGTCCGCACCCACTCCTTTAGAGACAGAGCGGGCAGGTCCGCAGGTAATATGAACAGGGGGTGCAGGACCGCAGGCAACAGTGAGAGAAAGTGCGGAACTAGAACTTTAATGATTTTTAAGGTATTTCTCTCATTTTCAAAGCTTGACATGAAGATCTGAGGTCTGAGACTTTCTTAGGAGGACAGTATGAATGATGATAGACCCATACTGACTACAAATAGTCATGGTGACAATATTTTGTGTAACAACCCTAACTTCCTCAGATCATAGCTCCAAAAATATAGCAATACAAGAACTGAAATTCAGACCCAAGGTTCAAAAAGATTTCGTCTCAAATGGGTTTTTTTTAGCTTCTGAAAAATTCGTAGAGAAAAAGTTATAGCTAAAATTCCACGATGACCTGTTTGGAGTAGCAAAACCATAGAATCCAAAGCTCTGATACCAAATGTTATGAAACCAGCTCACAAAAATATAGAAAAAATAGATCAACGACTTCAAAATCAACCTCTTCGAGGGGGAAACCTCCTTTACATTACACAAATGAACAATTCTTGGATGATACAAATGAAAAGACCTTCTTTCTATATATAGGAGTCTAAGGGGTCCCAATACAATTATAGCCTACATAACAATAATATTGCAGGGGCACAACAATAACAATAGTGGGCTTCTATGGGGCATAATAATAAAAACATGGGGACTATATGGGCACAATAATACAATAAGGGGGTTTCACTAATAGTAATAAGGGGTTACACTAGTAGTATAGGGACTTAACAATGGGGATATTAATCCCATTACCATGCGTCATTAATGTTAATAAGGCTTGTTGAGAACACTTGGTCTAGCACATGCCTGGTGAAGGTTTTGGAGTGGCTCTTGTGTTTAACTAGTGTTGGCTTGGTTATAGAGTTAATTTGTGTGTTCCAAGCGATGAGGGTTGAGACTATGGCAGGTGAAATTTCACCAGTTGTGCAGGGGGGCTTACATCTCAAACCATTCCTCATTACTTGCTTGCAGATTGTTAAGGGTTGTTATGTGTGTGGGGAGTATAGTGCTTTGTTGGCTCCGACGACAGTTTAGAGTGTAACTATTTGGGACCCTGGGTCGTTATGGTTGGAAGTGGTAAGTGGTAATTCAATGTAGTTTGAGTCTGGAGAGGATTTCCTAGAGCGAGACAACCACAACTTGGCTCGTGGGACACCCAATTTAATTACTTTATAGGTATATTTTTATGGTTACCCCTTTGATGGTTTTATTGCATGGAGATATGGTCTAGTTAGTTTTTTTACCCTCGTGGGCATGGTAGTTGGCTTGGAGTTCATTTTGGTTCATGGCATTCACCTCAAAGAGTCTAGTAGTCACCCTGAGTTTATTTTTCCCATGGGGATTTTGTGTTGCGGTTGGGTAAGCAACTTGGGGTGGTGGATACAGGGCTTTGGAGCTTGACAGTTCTCTGTGTGTAAGGTGGTCGAGAAGGGGTCGTCTTTGGGGTCGAGGTCATTCAGGGGATAGCTAGTAGTTATGAGTTGTAGGTCCTAGTGTAGGACTCTCAGGGATGTTGTCCTTTGGTGGCCTACATGGTCCGAGCCCTTGGCAATTATGGGAGAGTGGGGCGAGTGGAGGGAAATGCAACACCAAAGGGGATGTGCCCATAGGGGTACCGACCCTCGAGGCATGGGAGAAATGAATCCAAGGGATTAGATGGATATTGGGGAGGAGGTGGACCAACAAAACCTTCCCCCCAAGCTCAGTGGACCTTCTCCCCCTTTTGACTCTATTGTAGCTTAGTTGCATCAGGTTACATTGTTGGTGAAGAAATTAGCTTAGGATCATCATGATGTCATCAACGAGTTCATAACATTTATGAATGATTTACAACATAATTAATTGCACATGATGGATAGGCTAGTTTCACTCTGGCGCAGGAAAAAGCGGGTTCAAGATAGGTAAGACTACTTGGAAGGAAGGTTAGCGCATATGGAAGCTCATGTGCATGAAGCCTTTCATCAACCCTCGTCGCCTAGAAATCTGTCGGACACTCTTGATTCGGGTAATGCTGATGTTTAGTGATGATGGTTGGTTGTTTTTGGGTTTTTGGATTAGTTTGATTATTGTGGGCAGTCTGCATGAAGTCATCTAGTTTTCTCTTACTATTTCCTTTCTGTTTTTGCCATTATCTCTTATCAACAACTCTGATACGAATGAGGCTAGGAGCATTTTTATTATCTGAATATCATGATGTAATCTCTTGCAGAATTAGTAGAAACTTTGACTTACAATGCATGACCTCTAAATAGCAGAAATCCTTAATAACAAAGACTCTACTAATTAAACTAACCCTCATAACTATATATATTATGAAAAGTAAGAAAACTTTAGGTAAAAATCACATCATTAGAGTTTTTTCGACGCGTTTCAAACCATCTAGTGTGGTTCATCGTCAAGACAATATGGAGAAAAAGATCTTGGCGTCAAGTTAAATAGATGAAGAGAAAAAAAATTAGCTGTTATAATATAACGATTGGATTTGACTAAATAAATAATATTTTCATATAAAGAAAACAGTTATATTTGACTAAATAAATAATAATTTAATATAAAGAAATAATTGTTAGAATATAATTGTTATATTGAGTTAACGAAAATAATTAATCGAAAGGAAAAAAATAATGATCAATCTAGCTCCATAAAGTTTACTATGGAATGTGAAATCAATGGGAACCTTCCTTTTCTTGACGTCCTTATTTCAAAGAAGGATTATGGATCATTCTCACACCAGGTCTTTTAGAAGAAAACTCACATGAATCAGTTTATTCACGCTAAGTCCCATCATTTCCCTGCTCAAAAGTTGGGTGTTCTCAACACTTCAACCACTCGTGCGTTTAAAGATTCTAATGAAAGTAATCTTGAATATGAGAAAAACCATCTCCTCAAGGTTTTAAAAAATAATGGTTATAATAAGCTCCAATGTATTAGGGCTTTCCTTAAGGCTGGAAAGGGTTCGAAGATTAAAAAAGAACCCAATGATCGGTTTCCTAGGGTACACCTTCCTTTTATACAAGGGACCACTAACAAGATTGTAAGGATCCTAAGAAAGCACAAGTTTCCCTCAACCTTTAGATCCCTTAACACTATTTAAAGTTCCCAAAGATCTGTAAAAGACCCAATGGACACTAAGAATATGAAAAGTGTTTATGTAATCCCTTATTCATATGGAACACCCTATGTTGGTGAAATTGGTTGCTCAATAAATCATAGGATTCAAGAACATGTGGCAAACATCAAACATGGGAGGAACCGTCCCTCAGAATTAGCAGAACATGCGGAAAAGGAAACACCACATTTGCATTGAAGATGCCCAAGTCATTGCTAAGATAGATCATTTCCATCACCATAAGTTTAGGGAAGCTATAGAGATTGAAGGGAGGCTAAGAAATCTAAATAGAGATGATGGCTGGAAAATTAACAGTTGTTGGATCCCTGCCATTTCTTCTTCAGTTTATATATATATATATATATATATATGTATGTATGTATGTATGTATGTATGTATGTATGTATGTATGTATGTATGTATATTTCTAATTTCTTATTTTTTATTACTTATTTGTATTTTTATCTTGACTACTAATAAATGATTAATTATTTTTTTTGTTATTGATTTATTTATTTAGTTAATTAATTATTATTATTATTTATTTAATTAGTATGTGGTCTTGGATAGATGGTGATCAGTTGCTGTGTTAAGGCACTTCTTGATGTGAAGTCACTAGTTCAATTCCCCGCTCTGATCGGGGTGATATATTGGACATGATGAAGATGTAGAAGAATTAGGGTTTGTCATAGAGACTACGACATACCTGAGGTTCTTAACTTGCAGACGTTCTGGATCTCGGAGGTTTTGGAAAATCGATTCTATTGAGGTGTTGAACTCGAAGACTGTGAGGATCTCATTAATTTCTACAACAAGAGTCAAAGTTCACGTAGGAAGATTGTGTTAGATTTCCTCACAGTCCTAGCACAATCACATCTGCGAAGGGAATTTAGGCAAGGTACACTTGGGCTCAATGGCGAGAGTTTTGTGTTGAGGATTTGAAGTTCGTGATTTCGATCTAAGCTCGTCGTAGCATTAAAAGTCATTTAAAAAATAAAAATGTATAAGGGATAACATTAACGGCTCGGCTTTGCGCTAACATCCAGTATCTCTGAGCATAACATACATCTGAGCTTGGTGGTAACTTGGACTCTCCATAATTAGCGTTTTCCATAGAGATTGTGGCGTACCCGAAGGTTCTTAACCTCAGGATGTTCTGGATCTCGGAGGCTCTGGTGAATCGATTTTTCTTAGGTGTTGCACTTGAAAAATTTGAGGATCTCATTAATTTCCTACAGCAAGCGTCAAAGTTCAAACAATGAATATCTATTGTGGAGTTTTCCTAGCGTTTATTCCATGACCATATAAATATTATATGTGGTGAATTTTAAGCTGCGATGGAGTCTAAGTTCTTGCTACTTTGAAGTTCAAGCGGTGGGATTCAGAATTTCCAAGGGTTTAATCTGCAGAAGCTTTTTGAGAGGGGAAGTGAGAGTACAAGTGCAGAAGTGAGAGGTCTAGCAAGGCAGGCAAGCCCTAACCCCAAATAGTTGTAGCAAGCCCTAACTCTGACAACTCTGACAGGTGCATACGTTCCTTCTCACCCTCTTTTGTTGAATGTTGTTTTTTTACACTACGAGTACTTCCCCTCACATATTTAAGCCCCCCTCTAGCAAAGCAAGACCAAGTAAAATTATTCTAGACGGTGTTTATGAATACATTGAATCTTTAGATAGATGGACAGAAGAAAGAGAAAACCAATTTAAAATAAAACTAATGACATTGTTGGAAAACAATCACAAATCGCTAGAAAATAGAATAATCTCGCTTGAGAATGAAATCCAAGGAATGAAAGGTAGGATTAAAAAAATAGAACATAGTAAACAATCAATGATTGAAGAAAATGATGCCTTGAAAAGCGAGATTAAAAATCTAAAAGAACAACTAAATAATAACCCAACCCTAAATAACACAAAGAGTAAATTAGATATTAAACCCATAAAAGAGGAAATTAAAAAATTGATTGAACTTGACCATGAGCGCCATAAAAGATCCTTACACCTTATAATCGCTGGTATAGAAGAAAAAAACAATGAGGACACATTACAAATAGTAAAATAATAATTAAAAACAAAATATTAAATTCAAACAACTTATATCATAGAAACAATTAGGGTAGGAAAGTTACTTGAGAATAAACATAAACTAATCTGTATTAAGGTAAAGTTGCAATGACCACAAATTAGATATACTCAAGAAATCCCCGAGCCTAAAGGGAACCTAAATCTTTATAAATGAATATATGATTCTAGAAGACCAAGCTAAACTCACGAAAGAAGTCCAAAAGGTCAAGGAGGCAAGAAAACAAGGGAAATGGGCCATCATTAGGAATATGAACTCTATTATTCGAGATAGAGTCCAAACTATGAACTTTAAATAGGGATTAGGATCACTTAGGATCCTTTTCTCAAATTGTCGTGGTTTTCCATGGCATAAAGGTACTATGTTAAGTTTGATCTCAGATGATATTGACCTTATTTTTCTAGTTGAAACTTGGGAGCATGATGAATCTAGGGTTCCTCACCTTGATGAATTCATTCTTTTATCTTCTTGGAATAATAAATCCTCTCGAAGGGGGATTGGTGGTATGACCTGTTATGTTAAGAACATTGTTTCTTCTCACATCCAGATTCATACTATCGGCCCATTCAATCAATATATTTGGATCAAAATCTATGATTCTTCCCCTAATAGGAGTGAAATAGCAGATTGCAAGAAAAATTCTATTGGGGGAAGAGAAGAATTTTATGCTTGTTGTCCTTGTTTGATCGTGGCTCTAGTTGTAGGCCTCCTAGGCTGTACCTGTGTGTCTTCATCCTGTTGTTCTACATCAATGACAACCTTACCTTTGTCCTTTGCTGATTTTCTTGCTGATAGAGGGATTTCTTGTGCTTTTCTTTGCTTCCCTAGGGTTTGTTTTAGTTGCCTGTTCTCTTGCTGTAAGAAAGCCACCATGTAGTTGGAGTGAGCTAGTTCAACCTGCAATTTTTTGATTTGAGCATCCTTCTTCCTGATTATGTCATATGTTGCCTTCTTATCTCCATGGTTTTCTACTAGGTCTTCCAGCTCAAAATCAGCATATCCTTGTTCTTCACTGTGTGAAGGTACATCATGTCTGCCTTTCGATGTCTCATCTCTCATGGTCCCAACCTAAAATTCATCTTCACCTACAACCTCCATAGGCAATCTTTTTGCTTGAGATCTAGTTCTAGGTTTAGGTCTAGCATCTCTTCTATTTCAGGGGAAAAAACTAGCCTCTTACCTCTATTATATGTCTTTGAAATATCTACTCTTGGCTATGTTTTGGTGACTGATGGCTTGCTTGATGACCCAACCTCCTGTGGCATAGATGATGCTAAGGGAGTACTCTGACTTTTTGGTTGACTTGAGGCAGGTAGAAGAGTAACTGCCTCCAAGAAAGTCTCCCATGGCATGTTGATCTGTGATAGCTGGTGGAGGACTATTTTCTTTACTAAGGAATGATGAAATAGGCTAGTTGAATGATATTTTCCCTTTGACTACACCTTCTCTGTCATATTTACCAAACTTCTGAAAAGGTAGTAAGGTAGGTTGAGGGACTTTTGAGAAGTGAAATGCATCAATAACCTGATGTGGTATTGATACAACCTGCTAAACCTGCCCTCACAAGTGAAATATTTCATGATAGTCCTCATCAAGGGGGTGTATTTGTCCAACAATTTCCTTCTAGGAAAGATATGAGAAGGGGACTCCTTGTACTGTGGTTTCAAGAAAGTCTTATAGTGCTCAATGTCTAAATCCATCCCCTTGAACCAAATTTCTCCTTCATTAGGGATTGTGGTTGTTGAAGATATGATCTTTGTTGACACCATAAAGTTTACCCCTACAATTGTGACATGATCCCTTTTGAAATTACTGGAAAACAAACTTGTTAGATCAGGATTATAACCCACTTCTTGCACTTTCCTACAAAACCCTAGGCAACCTGCCTGCTCAAATGACCTCTTTATAAAATATGATGAATTGACCTCCTTCATATGAATGGGTTCATATCTTGAGATCTCTCCTCCTTTGAATTTATTCTTTTTATTGGTCTTTGCCATGTTTGACTTTTATTTTGACAATAAACCCTAGTTTCAAGGAAGAATGGGCAAAGGGGACTTAGCTGCAAAACAGGGGTAAAAGCGTAACAAGTTTGGGTGAGGAAATGAAGGGGAAGGGAGATAGGATAATTCCTGAAGAAATTATGGGGAGTAGGGAAGTGTTTTAGGAAGACAATGAAAGTGGAATTCCTCAATTTGAGTGAGGGAAAGGGGGTAAAAGAGGGAAAACACAGTCCTAGTCTAGAAGCGCAACAACTAGCTAGGGTTGTGTGAGAAAATGATGAAATAAATGAAATTGAGTGAGGGGAATGGTGGAGAGTGTCTAATTAGGGATATTAGGGATGTATACACTTATAAACTAGGAAAATTCTTTGTCAAGTGAAGCAAAACCAATGAAACCGTAAAAGTGCAGCAGAAAACCCTAGGCAAAGATTTTATCAATTTTCTGAAGAGATTGACTGAAGCAAGGGTTTGTAAGGGTCCCACTTACTTGTTTGAAGATGTTTGAAGCTCTGTAATGAAGTTTTCACCTATTATTTCCCTCCTTATGCCTCCAAAACAAAAGTGCAACAACCCTGCCAGAAATGTAGCAAAAGCGCAACAAGCTTGTGAATTGAGCAATTGATGATGGAATCTGAACTTCTGATGGTTGTGGCAAGTCTCACAATGGCTAAGAGGAGCTCTTGAAGACTTGGAAGGATATAATGAAGTCTTGAAATGTTTTATTTCTCCTTTATAACTCATAAACTTGATTTTGGCTCATGACATCATATGTACTTTTGAAAGAATGACTATTGACTGATGTGACTGCAACATAATTTCTTCAAAAGGAAATGTTACCTTGTTTCACTTTATTCCCTAATTTGCTAACTCCCATGATGGTGATCAAAATGATGACATGACTCCCTTGTTTACTTTTGATGACTGATATAATGATGACAATCAAAGGTGAATCCTAGACCATGACCTATATGATGACACATTAACTCTTTTGATGACCTAGGATAGGGGATGATGACATGACCATGATGGGTGATGGTGACCTTGAGCAAGTGGAGGGAGTAGCAATGACCTAGACAATAACCAATGACCATTTGAAAACCAAGAGGTATCAATTTTATTTGAAAATATAACAATTTGACTTAATGACCCTATCAACCACATGGAAAGACTATATTTGATCACTGGTGACTCATAGACACTAACACTCCTAAGTTGAAGATTGTTGTGATTTGTCTCTACGATACGATTGTTGCTAAGATTAAAACCACTGAAGGGTGGTCTAAATATATTAAATGCAATATTAGGGTTAAGCTAGGGTGTCCCCTTTCCCCTACCCATTTTGGTATTTACATCGATAAGTTAGAGGAGTGTTTGGAAATCGTGGGGTACAAAGGAACTGAGCTTTCTAGTATTATCATCACTCTTCTCCTCTACATTGATGATATTATTATTCTTGCTAGAATCCATGAGGACCTAGACAAACGACTTAAGACTCTTCATGAATATTGCTCCAAGATGGGTATGACAATTAATACTGACAAGAATAAAATCATGATAATTAAATCCAAAAGGATCAACCATGGAAATTTTGTCTATGATGATAATTTCTTGGAACAGGTCTCTTCTTATAAATATTTGGGTATTGGCATTACTTATCAGCTCAATTGGAACTACAACATTGAGAAAAGGATTATTGGAGGTTGGAAAGATTATTATGCGCTTGAAAACAATTGTAAGGTTGTCGATCTGTGTATTTGGAGTAAAAAAATGTTCCTCTTTGAGACCCTTGTCACCCCTGTTGTCCTATATAGTTGTGAAGTCTAGGGTTGCAGTATATCTAGAGAGTCTTGGAGAAAGATTGAGATGATTCAAAATAAATTCATAACCTACAACTTCAAGATCAAGGGAAATACCCCCTATCCTATCCTCTTGATTGAAGCTAGACTCTCCCTTATTGAAAGCAGGGCTATGCTTAAATATCTAATGTATAAGAAGAAGCTTTACGACATGGAATCCAAGAGGCTTCCTAAAATTGCTTCTAACTTTAGTAAAAACCCCCACCTTCACCTCAAGCGTGGGTGGCATAAGGATGCCTAATATTGGTTCAACCACTGGGGGATAAATGAGGAGATCATATTGGGAAGCAAGGATAGTGTCAAAGATACTATCCCCTCCAAATTTAAGGATAAGTTATGGGATGATAAAGAGATGAAGGGTAAAATAAAGCTAAGATATTATAAGGAGGTGATCAACCCCAATCTTGAGAACCATAATTATCTTTCTATTTTGATCAGCTTGAAGAAAAAGATGAACATTACTAAGATTAGAACTAACTCTCATGAACTTTGAAGTGAAACCAGGCGGTGGTCTACTCCCAAGACTCCCTAGGATGACAGAATTTTTCAGCTTTGCGATACTAATAAAGTGGAGGATGAAAAACACTTTCTTTTGGATTGTTCAGCCCTTATTTACATCCACTCTCATTTCTCTAACATCTATCACACTTCCAATCTTCTTGACTTGCTAAGTCAACCCAACTATAATGATCTTGGTGCATTTCTTTCCCTTCTTTTTGAGAAGTGTAATAAGATTCTAAAGAATTACAATTATATTCTCCTTCTTAGGGTCCAATAGACCACATTGGGCATGGTGGATGCTAGTCATCATCATCATCATCATTATTATTATTTTTTATTCTTATTTTTAAGTTTGACCATTTATTATTTTTAAGTTTTTAGAATTAATTGTTTGGATTATTTAAGTTTGACCTAAATATTATTTTTATTTTAGTATTTTGATTATTTAGGTTTGACCCAAATATTTGTATTTAAGTTTGACCATTTATTATTTGTATTTATTTTTAAGTTTTTAGAATTAATTGTTTTGCTCATTCAAGTTTGAACCAAAAATTATTTTTATTTTATTATTTATTATATTGATTTTATTAATTGTTTTTATTACTTAGGTTTGACTTAAATATTATTTTTATTTTTATTTTTATATATTCATTTCATTAAAATTTTCCTTTTCTGAATTCAATATTAACAATTATTTTTTATATTAAAATATTATTTATTTAGTCAAGTCTAACCATTTTCTTTATATGAAAATATTATTTATTAAAAGATTTGTCTTTAGTGCGACTTTTTGGAATTTCTGTTTTCGAATCTGGCTCAACAATTTGAGGTGATATCTTGATTTGTGTTATTTAAACTAGTTTTTTGACTATATATATGGATTAAGGCACTTTGATTGTGCAGTTACCCATCAAGCTTGTGATTTCAATAAATTGTTGCAGGATTTTAGAGAAATTTGACTAGAAAAACCCACCTAAAAAGCTTCTAAAATGTAGCACTAAAGACAACTCGATTATAAATAATATTATTTATTTAGTCAAATCTAACTATGACTAATTTTTTTTTCGCTTTCAATAAATTGCTGTTGCATTTTAGAGAAATTTGACCAGAAAAACCCACCCAACAAGTCGCACTAAAAACAACTAGATTATTAATAATATTATTTACTTAGTCAAATCCCTTCATCTATTTAACTTGATGCCAAGATCTTGTTTTTTATCTTATCTTGACGATAAACCACATTGGATAATTCCAAATACAAAACTCATAATATGATTTTTATCAAAATATTTCTTTTTTCATAATATAGATAAAACCTAAATTCAAAAAAAAAAAAAATATATATATATATAATGTTTAATATTAATTTAACATTAAAATTTTAAAAATCTATAAATAATTTATATAAATAAAATTGTTTTTATTGCTAATAAAAATAAAATATTAGGGAAGGAATATGAGGCGATTAACCTTTAAAAAATAGTGTCAAATAATTTACATCTATTCTCTTTAAGGATGTGCATAATTAAATGTTATTTTTTTGAAATAAGAAGTATATATATATATATATATATGTTTGTTTACACATATATTATTTTTTAACATATTTTTATTAAATTTGGGTTTTAATTAGCCATGGAGAATTTAATGAAACTCACTAGTTAGCTTCATAATCTCTTCCAATTTTTAAATTGAAGGTAGGATGTTTGTATGAGTATTTTACTTGCTGCTTAAGTTTGGGATGTAGGAATTTATAGGGTAAGTTCCTCAGACAGAACACCAAAGGACACCGCTCACAAACAGATCACAGATCAATACACCGATATTTTGACGTGGTTAAAAACCTCAAAGAGGGAAATAGTCCACGGCCTGAGCCAACGCAGCCACTTCAGGCAATTTATTAATAAAAGAATGAAAATTTACATATGCTTCTCTCATAGACGGATTACCCTACAAATGACCCTCCATGCTCTTTAAATAGAGATCATGGACCAATCGGGTGTTAAGCCACGGATCAAGTGTCGGTAATACCGAGGAGAGAATGAACCGTCGGATCACTACATATCGTGACCGTCGGATTGTAAGTTACAAAATGTACATAGTAAAGAAACACACTTTACCTAACTCTATACTAGACCAAGTTGTACTTAACTATTTCCTATGTGTCGGAATATCCTAACATCCACCCTTAAGAACAACTTGGGATAGGATTGAAGGATTTACAAATATGACACAATAGGAGAAGGAAGGAGGCACTAGAGCCTATCCCCCCTTAGCGACAACTTCCTGAACTCCAACCATAAATCGAAGTTTAGTGAACTTTGCCTCTGTGAGAGCCTTTGTAAAGATGTCTGCAACTTGATCATCTGTTGAACAATATTGCACTTCAAGAACATGGTCGTGAATGAGCTTTCTGATGAAGTGCATGTGTAGTTCAATGTGTTTGTTGCGCTGATGTTGGACTGGATCTTTGCATAGCTGAATGGCACTTTGATTATCACACCAAAGTGTAGTCAGATGCTGCTGCTGAAAGCCAAACTCTGACAGGATCTGACGAAGCCACAAGGCTTCCTTACTAGCTTCTACGGCACCACGATACTCTGCTTCTGCTGAAGAAAGAGAAATGGCACCTTGTTTCTTGCAAGCCCATGTAATAGGTCCTGAACCAAGAGTGAACACATAACTGGCAGTAGACTTCCGATCATCAGGGTCACCAACCCAATCGGAATCAGTGAAACCAACCAATAGAGGAGCTGCTTCGGCACTGTAATGAATCCCAAACTGAACTGTACCTCGAACATAACGAAGTATTATTTTAGCTTCTTTCCAATGACTTTCATGTGGGTTTTGCATAAACCGAGCAACAAGGCCAACGGCAAAGGAAAGGTTAGGACGAGTATGGGTTAGATACAAAAGTTTTCCTACAAGTTGACGGTATAAGGTAGCATCAACTTCAGGAGAAGTACAAGTGACTGAAAGTTTGACTCCAGACTGAAAGGGAGAAGGGGCTGGCTTACAGTCTTCCATGTGAAAATGACGTAGAATATCGCAGGCATACTTGGATTGGGAAAGGGAAATACCTTCCTTGGATTGCAAGACTTGAAGACCGAGAAAATAATGTAAGTGTCCTAAGTCTGTCATTTCAAACTTCCTTTTAAGGCTAGACTTCACATGGTTTATAAGGTTGGGATCACTACCAGTCAGGATAAGATCATCAACATAAAGAACAAGAATGATAAGAGACTTGCCCACTTTCTTGGTGTAGACAGTATTGTCAGAATGACACCTAGAGAAGCCAGATTCTAAAAGAAAGTTATCCATTTTGGCATACCAAGATTGAGGAGCTTGCTTGAGACCATAAAGGGATTTCTTAAGCCAACATACAAGGCTGGAGTTTGTTTGTATAAAGCCAATAGGTTGTTCCATATAGATTTCTTCATGCAAGTCCCCATGCAAGAAGGCGGATTTAACATCCATCTGATGGAATTCCCATTTGAAAGAAGCAGCAAGGGAAAGAACAAGGCGGATAGAGTTCATTTTGACAACAGGGGAGAAGGTTTCAGTGTAGTCAATGCCTTCAACTTGTGAAAAACCCTTAGCAACAAGACGAGCTTTATGTTTATCAACTTTCCCATCTGGTCCATACTTGGTTCTGTAAACCCATTTGCATCTAACAAGTTTTCGTCCCTTTGGTAGAGGAACAAGATCCCATGTATCATTTGCCAATAATGAATGATATTCTTCATTCATAGCTGCTTCCCAATCTGGATGGCCTGAAGTTTCTACAAAGGTGTCAAGATCATAATTCACTGAAGCTTGAGCCAGTAAAGAAGAGGCTCTCTCGAACTGAGAACGTGTACGTCGCTGATCTGTAGGATCACCGGCAAGATCACCTGCTGCTTCCCGAGTAGCACGGACCCATTTTGGAAGCTGAGGAGCTGAAGGAGGATCCTGAGAAGGTGGGGGAGGATTGTCATCCTCGCTTTCATCATCTGAAGAAGAAATATTTTCAAAAGTAGAAGAGATATGGATAGGTGGCACATCCGCCGAACTAGGCTCGCAGGCTGATATATTTTCAGCAAACTTTACATCTCTTCTAATGATAACATTTTTGGACTTAAGTGGAATAAGTCTATATCCTTTGACATCTTCAGAATATCCAACAAAAATACATTGTTCACTCTTAGGTTCTAAAGCTTTATGTTTCTCATCTGGAATATGGGACCATGCTTCACTTCCAAAAACACGAAAGTGACTTACATCTGGTTTGATTGAGCTCCATGCTTCTTCTGGAGTGATATTCTTTAAAACCTTAGTAGGAGTGCGATTTATTATGTAATTTGCACAGTTAATTTCTTCTGCCCAATAATTAAGACTAAGTCCTTTAGATTGAAGCATACAATTAGCCATTTCCTTTAAGGTGCGATTCTTCCTTTCAGCTACACCATTTTGTTGTGGAGTATATGGAACAATATGTTGCATTTGAATTCCATTCTCAGTGCAAAAGTTGATGAATGTGTTTTTAACATATTCTCCGCCATTATCAGATCTTAGCTTAAGAATTTGATGTCCAGATTATTTTTCAACAAAGGCCTTAAAGGCCAAGAACATGTTAAATACTTCACTCTTGAGTTTTAAGAAGTATACCCAAGTGCGTCTGGAGAAATCATCAATGAAAGTTAAGAAATACTTGTAGCCAGAGAATGAAGCAACTGGAAGTGGACCACATAAATCACTATGCACGAGCTGTAAAGGGGTTGAGGCCTGCCAAGAGGCACGTTTTTCAAAACTGTCCCGATGATGTTTTCCGAGTACACATCTGGAACAAACACCATCTCTGCAAGATACCATTGGAAGACCTGTCACCATATTTTCTTTACATAGATTCTGAAGAGAGCGATAGTTTAAGTTACCAAATCACTCATGCCAAAGTTTGCTCACTTCATCATTATGAGCAACAAATACTAAGGGAAGATTTGATGACCCAAAGTTGTGAAACTTATACAACCTTGTAGAATCATCAGCAATGCCAGTAGCTAAAATCTATCTAGGATCTCTTAGGTCCTTAATTACAACATCATGAGGTGAAAATTCAACGATTTTACCTTCACTTGAATGGGTTATCTGATATACAGATAGAAGGTTGCAAGATAAGGTTGGAACACATAATACATCATTAAACTGACCATTGTCTAGATGAACAGTTCCAGTCCCTACAACACTAAGAGATCTATCATCACCAACATATATATTTTTGGTGTTACAATCATTTAAAGAAGAAAACATGGCTTTGTTTTTGGCCATGTGATAAGAAGCTCCAGAATCAATGAGCCACTCATGAGAATGAGAAGAAGAAGATACATTTAGTGCATAGCCAGACCAAGATGCTTGACAACCACATGCAAAAAGTGTTATTCCCGAAGATGAATTTGAAGTTGAAGATTGCTCCAAATGGATGTTATGCTTCTTCATTGCTGCTTCCAAGGCTTCCATCTTCTTAAAGCATTTGGATTCTAAGTGGCCATCTCGATTACAAAAGTTGCAATGTCTATTAGTCTTCTTCCCTTTGTTTTTATTTGTCTTATCATTTTGTTGAAATGATTTTTCGTTTTGAGGCTGAAATTGCTTAGGACCCTTGTTTGGTTTAGGACCATTCTTTTTAGGATACAACTTCTTAGGATTCTTTGGATTTGGTTGCTGCTGGGCGGCTAACGCTTTCTTAGAAGATTTTCCAAGATGAAGAAGACCAAGGTGTAAGAGTTTTTCTTGTTCTCTTATTAAAGAATCACAAAAGGAATCAAAGGAAGGGGACTTGTAGGTTTGTCCTTGAGAAATGAAGGCTTCTCTTGTAGAATGGAAGGTGGAAACAAACACAGAATAGGCTGGTCCCAACTTAGTAAGAATGGAGTAGATAAGGCTACTATCTTCTTTCTTAACCTTAACACCTTCCAAGAGAAGTCTAAGGGTCTTGAACTTGGACAAAAAATCTTCAATGAAAGAAAAATTATTGGGGTCCAATGTAAACAATTCATTTTCAAGTTGATGGGCTTTAAGTTCATTTTTAATTCCAAAGACTTTAGTAATTTGTTGCAGTGCTTCATCAGGAGTATCAAGTTCTGCAATATGGAATCTAAGATCTGGAGAAATAGATATCCCTATCAACCCACGTGCTTGGTCTTGCCTATTTTCCCATTTAGCTGCCTTATCTTCATCTTTTGGTTTGGTCTCTTTGCCTGTGGCTATTCTGTAAAGACCTTTACTTCTAAGCAAATCCACAATGTAGGACCACAATTGGAAGTAGTTAGTGCTATCAAGAATGACTTGGCATGGACTTTCCATTTTTAACAGAAATTGAAGCTGTAGATGCTAAAACTAAGTGTACCAATGGAAAGATCTCGAAAAATTAGGTCGTTTAAAAAAAAACAGTTCTGAAAACGGCTTCCGGATGAATAAGTTATGGCTTTTTGAAAAAAAATGGACGAAGTCGCCGACGAAGTGCGGGAATGTGCGGAAATGAAAAAAATCCACCCCCACAAAATGGAGACTTGAACCCAAGACCTCTACTCTCATAAATTAGCTTTGCACCAAGTGAGCTATACAAAAAGTTAGAGAGAGAGAGAGAGAGAGGGGTTGATGCTTTGGGTTGCGTGCTTGCTTTGAGAAAGCTCTTTTTCCCTACAAAACAAAAAAACACAAAACCCAACACGGACATACAAAAAAAATGAACCTTGTGGCTCTATACAAAAAGTTTGAGAGAGAGAGAGAGAGGGGGGGGGGGTTGATGCTTTGGGTTGCATGCTTGCTTTGAGAAAGCTCTTTTTCCCTACAAAACAAAAAACCCAAAACCCAACACGGACATAAAAAAAAAAAAGAACCTTGCGGCTCGAAGTTAGCTTTAGCCAGAAAATAAATATTTTCAAAAACGAACCTTGCGGCTCGAAGTTAGCTTTAGCTGGAAACTAAATATTTTCCTCAATGTTTCTGATTTTCCAAGATCACACTAAGGCGCAGCGGAGAAGAGCATACGCATGAGAAAAATCCTTCCTTTCTGTTTCTGATTTGCCCAGATCGCACAGAGTCGCAGGGCAAAGAGCATACGCAGAAATGAAAGGTATAGATCCAGTAATAAAAAGCTAAATAAACCGAAACCGAAATAAACAGAGAGAAAATAACTGTAAACTGCAAATAAACACTGTATACCTCCAGATTTTAAAAATGAAGCAGCTAGGGCTACTGGAAACCTTTTCGCGTGAAACGAAAGGGGTTCCTCACTGGAATAGATGCTCCCAACACAACAGAGCAATCCTCTCGGCCCGAAAGCAGTCAGAAATAGTAGATCTAGGAAACGACAGTCGGATGCAGTTCTACCGGCTTCAGATTTGGATCACCAACGGACGCAGCCCTCAAATAGCTCTGATACCATGTAGGAATTTACAGGGTAAGTTCCTCAAATAGAACACCAAAGGACACCGCTCAAAAATAGATCACAGATCAATACACCAGTATTTTGACGTGGTTAAAACCCTCAAAGAGGGAAACAGTCCACGGCCTAAGCCAACGCGGCCACTTCAGGGAATTTATTAATAAAAGAATGAAAATTTACATATGCTTCTCTCATAGACGGATTACCCTACAAATGACCCTCCATGCTCTTTAAATAGAGATCATGGACCAATCGGGTGTTAAGCCACGGATCAAGTGTCGGTAATACCGAGGAGAGAATGAACCGTCGGATCACTACATATCGTGACCGTCGGATTGTAAGTTACAAAATGTACATAGTAAAGAAACACACTTTACCTAACTGTATACCTAACTCTATACTAGACCAAGTTGTACTTAACTATTTCCTATGTGTCGGAATATCCTAACATGGGATGTGGTGTATTTTTTATTTATTTTTATATAAAAAAAATTAATTATTATTGTAAAAATATGTGTGGTGTTTGATTGAAAATATAGTATTTATAATTTTATGATTTTATAATGATGATTATTATTTTTATTTAGTAATATTATTTTTAGTTTTTAATATTTGGGTGTTGGTTTATTTTGATAAAGTTAGGAAAATAGTTTTTTCAAAAATAGAAGTTCACTTAAGTGTGTTAAGGATACTTTGATTTTTTCTAAATGACAAGTTATTGGTTTACATATTTTGTGGGTTGTTAGATATACTTTTGGGAGTAGAGTGATAACTAATAAGTTTCATTACCCAACAAAACACTCTAATAAATTACTAATTCTCATGGTTTAAATTTAAAAACTAATAATAATATATAAAATTTAAAATATTATGTTTTATCACTTTGTTTTTTTGTTTTTTTTTTATAGATTTATCACTTTACTTTTAATGTCAAATAAATTAGAAATAAATAGTATGATTTTATTTATTCCTAGAGATAAAAAGATTATATCAATCTAATCAACCCATTACACCGTATATAGCATGAGAATTGTGAAAACCTTGTTCAAGTAAATTACATCTGGATGATATTTAGTTTAGAGCCACTAAATAAGAGTTTTCCTAAGTCTTATGGTTCTTTATTGGATTTTTGTTTTAAGATAGTGTTTTGTTGTTGAGAAAGTATGTATTCATGTTAATGTGTTAATGTTGGTTTATATTAGAGAAAAACACCTATTAATTTATGGGTTCGTAACGTTTGACATGGTATTAATTAAATTATGCACCTTGAGATTTGTGATGGTTTACATAGTGGAGGAGATGTTTTATTGAGGAATGTTTTACATTTCGTAGAGTGTCTTCATCCTTTGTTGGTATTTTATGGTTATATATTGCCGAACCCTCCTACATTGGCACACTTTCCTAAATTTCCCACTCTTTTACCACAAGGTTTCACATGGTGGTGCAAGGTTTGGATTTTTTTATTCTCATCTTTGAGAGCATCCCACTTTAGGTGCACATTTATCTAAGTCACTCCAACTCATTGCCATATTTTGTGTTGTTATGGGTGATTATTCACATTGATCTAGGTATTATGCACATTCTTCTAAGTCATTCCACTCTTTTTTCCCTTAGATTGAAAATAGTCAATTATTTCACATAAATTAATGCCAATGGTGCACATATCAAATTTGCTATGCCATGGCAAAGAATCTTGTCAAAACCTAGGATCATTGATTGCATATTTATCCATTTTTTCCATTCTTTGAGGGTTTGTTGGCTCATTGAAATTAGTGCCTTAGCTTTTGGGCTATTTTTGGTATAGTTTTATCATTTGTACATGGTTGACTCCTTGGTATAGTGAAACTCTCTCTTATCTGGCATCTTGTCACAATTATTGATGATGGTATAATTATTTTTCGCATCTATTTAAGGAACTCATTTTCTGGAGGATTGTTTTATTATTATGGCCCTAGATCAAAGGGATAATATTTTCTTCTTTTGGAGAGTGCTCCACATGTTTGACTTCACATTTATTAATATTTTATTACAGTTAGTTGTTAAGGATCGTCTTTGTTGGGTGTTACAAAGAGAAGAAGACAAGTAACATTACTTGCTCAATGGTTCCTCAATAAGGAGGAATTTTTCCTAAGAGATATACATATATCACTACATTCATCATTATTGCACTATGCTATTATTGTGTTGGTCATTTTTGTCTTGAATAGCCTATTACGTAATAATTTAGTCTTTTTCTGGTATTTTCTTGGAGAATAAAGTAGATTTAGAAACCATTAATTAATATTTTATGGTAAAGGAGATTGAGCTACAATCTATAGAATGATTTGCTATCTCCATTGTTGACTATGGTTGGATTAACAAAGAATATATCTTTTGAGCTAATTTGAATATCGTATAAAGGTGAATGTGATTGCAAGGCTTTCCATGTAATTGTGGCTTCCACTTTCTCATACTGATGAATATGTATCATTGGAAATTACATTAATAATTCAAAGGTAATAAGGACTCCATAATAAGGTTGTTTTGTCATTGGAGAAAAGGGTTGAAAGAAATCTTCCCATTCAACTTTTTTGTTGTTTTTACTCTCTAGTTGAATCATTTATGTTATGTTATTTCTTAAAAGGTTGCATGACGTTTTCATACTTGAAATATGATCACCCTTTATGTGTTAAACATATGCATAAGTAGAGCACTTCTGTAAGGGCCTACATTGAAACATTTTTTTTAGTAATCTTATTTGTCATGTGAAACTTTGCAATAGTAACAACATCTTCACAACCCCTTTTTATTGTTTTCTTTTCATCCCTATTGGTTTTTGTTATTGACTTCATTTGTCCAAATTGGATAAGCACTAGTTTCCATCTTCCCTCCACTTTGTTTCCATAAACTCAATATCCATGTTGCTAAAGTAAAGCCTTTTGTATCACCTTAAACATCCATTGCATTACTATTGTGATCATATTCTAAAGATTACCCACTTGTGCCAAAGGAGAATTAATGTAAAGTGAAACAAAGAAAATTGTGGTAATGATGGAGAACTCTTCTTAATGCTTTCAAACTTGCACTTGTATTTTAAGACTCCACCTAAAGTTCAAAATTAAGTAGTTACACTAAGGATGCCAAACGAAAGTAACATTCATTATTATTTACTTTACTCATTTCACAATTTTTACAATTATTTTATATATAAAACTTTCATACCTCACTTTGTGATCCTTTTCAAGAATTACATTAATTAATTTTTCATTTTTAAACATTCACACAATTATACAATAAAATATAATGTTGAAGTGTTGTTTAATGGTTGTGATGATTATTGTGAAATCAATAATTAGCAGAAGTTGAAATTAGATATTACTATATAAATATAATGTTGACTAATTTATTACATTTAATTTAAAAAAAAAATCATATTTTGATTTTTAGGTTATTTAGCAACATCAATAGTAAATTTGTCAATAAGGTAAGAAAAGTACATACAACTGAAATCAAAATGTCTAAATTAAATTCAAACAAAAATTACTAATAAAATTATATTTTGATTTTTAAGTTATTTAGTAACATCAATCTAATAAATTTACCAATAGAATAAAAAACTACATATAACTGAAATCAAAATGTCTAAATTAAATTCAAACAAAAATTATTAATTATTTTTAAAGCAAAATATTTAGATATACTAATAAACATAACCGAAGTCAAAATTTCCTAATATAATTAAAACCTAAAGTACTTACTATTTTTGAAATTAAATATTTGAATATTACTTGAAAACAAAAAAAACATACCTAATTAATAGAGCCAAAGATTCAAATTCGAGTAACATATTCCATAAAAACCTTAAACCTTTAAATGAAGACAACCTGTCATCCCTGTCAATTCGATTACCGACTCGATCTGGAATTGAGTCGTCTATCTATGATGACGGGATTCCTTGATCCAGCAGTCTATATGGGGAAGTCAAGTGTCAAGTTCATGTAGAATGTCCGTTCAATCAGTTACTCGTCCAGATCCTCTACCCGATTACTTAATTCATCAATCTCTTGGAGATTCGGAGGGGGGGAGAATTTCACCACTCTCCCGATCACATGCGAAAATAATATCTCTGTTAAGTATCTTAGTTCATCAATATCTTGGAGATTCAGGGGGACAGTTTCATCATTCTCTCGTTCACGTGCGCAAAGATTCTCTGAGGGTTGAGATTCTGGCTGAAGTTTTCAGTTTCTCTTCATTCCTCGAGAGTTATAGCTGATTCGAAGCTTCTGATAATCCTGATCTAGTGTTGATAAGAAGCTCTGCAACCTTTAAAATGGCAGGCACGAGTGAAAGAGAGGCAAGTTTTTCCATGCCCATTGTTTAATTGCCATGCATAGAGGTCAAAAGGGTGGGTCCAACTCGTTACAGTTTTCAATCGCCCCTACGATTACTGCTTCAGCGTTTTTCCTGTTTCCTATTTATCAAGATTTGCAGCGTTAAAATATGATCTGTGCGTTGATTTTCTGTGTTTCCATCGTCCTGCAAAGCTCTGTTTGCATTTTTGTATGTCGTTTCTTGGTCGTTCTGTCAAATTAGTCGTCAGCTTTTCTCTTTTTTAATTACACATTTTTCTTCTGATTCTTGTTGAGGAGAAGTTCATTGATATTCGAAGTCATTATGATTCAGGAAAAGATCAGAGAAATTTGAACTTTGCTGCTTGTGGCCACTCTTAAGTCACGGGAATCAAACAAAAAAACACGATGGCTTTAAACTGGCCAAGTTTGAAAGCAGAATATTTAAAATCCTTCCATTTGACAAAAATAACCATGCAATTCTTGATGATTGGTTGAAATATTTTTTAAAAGTGAATTGATTTTCTCTTGCAGACGAATAAGGCCAAAGAGAAAATCGAAGATGATTGGCTTCCTGTAACATCTTCTCGAAATGCAAAATGGTGGTATTCAACATTTCACAATGTCACTGCAATGGTCGGTGCTGGAGTCCTCAGCTTACCTTCTGCAATGACATGGCTTGGATGGTAAGTTCAATTTTGATCTATCATATCTCTTGTGCCTTGCCTTTAAGATCTGGGCGTATGCATAAACATTGGCATGTATGTTTATACACACAATTCTTCTGTGTGCAGACAGCCATGCATGTTTATATATTAATTAGGTAAAGGCAAGGTAGGGGACTTTACAGCGAATGCAGGTTGAAATGTGCTTTGTGTGTGCCTTGTCTTCCTGTAACACCCCTACCCGCACAATGCGCTTTCTGTGTGCCTTGTATTCCTGTAACACCCGTACCCACATAATGTGCTTTGTGCGTGCCCTGTCTTCCTGTAACACCCCTACCCACATAGGAGAAGTACTATATATATACTATATCTACGAGCATAAATTCATGTTAACCTGGGGTGAGCTTCTCAACTCTAGTTATTTTTAATCCTTATCGTCTCTTATTAAAGCAGGGTTGAGATGAATCTATACCCATCTGATTTTCATAGGTGATAACTGTTATTATTTTTCTGTTTAATGTTCAGGGGACCAGGTGTGACAGTTCTGGTGCTTTCTTGGGTAATTACTTTATACACACTCTGGCAGATGGTGGAGATGCATGAAATGGTTCCAGGGAAGCGTTTTGATCGGTATCATGAGCTTGGGCAACATGCATTTGGGGAGAAACTGGGTCTATGGATTGTTGTTCCACAACAATTGATAGTGGAAGTGGGTGTGGATATAGTTTACATGGTCACAGGTGGCAAATCACTGATGAAGTTTCATGATATGGTTTGCTCCTCCTGTAATAAGATCAGACAGTCTTATTGGATAGTCATCTTTGGCTCCGTTCATTTCTTCCTAGCACAGTTGCCAAATTTCAATTCAGTGGCAGGAATTTCACTTGCAGCAGCAATCATGTCTCTAAGGTAAGTTTAAGTTTATTTGGTGCTGTACATGGTTGTATTTCAACATAGTTTCGGTTTGTTTGAATCCTTTGTTTTCCTTTTATTTTGAACCATTATAATAACTATTAATGTAACAAATTGCAGACTACAATAAGCTTTGAATGTAAGTTAGTCTTTTTTAGAGTCTTGTTCTCCGATATAACTGTGCAGGAAAGAAAAACTTTGTATCCTTATACTCATTCTCAATTATCTTGTATTATGATTTTTCTCTCTACTATATAAATCCTCAATCCTCGGGTATAGATTAGGATACACTTTGAATATAAGTTAAGCCATTTTCAGAGCCTTGTTCTCTGATATGATTATGCAAGAAATAAGAATTTACTATATAAAACCTTAATCTCCCTGCATAGAATCAGTTTATTGCCTAGAGAAAGCAAGATTGTCTACAGAGCTTCGTTCTCTAATTAATTAAGATATTGCCTGAAGGGAAAGCAAGATGGCATATAGAGTCTTGTTCTCCGAGTTTACTGTGCAGGAAGGAACTAAGTTATTTTCTAGAGGGAAAGCAGGATGGTCGACAGAGCCTTGGTCTCTGATTGGACTGTCGTATAGAAACTTGATCAGAGTTGGCCTTTGAAAATGGTAGGAGCCCTGGGGTCATTTTTTCTGAAAATGGTTGCCAGCAAAACTTCAGTAAGTCATTCCAAAGTGCTGTTTGAATGGTTATTCAGAAATTTAGAAAACATGTCTCTGCCAAAGATATTTAACCAACGATGAAGTTAGAGAAGTCCCAGAATGTGCTGTGGAAAAGTTGAATTTCAGTGTTCTGTTTGTACATGCTTTTATAATTTTCTTATCATCAATTTACCTTTGAATGCCCCCAACATAAAACAAGCACTCCATGTATAATGGAGAAATGAAGCAGGGCATCGAGTGCTTCAATTTGTGGACTACTCTAAGCAAATCATTTTGGTTGTAGAACCCCAAGATGTAGTTTCTCCTCTTAGATATTCTTGCTGTTGTCGTGAGCCGACTCTTAGATTCACCTTTATGCCTACCAATTACTGCCTTAACTGTGGTGGATTTCGACCCCACCAGTGAAACGATGCCCAATTGAAGTCTGGCCCGGCTGACCAAAACCATATACAGGCAAAACAATCTGGGTTGTGGCATGGACATGGTTCCGGATGTGAAGGTAATTAGCTGCTGGGCGTTAGAAACAATTATCTAAAGCAGAATATACAGGAAGATTCCATTGTACCTGAGAGCACCCTGTGCTGTTTCCCGAGGGCATGCGAACAAAACTGCTTGCTCTTATATGGGATCTGAGACTCCCAGTCGAATGTTCTGCTATGCAGCAATCAATGCTGAATCAAATGTGTGGTATAAAACATGCAAAATGCATAAAGCACATTACCATCTGGTTTATCCTTTACCATGAAATCTTATATTGCAAACTAAGCTAGTTATAAAGCCCTGCATTCTATAATATATCCTGATACTAACTTTCTACTTTGTTATGCTTTGGGGCTGGTATTTTAGAGTTGCCTAACTTTTTCTTATATTTTTTTATATTAGCCTCTAATTTTGTGAATGCTATACCATGTGGGATAGTTGAGTTTCAATGTTTAATATGGTTACTTGAGCTTGCCATACAACTTTAAATGGTATGCATTAGGATCTGTATTCCTTTTACATATGCCTCTGTTTAGGAGCAACAATGAATTTCTGTATATGCTCATCCTCTGACCTAGTTGTTCTTGCAGTCCCGTGTAAACTCCAATAGAATCACCCAGATTGTGGTCTGCATGTAACATCTGCAAAAAAATTATGGTCTGCTTGTATTAAGTCATACATGCGTGCTCTGGCGTATGGTGTTCCTTTTGTTTGTCCTCTAATTTCCGTATATTTTAAACCTTGGATACAACCTTCATAATTTCATTCATCTCAACAATTTGTTCGCGTTGCCTGTCTACACCACTATCTAGTATGCAGGCTGCCTTTTTGGATGTTTGCTACACTTCCTCATTTTCTTGTCACACGCTTGTATGCAAATCTCCAGCATGAGTTTTTTCTCTGCCTGGAGGCAACACTAACCCTTCTAGCGCTCCCTGACACGATTCTTTTACAACAGATACCAGATGTCACAATTATGCTGCCTGACGAAATTCATAACTGGGCTGATAATCTTTCTCGGTGTTAATATTTGCTGATCTGTAGCCACTATCTCTGTGATTTTCTTTTCTGGCCAAGAATGTTTGTATCTGTCCTTGTGCACAGTGCAGGGGGTGTTGAATGTGGAGGAGCCGAGACATATTGGTTAATCTACTCTTGTGGGCATTCAAAACCCAAAAAGATCTGGTGAGGGGCAAGTTCCCTATTGTTTCCGTTGGTGTTTATTCCTGCTGTACTCTCGCTAAGCCGTGGCATGTATAAGTGGAGGGATGATAACTGGGAGATTTCACGTGGTGTTTATTTGTTTGTTGGTATAGGTATATTACACAGAGGTGATCAACAGCCTGTGTAGGGGAATATGTTTGTTACTTCCATGTGTTTTTTATTTTATATTATCTGTATTCATAAACAAAACATGTCCAACAGAAAAGAAAGGAGAGGCAGAGGTGCTTTACAGCTTGAGTAAGAGAACATGTTTGTTACTTCTGTGTGGTTCTTATATGTCTGTACACATATAGAAGATAAATCTATGTTAATTTTTATTTTTACTGGTTCTACTCAACTCATTGGTAGCCTGCTATTGATTGAAATGTGGGTGTTGTTACTTTGTGCAGCTATTCCACTATTGATTGAAATGCGGGTGTTGTTACTTTGTGCAGCTATTCCACTATTGCTTGGGGAGCTTCTGTTCATCATGGTCAAGAACCTGATGTATCCTATGGTTATAGGCATACCACCGCAGTAACAATGTCTTCGGTGTGTTTAATGCGCTGGGACAGGTCGCATTTGCATATGCAGGACACAACGTGGTTCTGGAAATTCAAGCCACCATTCCTACGAGTCCTGAGAGGCCATCGAAGATCCCAATGTGGAAGGGTGTAATTCTGGCATATATAGTAGTTGCTGCCTGTTACTTTCCTGTTGCGATTGCTGGCTATTGGGCCTTTGGACAAACCGTCGAAGACAATGTGCTTATCACACTCGACAAGCCCACCTGGCTTATTGCAATGGCAAATCTTATGGTGGTTGTCCATGTCATCGGAAGTTATCAAGTATATTTCTAAGCCTTTCCCTGTTTCTCTATTTGTGTAAAGTTTTGTTTGTTTAATATCAACAATTATAAATAAAATAGTTAGTAAGTGGTTGGGACAGGTGTTATTATATAAGTAACTTAGACTCAAATAAGTAAATCATTGAGGGGTTGGGACAGAGTGCCGTAGGTTAAGTCTTGCTGAGTATATAGCTACGGTAGGTCGGTTCAAATCTAGTATAGAGTTATTGCATGTGAGGAAGGTTGGTTTTGTTTCTTAAAATTTGAGTGTAACTGGATTGCAGGGTTTGAAATATATATGAGAAATTTTATAGCCATTACTGAAGTTATTACTTTGTCTTTACTTATGTTTCTAGAATTTTGATAATATTTTGAAATTTACAATAAAAATAAGAATGGCTTTTGCCTAGAAAAAAATTGATAAATATTCATCAAAAGTTACAAATTCTCGTTGAATATAGAACTAACCACAGAAAAGTTGTATTTTTGTTGAATATAGAATTAATGAGAGAAAAGTTGTTGAGCTTCTTAGAGTAAGTTTTGTTCCCTACAACCTGAGTGTAACTAGTGGCAGATTTTGAAATATTTGAGAAATTCTACATAAATGGAGTCCCGTTAATAGTTTGACTTTACTGATTCTAATGGCTGGAATATTTTGAAATCTATAATCAAACTAAACTATCCACTTTGCTCATTTTTATAGAATTTCTTATATATTTAAAATTTTTTAAAAAATAAGCGAAGTCAATCATTTGACTTCACTCTCATATAAGTGGAATTCCCAGAATATTTTGAAAGCTACCATCCTCTCTTCCAAAAAAATTCTATAGAATTTTTTATATATTTCAAAATCTACAACTTCAGATTTTAGAATATTTTGAAATCCACCATCCTCTCTTCCAAAAAAATTCTATAGAATTTTTTATATATTTCAAAATCTAGAGACTCAGATTTTAGAACTCAGTGTAACTAAATTACAGGTTTTGAAATATTTAAAACAAATTTGCGAAATCAATAGTTTGACTTCACTCTCATCTAAATAAAATTCCCAAAATATTTTGAGATATACAATCCCCTCTTCCAAAAAGGAGAAAGACGACGACTGAAACATATCCCTCAAAAGCACTTGCAAGTTTAAAATATCTTTAGACCGATAGAATGGATAGGCCACATTCCGCGGTGGAAAGATGCTGTTGAATTGAACATACCCCATGAGATTGCACAGTATTGGAATGGCATCAGTTTGAGGTTATAGAATGGCGGTATTTTCAGAACAAGAGATTAGGATTTCCTATCTTGGAACATCTCCAATGAGGTGAAGGACGTATCTGTTAATGGAATTTATCATCAGTTGGTCGGACAGCAATCACTTGGTTCCTCTATTTTCCCTCAAATCTTCTGGAAAGATGGTTGCCCAACGAAGATGATTCTATTTACTTGGCTTGCATTTCACAATAGAAACCTAACCTGGGAGAATTTAATGAAGCGGGGATGGAATGGACCAAACATCTGCTCATTATGCAGATCTGACGAGGATTCAAATTTGCATATATTTCTAAAATGTAAGCAATCTTTTCATATTTGGCAGGAATTAGAAAGAGTTTATGGTTTTAAACTTGTTGTGCAGGGTTCGATCCAAGGATGGATTATAAGATGCACTGAGCAGCATATTCTATGGCGTAGAATTTGTATTCTATCCATGTGGCTAAAACCTTGGATTCTATCTCTGTATATTTAGAATCTCTTTCTCAGAAGAAACTCAAACACAAGAACAAATTTCCCGCTCGGTCATTACCAGTACAGTCTTCTCAACCGTCTGCATTCTTCGATGGGGCCGCACAAAAGGGACAATGTGGCTGTGGTTTCCACATCAAGATAAATGATTCTACACACTTTTCTTCTTTCTGGCACCGCGGTCATGGCTCCAATAATTTGGCTGAAGCCTTAGCTCTCACAGGACTTTTAAAATTTTGTATTTTCCTTGACATACAGTAGGTTGCTATCTTTGGAGATTCGAAGATATTGGTTGATTCGGTAAATAGGAGAAATCTCATTTTGGCGCAGCACCTGACCAGTTGGAGAGACAGGATCAACTACTACTGGAGCCCCATGGTTGATAGCACTATTGAGCACATCAGCAGGGACAAAAATTCTACAGCCGATACACTTTCTAAAATGGGTCTCACCTCCTCTCCTGGACTTTGGCATCTCGAGATATTTTCGGAAGGAACCACTTTTCAGATCCAAGATTTTGTTTTGCTAGATTTTTAGTCCTTACTGGTCACAGAAACTTGATAGTTGATAGTATTTAGCTACTTAGATATTTTGGTACTTTTTTGAATATAGGTGTTTATTGGACTATATAGTATAAAGAACTATTTTAGAACAATTTAGATATATCCAAATAATTTTGGACTCTTATATTTCTCATATAATATATTGAACCTTTTTTCTCTCTAAAAAAAACTAAAACTCATGCAATTTCATTTTTTTTGGGCCGACCTGTTGTGATACTTTATAGTCATGCTATGTGATATTCGAAATCTTCTTGTGTGCACTTCGCAGATTTATGCCATGCCGGTATTTGATATGATTGAAACTATTCTGGTCAAGAGAATGCACTTACCTCCAGGATTGCCACTTCGCATCGTAGCTCGATCTACCTACGTTGGTAAGTCTGATCGGTTCTAATACCTTATTTGCCCCTTCCAAGTATGAAATTACAACGAAAAACTATTGATGCTTCGTTCAATCGGTACAACACAGAGTCTCTAGTGTACTATTGCAACTATTATTCTCTGACACTCCTTCACCTTTCTTATTGGCAGCATTCACTTGTTTTATTGGCATCACGTTCCCTTTCTTTGGGGATCTGCTTGGCTTCTTTGGAGGATTTGCTTTTGCTCCAACTACCTACTTTGTGAGTAACTCTGCAAACCAAGCTTCTTACTGTATACTGTATTTATCTAAATTCGTTTTTCTATTGTATGAACCCCGAATTTTCAATCTCGTAAACTAAATCTGCATTCTTGGGAATGTCATGTTGATGCAGTTGCCTTGCATTATGTGGTTGGCCATTAAAAAGCCCAAGATATTTAGCTTTTCGTGGATCATCAATTGGGTTAGTCATCCAAAACTTTTTTTTTTTTTTTTATATTTATATATATATATATATATATATTATATTATATTATATTATATTATATTAGAGAATAGAAATAATATTATTTAATATGTATTATTAAAAATAAATTAAAGAAATGATAAAGTTTTAATTAAAATATATTATTAAAAATATAAAATTTAAAATTAATTAAAAGATATATATAATTTTTGATGTGATGTAATGTAAATGATCTATTAAAGTGGTAAGGTTTTACTGTTAAAAAATATTATTGTTTGATGCTTCAAAATATTGTCAAACTAGGTTTGGTTGGTAAAAATTGTCCTATTAGCTAATTCTCTTCCACTTTTTCTACTCTAAAAGCATCGTTATAGATAAATATATATATATATATATATAATGATCAAATCGGGATCAAAAAAATCTCCTTAATACCAAAGCAAATTAGAAATGAAAAATCCAATAACAACTATTCAAGATTTGATTGAAGAAAGGACAACTATACTCAACTCCAATTCCCCATACTATAATGATAAGAAATAGACACCAAAACATAATTACATATGCTTTGATTTTGCATTATCTTGTATTTGCTATTTATTTTTAAATTAGAAAGAAATTTTGGGCACATTGAATTACTAATAATGGTTAGATCCTCTGAATTATATAGAGCTAGGAACCCTTTCTCAATCGTATAGAGCTAAGAACCCTTTCCTTACATGGGTGTTTTGTTTTGTATGATTTGGTTTAAACACAATCTTTTTTAAATATAAATCTCTTATAATTATGGATAATAAAAAAACCCCATTTTAAATAAACAAAGATGAAAATCTTTGTATATTTTATGAGAGAAAAAATCTCAAAAAAACATTATTAGGAAATGACTAATATTTAGATTAATATGCAATAAGTTATAAGTAATTTTTTTTATAATATTTTTTTTAATTATAATAGTAATTAATTAAGATATAATTTATATTTATATTTTTTATTAATTGCATAAAAGCATATGAGTTATTTTTATTGATTAATTGCAGATATTTAAGAATTTTTATTCCATATTTGATGTGAAAACTCTAAAAACTATTTTGAAATTTTTAATATAAGATAATTTAATCTATAATTATTTTAATTTAATAATAATACTTTATTTATAAAGCCAAATTTTATCATAAAATTATTATTATTATTTTTTAAAAATTTTAAATAATTTTTAATTTAATCTGAAATATTTTTAAATAAATTACTCCAAACCTAATTAACAAAAAAATACACCATGGTAAGAGTTGTACTATACATTTTTAAAAAGAAGATATGTATTTTATGTCCAAATATTTCTTAAATGTGATAAGTTTTAGCTAATTTTATTGATATATGATAATTAAAGGAGATTCGATATGTTTTCCCTGTGCAGATATTTATTATCTTGGGAGTTCTACTGATGCTTACGTCCTCTATTGGTGGCCTCAGAAACATTATCAAGGATGCATCATCATATGACTTCTATCAATAAGATTAGGACAGGGTCATTGTTCTCCTAGTTCAAGCACATCTATACATGTAAAAGTATGAAGTTTACATTAATTTATGTTTTTGTGTTAAAAAGTTATGTATTTTCAGGACTTTTTCATCTTCTCTTACACATTATTTATTTAGGTTTAGATAAGTCATCTTAGCTAAGTTTGACCTCTGGAGTGGTATGGTCAGTAGTAAATCTTTCAAGCAACACCTCAATGCTTATTTCCTTAGTATTTTAATAAAGTGGTCTTTGAAGTGCCATGAGCACCATCTCGATGCTTATTCTTATTTTGTTGACATTTTAATAAAGGTTGTTTTGAGAAAAATTGACTTTATCAATGATAGGTATGTGACAACTCTTTTATATGCTTATGCTTATTTTGTTGACATTTTAATAAAATTTGTTTTGAGAATAATTGACTTTATCAATGATAGATATTTGACAACTCCTTTCTATGCTTATGTTTATTTTGTTGACATTTTAATAAAAGTTGTTGGTGGAAGAATTGACTTTATCAATGATAGATATTTGACAACTCCTTTCTATATAAATGTGAATGGTCTTCACAGCATTAGTTATGAGAAGAACATAGTTTGAGAATTATAAAGTTTTATGGTTTACAAGTTTAAATTTTGAAAAAAATATATATATATTTTAGGTAAAGATTTGTAATTTTTTGAAAAAAAAAAAAAATAATAATAATAAAATTAAAATCAATTAAATTTGAATAATATTTTATTATAATGATTTTTTTTAATAATATTAAATTATTATAATTATTTTACTTTATTTATTTATTAATTTGAAATAATATAATTTTTGTTATTATTTTATATGTTTTATAAAAAAATTAAATTAAAAAATAATAATAAATTAAATCAATTGAATTTAAAAAATATTACATCATCATTTCCTACATGAAAATAATATTAAATTACTATATTTGTTTTATTTTTTATTTATTAATTTAAAATAATATAAAATTTATTATATCTTTAAAATTAGATTAACTAATTGTATGCTTCAATAATAGTTTAATTATAGTAAGAACCATTTAAAATTATAATTTTGTGATTTCTATCGTTGTGCTGCTGCAACCCTAGCCGCGCCACCTGAATCGACTCCCCTCCACGCGATCTCCCTCATGGAGCTTGGAGGTGGCCCTGCGGCCCCTCCTCCCTTACCTCCGGAGCTCGAAGCCTTCAAAACTCTTGTAGCTGCTGCAAGAAAACGCCAGCCCTCAGGGCCGCAGCAAAATTTTGTTAAAAAACTGGACAGCATCCCCACGGTGACCTTGCCTGTGGAAGAAACTTGGACAGCATCCCCACAGTGACCTTGCCTGTGGAAGAAACCTGCAGATCAGCGCTGAAACTCGCAGAAAGAGGCCTCATTGGCCAGTTTACCAGACTGTGGCCATCCCCGTGAGCAGTCGAAGAATGGGTTAAAAGAAACTGGTTACCACTAGTCAACGAAGGAATAAAGAGCCATTTTGTAGGCAAAGGGTTCTTCGTCTTCGTGTTTGACAATGTAGAGGACAGAAGCCTGATCTTCAGAAATGGGCCATACTTCATGGGCCCTCAAGGCCTCTACTTGAACAAATGGTCTCCAGATTTCGACCCAGCACAAGATGTGCCCAAGGCTGTACCTATCTGGGTGCGCCTCCCACACCTTCCCCTTCATTGCTGGAGTCAGAACTCACTTCAATCCATCGGCAATGCCCTAGGGAGATACATAGATCAGGCTCCGAGGAAGGATCAATTCTCCTGCGCTCGGATCTGTGTGGAGGTTGACCTGGAAATCAGGCTTCCTGAAGCAATAAAGCTATCGGTGGCAGATTGGACTCACATCCAAGAGCTCGACTACGAACAACTGCCCTTCAAGTGTCGACACTGCCATGAGTACGGGCACTTCGCAAGATACTGCAAAAAGAGAAACAAGGAGGCATCAGAGAAGGAAAAGGGAGAACAATGGAAACAGGCAAAGAAACCAACAAGCAGCAGACAGAACAACAAAAATAAGGCTAAAGAGACAGAGAATAAAGCAGGTAATGGAAGTGCAAGAAATCAAAACACCAGAAGCAGAGACACAAACAACAATGAGGGGGACAAAAATCCCTTTGAAATTCTCATGCCACCCTAAGACCCTCCAGAGGCAGAGAGAGAAGATCTACCTCAGCTGGAGAATAAAGATATCATAGATCCATGTAAAAACCACAGAGAATATGGGCTCATCAGACGATGAAACATTTGAAAGGCCAGCAAAAAAGGTTGGAAGAAGAACAAACAGGGAAACTAGAGAAGAGGAGTCAGAAAGACAAAAAACCCTTGGTAGTCAAGCAATCATAGAAATGACACTTGGGAGGAATACCAGGCCTAGGGCTCCCAAGGGAGGAGGTCCTACCCCTACAAGTGGTAAATGATGCAGCTGACCTCTTGGAACTGTAGGGGTTTGGGGAATCCCACAAAAGCAGAAGCCATAAAAGCCCTTTTGAAAATGGAACCCACAGACATCCTCATGCTCCAAGAAACAAAAGTAGAAGGGGAGATCCTTCTAAGCACCAATAACACCAAATGGAAATTCGACTCTGGAAAGGTTGTGAGTGCAAGAGGCACGGATGGAGGAATAGGAACATCCTAGGCAAAGAACTCCTTCTCTATAGAAATATCATTCGAGACCCAGCATTGGATATTTATTGAACTGCGACATATAGCGAGTAATATCAACTTAGCCTTGTTTAATATGTATGTTCCTGTTCACTGCGAGGAAATGAGAGAGTGCTGGAAGACACTCTCAGAGTTTCTAGACCATAACAATCCCGGGAACATAATTATAGGAGGTGACCTGAATATAATTCTTGATCCTAAAGAGAAGAGAGGAGGGACTTATTCAAGAGACCCTTTTCTTACCACAGTGGAGAACATAATATTACAGAGGGATTTAGTAGACTTCAAGCCAGTTAAAGGCAAATACACATGGACCAACAACAGAACAGGAGAAAATCATATCGCAGCAAGGCTGGATAGATTCCTCATCAGCAACTCTATAATGATGGGAAAAAGAATAGTCATCAATAAGATCGTTCCAAAGCTTATCTCGGACCACAAACCTGTCCTCCTCTATCTGAAAGATGAAGAGGATCTAGGCCCTATCCCCTTTCGCTTCAGTCCTCTTTGGGCGGAAAGAGAAGGATTCTTTGAAATAGTTCAAACATCATGGAGTACAGAAGTCTCAGGTTCCCCAAGCTATGTGTGGGAGAAAAAAATAAAAAATACAAAGAAGGCCCTTAAAGAGTGGATAAAGAAACCTATGGAAACTCCCACCAGCCAGAGGAAAGAGGCTGTCATCGAGTTGGAAGAAATACAACTTGATTTGGAAGAGAAAGACTTCCATTCTATGGATTTAGACCAAGAAAAAATTGCACAAAGGAAAACATATTGTTCCTTCAAAAGCGAGGAAGAGTACTAGCGCCTCAAGTCCCGCAGCCTGTGGCTTAAAGCTGGGGACAAAAATACCACATACTTTCATAGACAGTATAGGGCTCAACTCAGCCGAAACCATATAGCAGAACTCACCTTATCTAATGGACAGGTATGCAAAGGATTCACCCAAATCAAGGAAGCTGCTGTGAAACACTTCCAAACTCTACTTACATCAGAAAAAGAGGGGAGTGAGGAAGATACACTAGAGTTCCTCGCTAATATTCCAAAGCTAGTTAGTACAGAGGATAATGAAAACCTCAAGAGCTTAGTAACGGAAGAAGAAGTATCCAACATTGTTTGGTCTATGGAGCCTAACAAAGCGCCAGGACCCGATGGATTTTCAATCCATTTCTACAGAATCTGTTGGGCGTTAATCAAACCAGACCTTCTCATAATGATACTTGGGTTCATGAGAAAGGCATGGATCGGGAGCGGAATCAACTCTACCTTTCTTGCCTTAATTCCTAAGGAGACAAATCCAGGATCTTTGGACAGGTACAAGCCGATTTCACTATGCAATGTGTCCTACAAGATAGTGGACAAACTTCTGGTGAACAGAATCAAGCCTCTCTTGCAAAAGCTCATTTCTCTAGCTCAAGGGGGATTTGTGAAAGGAAGACACATTCTGGACAATGTTATCCAAGTCCAAGAAGCTTTGCACTCGAGCCATTCACGCAAAGAACAAGGTATGCTTATAAAATTGGACAGGTGTAATGCTTTTGATAGAGTTAATCGCTCCTTTTTGTACAGGGTCCTTTCAACCTTTGGATTCAATCAAGAGTTTATAAATCTAATCAAAGCATGTATAGAAAAGATCTGGATAGCCCCAATGGTAAACGGTAGACCAACAGATTTCTTCTTAGCCACCAGGGAACTGAGGCAGGGTTGTCCCTTGTCACCATTCCTTTACATACTAATGGTAGACTCCCTGAGCAGAAAATTAACTTTGGAAAAACAAAATGGCAACCTTCCTGGAATCAGGACAGTTGAAGAAATCGACCCAATGAATCACGCGTTGTTTGATGATGACTCACTGCTGCTTGGGGGCGCATCTCCACGAATTGCGAACTCCTTCAAAATCATACTCAAAAAGTTTTGCAGCATCTCTAGAGCATTAATCAGTGAAAGGAAAAGTGTTGTCTATGGGTGAAACACAGAATAGCAGACTATCAACAAAATTGCCAGCAACCTGGGCTTCAATGGACACGCAGATTGGGACAAATTTAAATACTTAGGTCTCCCAATAACAATGGGATCCAACAGGAATCAACTGTGGGAAGAGGTGATCTCTAAATTTAAGAAAAAGATCACAGGATGGGGGGGTCATTGGCTTACCACAGGAGGCAAACTCAAGCTCATTAGATCGGTCCTCTCAACACTGCCAACGTTCCAGGCCTCCTTAATGCTAGCTCCAAAGCAAATCTCAGACCAGATCTCCAGCCTTATGCGAAATTTCCTGTGGAATGGAGGGCGAGGAAATGACAACAGATTTCACCTAATAAATTGGGAAACATCGAAAAGACCAATGGAGGAAGGTGGCCTCCAAATACGAGACCCTCTTCTAGAAAATGTAGTGCTGGGATGCAAATTACTGTGGCAATTGCTCGATGAGCCTAGTCACCCTGTCAGCTAGATTTTAAAATACAAATATCTCAAACAACAGTCAATCAGAACCTTTATTCCGGAAAAAGCCCCTAAAGGAACGCAAGCCTGGAGGTTATGCAGCAAAGGTATCGAATTCTTCAAAACTCACCTGTACAAAATTCCTGGGAATGGCAAAAACACTCTGTTATGGAAAGACAGAGTCATGGGCCACCCTCCTCTCAAAGACAACAGTGAAATCGCAGAGATAAGATTATGGCTACAATCAAAAGGAGTTCGTAAGATCGAAGATATTGCTGGTTGGGATAACAGAGGAGAATGGCAACGCTGGAACTTCCCCAAGGCACCAGCGCACCTCACCCCACAGTTACACGCTCTTAAAAAGGCGATTACAGACTTCGCTCCAGTTCATAGAGATAAAGAAGACACCTGGGGATGGGGGAAGACGGGTGTGTACACAACGAGGCAAGGATACCTACAAATACAAAGCAAAAAGAACTCGCCTCATTCGAAAGAAGTATGGAAGCAGGTATGGGACAACTTTAGCATTCCTAAGATCAATTTTTTCTTTTGGACTCTGTTCCATAACAAAATCTTGACCGGAGAAAACTTGTGCAAGAGGAACATAGCAGGCCCCCATCGATGTGTTCTATGCAAAAATGCTCTGGAAACCTCAGATCATTTGTTTATTAATTGTGAGTATGCTAAGAAGACCTGGACTATCTTTCTGACCGGATTAAATGTGAGAGCCTCAACTCATTGTACGATTGCAGATATGTTCACCACATGGAAAGCCAGTTACCCACATAATATAGCTGGCAAATCTCTATGGTACAAGGTATGGATTGCTACTCCAAAATACGTATGCTAGAAGCTCTGGCTTTCCCGGAACGAAACCATCTTCAACCAAAATGAAATACCAGCAGAAAAAGTGGTAGAACAGGCAAAGAAACTCCTTCTAGAAACCCTGAATTATTCTTCAGTCAAAGATGAAAACTCCCTTCGAACAGAGGAAAGGGCCTGGCTGGACGGTTTCTCATTCATCACTAGACCTTCAGCAATCACCCGGCCAACCCACAAGGAAAGTTGGCAGATCCGAGAACCCGAGGATAGATTTCAACAGTGGTGGAAATCCCAGGGCAAGTGCACTATCTTCTTTGACGGCGCTTCAAAAGGCAATCTAGGCACATCAGGAGCAGGAGGGGTAATCTACTATCCGAGTGGAGAAAAAGAAGAGTTCAGTTGGGGACTAGGAACAAAAACCAATAATCAGGCAAAAGCTCTTGGTCTCTTAAAAGCCTTCCAATTAGCCAAAAAAGAAAGCCAAAAAGAAATCCTTATTTTTGGGGACTCAAAATTGTTGATAAAGGCATTAATAAGAAAGAAATTGTTAAAGGACCCTCTATTAAATAAACAGCTTTCAAGAGTGAACAGAATTTTGAAGGACTTCTCCTCGGTGCAAACATTTCACATCCTCAGAGATTTAAACAAGGAGGCGGACAGATTGGCAAATACAGGTTGCACTCAACAAAGTGGAATGATCAGCATAAACACAGGCGCTTTGAAAATGGAAATCATCCCTTAACTGGGAGAGGAGCTCATGTAAATCCATGTATTGTAATATGGTTGATTAGGCTTTTCCCAACCTGGAATTCTCAATAATACACAACCGTTTCAGTTATAAAAAAAAATTAGGTTAACTATGGTTTATAGATAAGTGAGACATATTTTAAGTCTTTTTTCATTTAAATTATTTATATAAGTTAATTTTTTGAAGAAATGAGTAGCATTTTGTATTTCAAAATTGGAAATGGGCTAGGTCCCTTGCATTCAAAATTTTCTCTGCTTCAAAGATATCCAAAGTGATTTTAGAAGAAAGTCTATTGCTACCTTGCTTGTTTTCTACCATTCTTCATACAAAATTTACACTACAACATCGCCAAAAGAGCCCATAGAGTTTGAAAAAATGACATATCATATTAGCTACACATTAAAAACAAAATCTATCTACCCGTTGCCTTCCATTTTTTTCATAGGGTTATCTTCCTGGGCTGAATATTCAGGGTGTGACCAACAGTCATATTCCTTTCTAGTTTGAAGTGCTCATGTCCTTCCTCCCCAACTACGTGAAGATTGGGTTGTGGCATTTCTCCATTATCGAAAACCTCCTTTAACACACCTAGCATCACAGATTCCACTTTAACCTCCATGCCATAGACATTGAAGTGTAAGTTAATCATCTTGGTTTTCAAGTGCTCCACTATCTTCTGCAACAACTCTAGGTCTTTCTCGATGCTTCGAAGGTGGGTTATTACTACTGCAAATTGTTCGTCAACCTCTTGTGCTACTCGTTTCCCCAATTGTTCAGCCATGGTTGCAATATCTCCTATGGGTTGGGTTCCTTGTTCCTCTACATTGTCTCTACTGCCATTGATGCTAGTAGAAGATATTTTAAGATAAATCTTTCCCTAAACATGAATAACTCTTAGAGTTAACTGATTCATCCATCGCCTTAATATGATGATATGATCCTTGTCGAGTGTTGCACCCATCCTTTCACACTGAATGATCTTCCATGGTTGTTGAGCAGATTCAACATAAATTGCCATACTTGCAACCACCAATTTTCTAACTGATTGAACTACTACCACTCTTTGCAGTTGGGGTGAAGTACCAAGCATGTCTTCCCCAATCTTGGTATTTAATACTAATCCAATTGTATTCCACTTGGCCATCGTCATAACATTTGATACTGTATTCCTCCATCTATAATTGAAACATCCCATATGCCTACTCTAACTCCTGAGAGGGTCCTACCATACCTCGAAGCAATACGTAGGTTGGTGTGATCAGTCTCCTTTAAATCGTCTTAATATGATTCTATGCTCCTTGTCGAGTGTTGCACCCATCCTTTCACGCTAAATGATCTTCCATGGTTGTTGATCATATTCAACATAATCTACCATACTTGCAACCACCAATTTTCTAACCAATTGAACTACTACCACTCTTCGCAGTTGGGGTGAAGTACCAAGCATGTCTTCCCTAGTCTTGGCATTTAATACTAATCCAATTGTATTCCACTTGGCCATCATCATGACATTTAATATTGTATTCTTCCATCTATAATTGAAACATCCCATCTGCCTCCTCTGACTCCCGAGAGGGTCCTACCATACCTCGAAGCAATACTTAGGTTGGCACGATTAGTCTCCTTTAAATCGCCTTAATATGATTCTATGCTCCTTGTCGAGTGTTGCACCCATCCTTTCACACTGCATGACCATGGTTGTTGATCAGATTCAATACAAATCGTCATACCTGCAACCACCAATTTTCTAACCGATTGAACTACTACCACTCTTTGTAGTTGGGGTGAAGTACCTAGTGTGTCTTCCCTAGTCTTGGCATTTAATACTAATCCAATTGTATTCCACTTGGTCATTGTCATGACATTTAATACTTTATCTCTCCATCTATAATTGAAACATCCCATTTGCCTACTCTGACTCTCAAGAGGGTCCTGCCATACCTCGAAGCAATACTTAGGTTGGTGTGATCAATCTCCTTTAATGCGTCATTTATTCCTTTTTATTCTTGTAGTCATGTCTCTTATATGATTTTTCATGGAATAAGACATATTTGAATATATGTTTGATCTAAAATCAAAACTCCTTGATCTAAAGCAATGCCTCTATTGGCATAATTATCTACCTTCTGATTATTTTCTCATTTAACATGGAAAATATTAGAATATTCAAATTGACTTAGGAGAATCCCTATTCGGAGGAACATAGGAGAGAGTTCAGAGTCTGATTGTTTCTTGATCTTGGAACATCTTTGTATGATGACCATTGAATCTCCAACAATACTTAGTTATTTTTTACCTTTGGATATAGCTATCTTAAGTCCTTTCCAAACCGATAAGCTTCAACTTGATTATTTGTTGTGTTCCCCAAGCCCCATGCATACGTTGTTTCAATTATTCCATCAGAGTTATAGATCACCCCTCACACTCCTGCCTCTCGCGGGTTACCTTTCGAAGCACCATCGAAAAAATGTTGCGGCCGACCCAAGCTTCATTTCCAATCTACCAATCTTCCCCCGAATAGCCTAATGCATGAGGGAATTTTATAGGTCTTGAAGCTGACAATATGATCTTAAGTTTTGTTTATCTTAAGCTAATCTTTTCTAGTGCTCCTAAGGGTTTCCAAATCCAAATCATCAAATGCCCTAACAAAAATTTCCTCAAAAAGCAATTGCATTCCTTTATAGTTGTTGTTGTAGGAGAGATTTTGTTGTCTTGGAAAATTGCCTGATTGCGACATAACCAAAGTGGCCAAAAAAGATCTTTTGGAACTACCATCCAACATCTCATGATTATGGAGTCTTTTCTTCCGTTGAAAGGATATTGAGATCGCTAGTGGATGAACATCTCATACCACTCCATTAGTATGGAGTGGATTTGAATTAGAAACTAAAGAGTGATTTTCCAGGTTTCCAGGGAGAAGGTGCATTGAAAAAAAAAGATGCTTGATACTTTCCTCCACCTTCCCACAGAGAACACATTGATAAGGGCCCTGGATGTTCCTCTTTCTAATATTTTCTGTTGTGAAGATTTTCCCATTCCCTAGTTTCCAACAGAAAGTGTTGACCTTTGGTAGCCCATCCCTATTCCAGATCTTCTACCACAACCTTGAAGGAGGCGGGGAAGGGAGGTTTTAAAGGAGGAGAGAATATCCTTCCTTCACAGTGTAGTGTTGAATTTTCCCTCCCAACCATATATGTTTGTCTAGTTTGTGTGTTGTGATTGACACAAAACCTTTCAAATGTTTTAGTAGATCATGCCAATGATGTTGGATATGATTTGGGAAATATATATTTCTCCATCCACACCATATTCCCTTTCCATCCCAACTGGAGATATCATCTAGATGGGTTATACCCTACTCTTCCAACCATTTAGCAAGTTCTTCAACCCCTTAATTTGATGAAGCTAATTCAGTCGAGGGGGTGTGATCCTTCCATATATGAATGCATTTTCCATTGCCTGACTACCATCTCAAATGCTCCAACAAGAAGGGAGCCTTTCAATTGCATAAATTCCATATTTTGGTTCCTTTCCCTTCACATATCTCGCCTTCTAGCCAAAGCAGTTGATTCTTATGAAAACATTTCCTTGTGAAGGCCTTTCTCCACCATTCATCGGTGTCTGTAAGTAGTCTCCATACCAACTTAGCCTTGAGAGACAAATTCATATATTCATGGTCTTTGATAGTTAGACTTCCAAAATTCTTTGGCAATCTAGCCATACTCCAATTCACTAGGTGGAATTTGTTTTCATTCATTTTTCCACCCTGCCATAAGAACTTCCTGATTAAGCTATTGATATTTTGGATTATCTTCTTCAGAGCTAATAATCCTGAACCCAAGTACATCGACAAAGATGAAAGAACTGATATAATAAGAATCACTCTCGCTGCCATATTCAACCATCTTAGTCCCCAAGATTGGACTCTCTTTTTAATTTTTTATAGAATTGGCTCCCATTCGTCTCCCAACAATTGCTTGAAGGAAATTGGAATGTCGATATAAGTAAAAGAATTCCAGTCCTTGTAGATTGGGAAACCCAAGAGACAAGATATTTCCTGCAAAGTGGGCTCAAAGCAATTCCATCCTATCAACCGACACTTCAACTTGTTAAGAACTCCTCTAGACATGTAAATAGGAATCTAACACTTTTTCAAACCTTAATGCAATGGTTCTTAAGGCTCCTCCTAGAAGAAGAGTATCGTCTACAAACTGGGAATGGTTAATATCTCTGACATTTCTCGTGATACATAATCTAGTAAGATCCCCTTCCAACCCGACAACTTCCAGATTCCTACTAAGGGACTTCACCATAATTATGTATAGAAGAGGCAACATAGGGCATCCTTGATGGAGTCCTCTCGAGGCTACAAAGAAGGGAGCATACATGTTGTTAACTAGAGGTGAGATCTAAGGAGATCCTATGCAAGTTTTGATCCACTGGATATATTCATTGCAAAATCCCAACTTTTCTAATACAAGATAGAGGAAAGAGCGATTTACTCGGTCAAAAGCATTAGTCGTATCCAATTTTATTACCATTCATGCTTCTCCTGCTTCCTTGCTTGAATGAATGGCCTCCTGAACCAGTATAACATTGTCCAAAATGTTCCTTTGTTGCATGAAACCACCCTGATTCTTTGAGATGAATGTAGGGAGAAAAGGCTTTATTCAATTTTCAATGACTTTTGTTAGGATATTATATGAAGAATTTCACAACGAGATTGGCCAAAATATTGAGAAGTTGATCCGATTTGTTTCCTTTGGGATGAGAACCAAGAAGGAAGAATTTGTGCCTCCTCCCAATTTCCTTTTTATTCTGGAGTGATGCAACATTCGTAGTTTTTTTTTTTTCATTGACCAAAAGATATGATAGAAGCTTATTGAAATCCCATCAGGGCCCGAAGCTTTCTCAGGATCTAAAGACCAGATGACATCTTTAACTTTTGATTCACTTATCTCAGGTAAAAAATTTTGATTGATGGCAGGAGATATCGCTTGAGGCATTGAGTGAAGAAATTCAGAAGCTCGATCTAGAGGAATTTGTTTTGCACTAAGTAAATATTTAAAGAAGATGGGAGCCTCCTCCTTGATCTCCTAAAAAGAGCTTACCTTTTGTCATCCTTCAGGCACCATTTCTTTGATCCTGCTTCTCACCTCTTGTGCTTTGGCTTGCTTATAGAAGAAGGACATGCTAGAGTCTTTGACTTGCAACCTAGACTATGAGACTTTAAGCGCCAATTTTTTTTATTTTTGTCTACATAAGGAGAATATTTTTTGGGTAATATATCTTTCTTGGAGCAGATGCTTTTCCTCTATTTGAGCTTCCTCCATCATTTTGTAGTGCTCTTCTAATTGTTGAACCTTATCTCTTTGTTTTTTACTATGAGATTGATAGCTCTCTTTTAGCCATTTCCTTAAGGCCTACCTCACATTACAAATATTTTATTCCCAAACGAAGTGCGAGGAACCTTGGACAGGAATGAGCCAGGCTTTCTCCACCTGTTGTTCCTTAAGAAACCAATTTCCTGGCTATGGGGAATTTGTGCTTAAGACATTAATAAATATTATTTACTATCACTTATTGTTTGTTGTGTTCTTAAATGAAAGACCTAGAAATCTTGGTCTTTAACTCTTAATACATGTACGACTAGAACATCTTAGAATGCCATTTGTTGCTAGATATAAATGATGAATGAAGAAAGTTTGAAGGAGAAGTTAAAGATAATATGTTGATCTTTCACAGAAACTACTATCTGTAACTTAGAGGAACTATGATAATGAGAACTGAATCATAAACAATATGCTAGTATTTCACATAAAATATTCTCTATAACATAGAAAGGAAGCGAGGACTTCAAGTATAGGAGCGCTCTTTTAAGGAATTTTAACTTTATCTACATAGGCAAATAAAGACCCGCAGCTTCATTACTATACTTGAAAAGAAGAAAACTTAGCATGACACATGACAGAGAAGCTTACAAAATTATATGCAACAACTCATGGAAACTTCTGATTCTTTCATTAATCAACGACGATATTAGGAATACAGTGGCCTAGTCTATGGGTTCTCCAAAGTTCGAGCCCTTTCTTAGTAAATTTTCCTCCTTTTATACATTGTGGAACAATTGTTGATTTCTGAAATTGCCCAAACTATCTAACTGCTTTTCTAACTATATGAAGTAAAAACTATTACAGAATTTTATAGAGGGTAAAAGACACCTCCAAGAACATGAAATAACAAGAACATAATTGGATTCAGAAGGGGATGATAACTGATGGCTTTCTCTATTGATCCACTATCGAATTCCTCCGCAAATGCCCTAATGATGCTTAATTTGTTTTAGCCATAGTGAAATACATTTAGTTTATGTAATCTTGAGCTTACATGGGCATTCTGATTGGTCAAAATGCAAAGAAACATACCGGATTGTCTTCCTCTTCAGCTTTGGCTCTAACCCTGATTTTCTGCTTTACACAAAGAAATTAACGCAAACCTTTGATTAATACGGAACTCAAAAGAGTTAATCTTGCTTTATAAATCCGTCAAATCCACCCGTACAACTCTCCATAGACTTCCGCCACAAATCGCAATCGGCCCAATAATCACTGTAAAACTTAGCTTATGCACCCTTAAGTCGCATAACTATGGAAGTGTTGGACTTATGTGTAAATCCTTTATACCTGCGCTTTTCTATTGTAAACCTTTTATAATGAAAATATATTATAAAACATGCTTTTTCCACTTTCAATACGGGCTTTGCACAATTTCCGAGGTATACCTTTTCACCGATTCATCCCACCGTAGATCTGCGCTTTTCAGATCAGACGGTCTACAAAGGTTTTCGGGTGGGACATAAGCCCAGAGAATACCCGCCCGAAATGGGTGGTTTCCTCTCTCCACCTGGCTGCTACGTGTTGAATGCTGAGTGGGATCGGGTGAGCTCCAATAAAACCATTTACCATTTTTGCTCCACCCAAAAACCTGCCTTATAACTTGAAATCTGCTTTTCATATGCCTTGCGGATCTGTCGGACTTATATAACATAATATATATCACTATCGGATCCAACCTTTCTATTATAATCCTTTATAATAGAAATTCATATAAAACAGCGTAAACAAAAAATATATATGAATATCAATAAAAATATTTACAACCCACGATAAGACAGACACGCTGAATTATAAAGTATAGCACATAAACTTATCGGGTCCGGAATCCCCATCGCTCATCGCAATCAGCAAAGGAACCTACATAAAGGCTTTTCGGACTCGCCGTAGTCATTAAATATAATATATATATTCGGGTCTGGCCCTTATCGCAGATCATGATCAGCAGGGTCATATACATATAATATAAGCACTCTGTGTTGTTTCAGACCCGCCGTCATTATAAAATATGGCATATATAATATCGGGTCCAGAACCCAATCGCAAATCACAATCGATGCTTGTTAGCGGAACCAACCGTCCATAATCATTGCGGACCCGCCGAACTTTTAAACGCAACATATATATTTTGGGTCCGATGTTAATGCTTTAACACTTGTTTCCTTTGTAAATCCAATATATTTCTTCATTTCTTTTATATTTTGATTTCAATATACTTGCCTTATCTTTTTTCAAAATATTTTTCTAGTGACTTTTGAATAAAACAAAAAGATACAAGTTACAACACCACCAATGACCTCACTCCTTCCTATTGTAGTCAATCTACATTAAATATGAAGGGTATATGACCAAGATTTTCAACCTTTTCCAGTCTTAGTGTGATTGGATGATGATCTGATTCCTCTCGAGCTTCTATTGTCAATGCACAATCTACTCCTTTAAGGAGTCAATTGCAATGTATCAAGAAGCGATATAGATGAGCAACTAGATATTGATACCCTATTCTTATGTTGGACCAAGTGCATTTCCCTACTTTTGGAACAACATCCACCAAATCCCAACCAACCATTAAATCTTACATTCTTTCTCTAAATGAGTCTCGAACTATTTTCTCTCCCCCTTTTTTCTATTGGACTTAGAATATTGTTGAAGTCCCCTCCTATCACACTAGAATAGAATTTTGATTTTTGAGAACTTCCATTGAGTCCTAAAATTTCGACTTTTCATTATACAAAATGGGAGCATAAACATTTATAAAAGGGATTTTCTCTCCCATTTCTCTATCCTCTAATAAAACCATGATCCAATACTTCATCATAGTTTCCTCGATGAGAGAAAAATACCTACTCATCCAGAATATGCACAGCCCTCCTGAAGCCCCCCATGATGCTTGCAATGTCCCCAAACTCTCTTTCCAAAAGACTTCCTTTGCCTTGAGTATAGTTTTTTCATCCATATTTGTTTCTTATAGGTATACAATCCAAGGTGATTCTTGCTTTATTGCATCTCTCACAGCTAGGGTTTTGACAGGGTTCCCTAGTCCCCTGATGTTCCAAGATATCATCTTCATTTATTAGGAGGGTTTGAGATTACCCCACTATCATTTCCTTCCTGATTTTTCACACCTTTCCCATTGATTATTTATGTGATAACTGGTTGATTTCCCAACTTCTTATTAAGCTTTACTTATTTTCCCTTACTTTATTTTGTTTTGTTACCTTTTTCTTGGAGCTCTTGGTCTCTTGATTGCTTCCGTCGTCAACCCATGAAAGGGATTATGCCATATGGCGAGTGACGACCCTTGCTATCTCCTCGACCACATTGGAAGGAGGATTTCCCTTAAGATCCTGACCCAAAGCCACTTGTTGGAGTGGAGATTTCCTTGCTTCCTCAACTTTTGGAGTATTTTCTTCGTTGATTTTTCCTTCCTAAGACCCTTCATTTCCCAACTTGTTATCCTTACCCTCATCCACAATTGATGGATTGGGGCCTTCCTCCTCATCATTTTGATTACGAAGAGCGTTGAAAGGATTGGATGAAGTAGAAATCATGTTATTGCCTTTCATTCCTTGTGGTTTTTGCATCGAGCCTTTCCCTTTCGATCCGCCTTTTTTTGCATTTGCCACTGCTTATCCTAAGGGACTAAGTTGTCTAGGTTTTTGTTATGCGATGCTTTGGAGCAACCCCTCACAAAATTACCATATTCATGGCAGTGACAACACTTAAATAGAATTTGTTCGTAGTCTAGAAATTGCTTGTGCTTCCATTCTCCCAAAGTGAGATTGATATCAGTTGGCAGACCTTTTTCCAGATCACCTTCCACACAGATCTTAGTGCAGGAAAATTAGGAACCCTTGGGTTCATATTTGTCCAGATATTTTCCCATCCCGTTACTGATGGCCCTTAAGCAATCATCACTCCAATAAGAGAGAGGGAGCTTGACCCAAACTAGGATAGTCATGGGAATATCCTCATCAGGGTTAAAATATAAAGTCCATTTATTCAGATACATATCTTGAGATCCAAAAAAATATGGGGTGTTCCGAAAAATGACATCCCAATCTTCTTTGAGATTGAACAAGAAAGCAAAAAAACCATTACCAACCGCAAACAAGGTAAATTTCTCCTTCATCATGGATCTCCGGGTCTTTTCTATCCATATCTCCATAAATCCGGGAGAGGGCCACATCCTAGTAAACTTCCTTATCATAGCTAGCTCAGAATAGGCCAGAGAGGCTTGATGCGCACCAACATGCATGGTAACATCTCTAACTTCATCATTTCTCTTTACAAATTTGGAAGGAGCTTTAGTCGGCCGTGAATGCTTTGGAAGAGAAGCCACTAATGCCTAAAAGACAACAACTTTGTTAGCCTGAGAAGGAGGACGAGACGAAGGGGGAGCAACCCTCGTCGTGGAAATCATTGGAAAGTGCTAGGTTTTGGTAGGTTCGTCAGAGGCAACAACAACAATATTATTTATATAAGTTATTATCCAAAAAAAGAATACTATTTTTTTATTAAAAATAATAGTATAGGCCCACTATTAATTAGAAAAAATAAATAAGAATATTATTGACTTAATAAAAGAAATAAATGATTATGGAAAATAAAATGTTAATTTATATTAGAATTAATTAGGTAAACAAAATTTTAAAAAAGGTAAATAAAAATATTATTTATTTAATAATAAAAATAAATTTAGAAAGCTTTCGACATGAAAAATAGATAAAAATTAAAAATAGAGATAAATAATACATTTTTGACTTACAAAAAATTAAAGAATTATGACTTAAGACCTTGAGTGGTGCATTATAACTAAATTTATCAAATAAAAATATTATCTTAAATTTAGGATGCATTCTGGTAATTTTTAAGGAGAAAATGCCATTATTTTAAAATAATTATGTGAAACATATGCATATAATTAATACACTATAGAATATTTCCTTCTTTTTTTTTAATTCAAGGAGTATATGTATTACTCCTTGAGAGCTAGATGGATGTGCGTTATTTCTTCTTCCTAGAGATCACCAAACGAAACCGAGCATTCCATTGTGACAAACAAGACACTAGCGAGCTTCAAAGAAAAGAGTTCATAGGAACCTGGAATTGAAGGCTAATCCTAGTTATTGAAAGATGATCACGGAGGGATTAGCTAATCCTAGCTATTAAAAGATGATGAAGGAGGGGTTATTCTAGGTAGAGGGTAGAACAAAAAAGCAGGGATGGCAGAGGTAATAAAAACTTGGGAGTTTACATTCGAGACTAAAGCACACCTTTGCCTTAAAAGTTCATACTAGAGCTAGAAAAACCATTTACATCGAGAACGCAAGACCACTATCGAGGGAAACAAGACAACCATCATTGTAGCAGCAGCTATATGATTTGAGAAGTAAGGACTCAATGGATTCTAGGGTTTTTCTGGGTTATGGATCCTCCTGTTTCGTTGTTGCGAACTAGAGCATCGGATCCCACTTTGTGGAGACGCCATGGAGCGGCGATCAACCTCCAAGATTTTTCTAGTGCGCGGACAAATTTTTTTCATTGTCATTGCCTTCTCCAGATTGATCCTTCTTTTGCTATGATGCCATCTTGACTACCGAGGGATCAAGAAGATAGGATTTCGTGAGTCAATCTGATGAATTTTCTATGTTTGTGTAAATATCTGTTTTTTTATTAAAAATCCCAATGTGTGCTGGTATGTTTCGATCACACTTGCGCTGAGGCTGGAACAATGGTCTTTAATATATCGCTGCAGGCTGCAAATGTATTACGAGGTTGAGAGTTGGATCTCGTCTCAGATTTGGCCATCATTTCCTTGCATGTAGAGGCTCTTTTCTCAGAGTATGGGATTGACGAAGGACCAATTTACAGCAGATCTGAAACACTTCGTAGTTCTGACCTTCGATATTGATAAGCCCTCGTATTTCCTTTTTAGATGTTCCTTTGGTGACATGGGAATACTAGCAAAAATACAATTTTTTTTATACGAAGAAAAAGTGCTCCAGGGATTTTACTATAATTTTAAATTTGAGGTTTTGAGGTAGAGCTACAACGTTCATATATCTTATTATAAATTCTAGAAACCCTAATAGATCAATCTCATTCAAGAATGCATGAAAGGGAAGACAATCGCTTCAGCTAATCTGATCCAAACTTTATGAGGGCCTTATATTGTTAAGCAAATGGACAAGGTACCAACTATGAATGTAAAACCTACAAGTAAAATCATATTTTGCTAATCTACAATCTAAGACATTGATATGACAGTTTAATGGTTTTTGGCCGAGACCTAAAGAATTATATGAGTGGTTATTTTCATCTTGGACAGAAAACTGAGATCTTTACATGCTCCAAAGGTTTCTTCATAGTACAATTTGACACACAACACGATATGAAAAAAGTTCTAAACAAAGGGCAATGGTTTTGGAGTAGAGTTGGGATTTTCATTACCCCATGGTTCCTAGAATTTGATGCTACAAGCATGGTGGTAATAACAATGCCAGTATGGGTGAGGCTACCAAACCTCCCTCTTCCCATTTGGCACCATCAAATCCCGGAGCATATCGGAAATACCCTGAGTAAATTAAAAAAAATGAACATGGACAGAAAAATAAAAGGTATCTTTACATTTGCCAGAATATGTGTAAACATAGACATTTGGCGAAGGTCTAGTTGATCACATTCTTTTAAAACATGAAAAATTTTAGTGGACATAGGTTTTAGGTTATGAGAATACAACATTATGATGTTCAACTTGTTTTAAAACATGACATTTTTAGAATAGCTTCCTACAAGCAAAAAAAACTCAGAAAAAAAGAAAAAGAGGCAGGCCACAAAGCCAAGGGGTTTGCAATTTTCAGAAATTTTTAAAGATGAAAAAGAGAAGGCCATGGAAATTACTCCAAATACAGATTGATGTAGGAGCATCCTGCTCAGAATATTATTGTTCATTTGGTTGATTTAGGGGGTGATGTTTTTAATTATTTTTAGGAATCTTGTATAGATTGAGTGAGAAATCTATGTGTGAGGCTTTCAGTTGTGAAATATTCTCAACTATGTGAGAATATCAGGGATCATTGATATGTGTAGATCTCGTAGAGATCTTAGGGATTACGAGATCCTCGAATAGGAATTAGTTGAGTGAATTGTGGGAAAAATCATGGATTTAGTATAATCCATAATTATGTAATTATTCCTATAAATTGTGAACCTGCGTGTTGTGATGAGAGGCCAGAATGCAATGTAAATCAGGCGAAGATTGTTAGAGGATAGTGTTATAGAGTGTTAGAGAGAGCTAAGTAGTGGAGTGAATAGATCAGAGCACGAGATCTTCTGAATGTACTGGTGTAATTATTGTTATGAATGAAAGGAGTGTTGAGTTCAAAACATGTTTCTGTGTGATTTTTATTATGTGATTTGATTCTTTAATCGTAGGCTGAATCCTCTATTAAATACGGTGAACCGTTAATAGTCTGGATATGTTTCAAGGTCACAGAAATATAGTTTAGAGACAGACTAAACTTAGCGGACAAAGACTAAATTAACTTGGTGGAATGAAGAAACCTGACGAATTCACGAAGAAACCCGAAGAAGATCTAAATTGTCCAATTGAACAGATCCATTATATCTGATGGTCATCTCATGCCCACAAGCATGGAGGTTAATTCTAAAAATGGATGTGATATATTATAAAACCGAGTTAATAGCTCAGTTAATTGTGACCGTCGGTTTGAAAGAGGCAGATCTGATGGTAGTCGCGTCGGAAAATGCACGGAGTTTAATCTGGTTGGATTCCGGATTGATCGTACCTGTTCATTGTGAAGGTACGAGATCCGACGAATATCGCTTTGGAAAATGATCGCGAGTTAATTTAATTTCCAAATGCGATAAGGATTGAACTGGGATTTAATTTGTTTGGGATCCACGATATAGATCGGGGTTTGTTAGTTTAATTAAACAAGAGTTTAATTAGTTTAAGTCTGGATTTGTTTAAAGGGTGTAGCTCTGCTTCATCAAAGATGTATATGTGGGCTCATAACCCATAGGTCCACGAGGAATTTTGAAAAGATGCAGTTTTGCTGCATCAAAGTGGTATCAAAGCAGAAGAAGATTCTGCGTGAAGTATGATTATTTTTTAGTGTTAGTCTTTATAATTTTTGCGCAGAGCAACAACAAAGGAAGGTGAGAAAATTTGCATCAGCCTAAAGCAAGGAGTGCTCATATGGTTCCAGAGGAGAGAACCAGAGAGATGCCAAAAGACTGAGCTCAGAGGAGGAAGCTTAGTGAGGCATGTGTAGCAAGAAAGAGACTTGTTATTGTAAAGACTGATTGTAGCTCACAAGTTAAAAGTGTTAGAAAGATCAAGAAAGCATAAGACAAGGAAAATCATAGGCACATTGGAAGCAAAGGGAAAAGAAGAGGAGTCAGTTTTAGAATTTGATTGAGGTAAATATTTTCTTTTATTGATTTGAGTTTGAAGAATTAGTGAAAATGAACATGAAGAAACTTAGGAAAGGTCAGATGAGTAATGAAGAAAGTGAGATAAGTCTCGCAGTGATGAGAGCACAGTTGGATATACTAGAGGAATGACTACAAGAGAAAGAGAATGAAGACCGAAGACATGGATGGAGAATAAGGAAACGAATCATGTGGAATCTATTGCAAAAGAAATGGAATGACATGTTAATAAACGAGTTCAGAGAAATTGAACAAATACATATTGCTTTGTTGGAAAAGGAGAGACTCAAAGGAATTGAGTCACAACAAAGAGGATTTGTTGAAACCCATAAAGTCCATTGTGAAGACTTGTTGCTTGAAGTATCAAATGAGGCCGAAAGGTCTTGTATTTTAAAAAACAATGTAAACTTTGAAACAGAAACTGATACTGTTACCCGTTTCGTAGAGATAGCAAAAAA
>CM062810.1:759724281-759938097 GCA_031772625.1 Pinus tabuliformis
CTAATTGACTTTTATTACACTTAGCCTCGACAAAATTATGTGATTTTTTTATAGATTTTTTCTTTTTATTGTGCATTAGCAGACAAGCTGACATGACCAAATGCTTACCAACATTTGTAGAATGTAATTTTGTTCCTTGTTTTCAAGTTGAATAAATTACGAATTTTCCTTTGGTAAAAAAAACAAAAACAAAACACACAAGATCATTGCAAAAAAAAAATGTGTCAAGCACATTAGGGAAAAGAAAAATCATAGAACTAAAATGCTTTTTTTAAACTAAGCATCACCCATATAACAAAGACTAAACAACCAACATAAAAGGAAAAAGCAATGATATAATTTTGAAATCCATAATGAGAGATAGAATTTTGAAATCATATAATATGTAACCAACATAGAATTTTGAAATCATATAATATGTAACCAGGAGAGTGTAATTGATTTCCACTGATAAATTAACCACCAAGATTACAAGTTGTGCTTCCTATATGTTTAAGTAGATTGTAACTACAAACCTATCCATATACCCGAACCTTACATAGTAGGGAGTTTATCTCCTTCTTTTTCTTAAAATTTCATGGTATGCGATGAAACATAAACCTATCATATAATGAGTGGGATGGAATTTTGCAATCATATAATATGTAACCAGAATAGAATTTTGAAATCATATAATATGTAACCAGAGAATGTAGTTGATTTCCACTAATAAATTAACTACCAAAATCACAAATTGTGCTTCCTATCTGTATAAATAGATTATAACTACAAACCTATCCATATACCCAAACCTAAAGAGTTTATCTCTTTCATTTCTTAAAATTTCCTAGAATGTAACTGCAAACCTATCCATATACCCAAAAATTACATAATAAGAAGTTTATCTCCTTCCTTTTCTTAAAATTTTATGGTATCCGATGAAACAGAATAAAAGACCCTAAGGGCCCATCAATTCTTGAAACTCCCCAACCTTTCAAAATAAATATGAAACATATCAATCAACCAAAATCCATGAGATCTTCACACAATTATCTTCTAAGATGCTTCGATCGATTGCGCGCATCCGTCCTTTCATTATAAAGACTCTTCAAACAAGAATTGTTGTCTCACAATAATAACGTAGAGTTAAATCAATTGTCACCTTAAACCACCACACTCCACATTCCACTCTCCATCATAATCTCCCTCATGGATGAATATCATACCACCGATGTTGTGAAGGAGGAGGCCTAAGACCACCAATTTCCAATGTCCCATCATTTAAATGGACCATGCACTAATCCCATAATCACCCACCATAGGGAGACAATATAAAATATTGTAATTAAAATTAATATAAAATATTGTAACAAGATTTTAATGGACCATGCACTAATCGCATAATCACCCATCATAGGGAGACAATATAAAATATTGTAACAAAATTTTACTATTAATTCATCTCCACCTTTTCTTAACCAAATTCTAAACCTAATTAGTAATTACATATTTAACATTTACAGAAATTAATATATATCTAAAACTAATGTAGATTTAAAAGTCTCTTGTTTAAAAATTGACATTTGTTTTTATTAGACAAACTTATAATGAAGTTATTTTATAAAGTTGGAGGCCACATACACAACTTTACAAAATTCCTGAAAAAAAAATGCCTTATTTTAGCAAAATATATTTAACAATCAACATTAGTTAAAAGCCACAAATACAATTTGAAAAAAAAAAAAACATCTATTTTAACCAAATATATATAACAGTAACATATATATATATGTAATTATTATTAATATAAAAAGAAATTTAAAACTTTAAGAATATCTATACAACACATGATAATCTTCCATTAAAGAGAACAATGTGATGATATTAGAATCTGCAAATAAAGAGAACAATTTGATAAATAGGAATATTGACCTTTTTATTCACACAAATTTATTTAAAGTTAAAATAATAATTACTATTAAATTAAAAAATATATATTAAAATTTATTTAATATATTAAAAAATATTATTTTAATTTTATTATAATTTTTTTATGATTATCAATAATGTATATATATTTCATTAATTAATGAGACCTTGGGTTTAGATGGTTGGTTTATAGGATTTTTTATAACTTATTTTGATATAACGGGCTTAAACTTGTTACATGTTATAAAATAATTTAAGTAAGAAGGTAATACTTTGTCGGCTTTCAATTTTATATTTATAGCCCTAATCCTTAAGGTTGACAACCGTTTATATTTTGAGGATGTTCAGCCTATATCTTTATGCAACCATGTCTACAAGGTTATCTCAAAGGTTATAGCTCGAAGGATTAATCCTATTCTTTCAAAATCTATATCATATGAGAAATTTAAGTTTTTAGAGAGGAGGTAGATTCACAAAGCTATTGGGGTGGCCCAAGAAGGACTACATAGCCTGAAATTTCTTAAGGCTAAAGGATTTGTTTTTAATAATGGCCTATCAAAGGCTTATGACCAAGTTAACTAGCTCTTTATTAGATTCCTTACACATGTGGGTTCTGAGGTCTTGTTTATTAACCAGGTAATGAGTTGTTTGATGTTTGTTTAATTTGTTGTTTTAATTAATGAATCTACCTTGTTCTTCTTCAATGCTCATCAAGGTTTAAGAAAAGGTTGTCCATTGTCTTTGCTCCTCTTTTTGCTTGTTGATGAAGGCCTAAGTCGTATGTTGTAGTCGTCAAAGAGGAGGGGAGAGTTTAAAGGAGTGCTTATTACTCAAGCTTTATTAATAGTACATCTTGTTTTTGTCAATGATACACTTATATTTTGTAATGGTGCGACAAGAGATATCCAAAAACTTCAAGAAATTATTCTCTTGTTTAAGAAGCCTATGGGTATGGTCATTAGCAAGAGGAAATATTCCATCTCCATTCACAACCTAGAAGATCATGAGGTTTAATACATTAATTATGTGTTTGCTTTCGAGGAATCAAAACTTTTGGGCTAGAGTATTTGGGATTTCATCTAAATCCAAACTGCTATAAAAGGAAATATTGGATGTGGCTAATTACCAAATTAGAGAAAATACTAAATTGTTGGAGCTTTAGGTGGTTCTCTATAGCAGGAAGGTTGGTCTTAGACAAATTTGTTCTTGAACATATTCTAGTATATTGGATGTCTTTGGCCTAGATTCCAAAGGGTATTCTAGAGAAAGCTAGGAGGATTTGTTTTAAGTTATTATGGGAAGGTTCTCAAGACCATTTAATCCTTCCTTAGGTCAAGTGGTCTCATCTTGTTGTGCCAAAGTTTTTGGGCGGATGGGGACTAAAAAATATTTTCATGTTTTACAAGGCCCTTGTTTCAAAGTGCAGGTGGAGACATTTATTTACCAATAGCCTCTAGACACAAGTAGTCTCTCATAAATGCATTTCTCCATATTCGTTGGATGATTGGGTGTGGCTTCAAGACATGTCGAGGTAGAATATTTTAGTGGCTTGGTGGGTTGTACTAAATTATTTCATCTTGATCTCCTCTAGTCTGGCTTTGAAGATCGGTAATGGGGCAAGGTTAGGTTGGATATGGATCCTTAGCTCAGGACTGGTAATTGTCATCGTTTATCACAAACTCTTGTTGATAGGCTTAGGGATCAAGGTTTCTCTAGAATAACACACATCAATAATCCTTCTCGAACTTCCCTAAGGCACAAAGGGTGGTATTCTACAACAAATTTAAATCTTTGGGGGGATTTAGCGAGGAATGGTCTTTATTCATAAATGCTTTGATTTCATCTCATATAAGACTTTCTAATTTTGAGGCTGAGTTTGTCTGGTCAAAAGCTCTGGATGGTATATATGCTCTGAAGCTTGGATATACACAGTTAAATATTCTATCCTAAAATGTGGAGCTTGTCTAATGGTGGAGAGTTCTCTGGAAGTCGAGGTGCCCCTCAAAATCTTGGCTTCTAGTTCGGTGTATCATCGAGGGGAAAGTCCCCACTTGGGATGTAATGCATCGCAAACATAAAGTTTGTCCAGGTTAGTGTGTCATGTTGATCTAAAATTAAAAATTGAAGGTTTCTTATAAAATTTTGTAATCTAGTTTATGTCTTGTGGACAATGGATCGATATTGCAAAAGCACACAAACTAAGTTAATTTTTACATATTTAAACAATGAGAAATAGACAAGAAATATCACCAAAAAACAATTTGATGACGTAATGAACCCCTCCTGGGCTACGTCTCTAGGTCCAACGTTCAACGTTAGCCCTTTAAATTATATCCTCAAATGTTAAATTTCATCAACACACAATTCTCAAATTGAAAAAAGAACACTCTCATTGTGTCCAGAACACCCAAAAACCCCTGTGTAGGCTCTTCTTAGGCTCAAAAAGGCTAAAAAATGGCCAAGTTAGGCCTCCTTCATTTCTCTTCTAACTATTCTCCAAAATCGACATTCTGTCAAAACTAGCAATGAAAATTGGTTTAACGACATTTCACAATGATAATTTTACGCGAGTTCGGCCACAAATCCCACCGATAATGGTGCAATTTTTCGAATGGTTAACTTTACTCTTGCACCCTTATTCTCTGCCCTTCTAGTCGATCACGTGGCAAATAATGTGACTAGGGGGCACGGTCAAGAGGCCACATTCCCATCGACCCCACTCCTGGTCCCGTGAGGTGTAATTTGGTTGTGGGCAAGGTGCCATGCACCCTCCCCTCCCATTTATTCACCGATGGTTATGTCTGTAGAAATTTTGAATAATATGACACATATTCAACAGAGATTATCCTGATCATACAATTTAAGCGGAACATGTATAATACATAATCTCCTCTACGTTGATCATCAAATTACAGAAGCAGAAACATCCACAGGCACACATAGAAGCATCAATCAAACTCATAAACACAATATGTATCCCGGGGAAAGCATCTCGCTAAAAACCCCACACTATCTGTATATTATATTGATTGAATCATGTAACAATACAAAGCATAATACTTCTCACAAGTATCTCCACCTGTTACACACAATACAGCTCAGATTTGATCTCCAAATCTCTCCCGCTGCTTGCCTGCCTCCACTGCTCAAACCTGCTCGAGAACTGATGAGAATAGCTTCCCAAACTCGATTTTACACTGCAAAATAGTCACCCACACTATGTTGGACGTGAGAAACAGCTATAATATCATGAAGATACGTGAGCAAACTCATTGGCATACTCAATCCTTTGATTGTGCAAATCATCATGCACAGCTATAGTCACAACTGATAGCAATCTGATCCTCTAACACCTGTCCCTGCTGAACTGAACATGCACTGACATGCAACTGAGTTAACTGATGTATTCTATAGTTGCATTATGAGTTAATAACTTGTGAATTAATTAATAACTAATTCACCCAACTCATCTTTAGTCTATTGATCAGTTAGACTAAATACAACCAGTTTAACAAAGCTAAACTGAACACAACTCCATCAACTGTACCTCCAGTCCACTAAACTCAACTCACTTGAGTTCTAACTGAAGTCATGCATGCACCAACTCAACTGACTCATGAGAAAAACGAATTTCCTTCTGACAGCTGCATGTGCCACTTCCGTAGCTCAAACTGAAGTGCTCCAAGAGAATAAGATTAAGTTTATAGTCCAAATATTATTGTGAGATAATAATATTTGACTTTTCTATTTTTGACTTTGATCACTCACACTGTGATCACTCACACTGTAATCACTCACACTGTGATCACTCACACTTTCATCAAAAATAGAAGTCCATCTATTTTTCCCAACTTGATCAATCATCCATAGACATGATCCATATGTCTAAAAATAGACATAGTCTAAAAATAGACTTGCGCCAAAAATAGCCTGCGGGCCCACTTAGTGAAGGCGACTCTTTTCACTAAGCTCCATCATCTTGTTGCAATCTCAACAAGCATTTCTTGTTGCACACTTTTCAACAATGTCAATACCATGGAACCGAGCTAGGGTCTTGCACCCCGCCCCTCCTACCTTGGGACTTGGTCATATAATACCCATATGCCTTGGGGCTAGGCTGGTCAAACAAGCTCTCCGGCTCCCCGCCCCCAAACCGCTAACCGATAGCACATTAAATAAAAGTTTGTCACATAGTTCTAACAAGACTTGCCGGTGGCGTGGTGGTGGAGCATCGATTTCATTGTTGATAGGTTATGGGGTCGAACCCTGTGGAGGATCATTCAGACCTTAACCCAAATTTTGGCCTTATCTAGAGTGTCACGTGGTGCTTGGTGATTGGGCCACCCGTCACTCCGTGATTGGCCCAATCCATAACACCATCAACCAATAAAATCATGCCAAATTTCATTGTACAATCGAGCCTTGTGTCCAATTCTGATTGGCTCCATGTTGCACAGTCACCTTGATGACATCAGCACCATGTTAGTGTATTGACTGCCACGTTGCATCCATAAACTTCCCAGTTAACCCTAGAAGTTGACTTTTTTACTATTTGTCAAAAACTTCAAAACACGATAACTTTCTCATATGGTGTCGGATTGAGGCAATTCAATCATAGTTGGAATCAGAACAATGAGATCTATGATTTGGCACTAGTTTTAATATACTTTTACCACTTTGAATTTTGTGCATATTTTTTATCCCCTAGATCATTCCCCCCCGACTGAAAGCTTTTGGACCACAAAAACCCTATTTTTTACTTAACAAGTAAGTGAGGGTACAACTCCCTCACTTTCCCAATCTCAATTCACCTTGATTTACTTGGATCGGTGCCCTTGAGTCCCACTCAAAGATACTCCACATTGCCTCTGCGTGAAGTCCTTATCCTCCTATCAAGAATTGAGTCTTCTTGCAACTCATTTAAATATTCAAGAGCAAAACCTTCTATAGATGGAATATGAACATTCTCTTCTTGATCATAAATCATTGGAGGCTCATACAATCTCAGTTTTTACAATTTCACAATAGAATAAATTTCCATGTAAGGTGGCAAATCTAATCAAAAATCATTATTATCAATCTTCTCCAATATTTTGAAAAGACCATATCTAATTGGCATGAGATTTTTACCTTCACCTTGTAGTCTTTCCTTGCTAATGTACAACCAAACTTGATCTCCCACTTGGAAATCATGATCAACTCGATGCTTGTCATGTCTTGCTTTGTACTTTGCTTTGCTTTTCTCTAGTTGTTCTTGTACTCTTTGATGCACAAGCTGAATTTTTTCAATGAAGTGCTTGGTTTTGTCCACATCACTATGTCCATTTACTGCAATATCTTTACCAAATATGAAACCCAAAGGAGACTTTAGAAAGTATCCTAAACAAGCTTCAAATGAAGATACTTGTGTAGAGGAATGATTGACATGATTGTAGGCATGCTGGATGTAATGCAAATTCTCATCCAAAAGTTTAGGGTGCTTACCACAATATCCTTGAAGGAGATGCACTACTATTTTGTTCACTACTTTTGTGTGGCCATCAGTTTGTGGATGAAATGTGGTTCTCTTCTTAAACTTTGTGTCCATGAGTTCCCATAAACTTAAAAAAACTTCTCGACAAAGATCAGAAATAATAGAAGTGGGCAATCCAAAGTGAACCCATACATTTTAGAAGAACATCTTTTTGGTCTATTGAGTTTTAACATGTTTCTTACATGGCATCAAGACACACATTTTTATTAAATGATCCACAACAACATATAGATAATCATGACCTTTCCTAAACATTGGTATCCCCCCTAAAAAATCCATAAAAACACTTTCCCAAGGATGAGAAGGAATAGGAAGTGGAGTATACAAACCCAATTTCTTATTGCTTGGATTTCTAGTAGCACACATGGAACATTCTCTGACATATTTTGAAACAATTTCATTCATGCGAGGCCAATAGCAATACCTTTGAATTTGAGGAACTGTTTTTCCTACACCAAATTGACCAACAATAAGAAATGTGGGCTTCCCTTATGCCATTGACTCTTTCACCCTGTGGAACACATAACTTTCCAATATGATACAACTTGTTATGAACATGATAATCCAACTCTTGAACATGATTTCCTTGACTCAAAGTTGCATACACATCTTTAAAATCTTCATCTTGAGCATATTGTTCAATATAAATTTCATGCATGATTGAGTTATTCTTAAGAATAATAGATGCATTAAGAATAAGCCTTGATAACATATCAACAACTTTGTTGTATACAACTTTCGTATACTTGATTACCAAATGAAATTACTGTATGAATCCCATCCCCCTGAAATGTCTAGCTTGTTGTAACTTGGTTTGAAAGAAAACCAAGTGGATAAAGAAAAAAATATTGCAAAGGTTGATGATCAGTATGAATAATCATTTCTTTACCCATCAAATAATGCTTCCATTTCTTCACACTTTGTACCAAAGCATACAACTTTTTACCATAAGTTGGATAGTTAATTACTTCATTGCTAAAGGTTTCAGAATGATAAAAAATTGGCTTACCATGGTGCATCAAAACTGCTCCCATAACATAATTGCTTGCATCGGTTTGAATCTCAAATGGATACTTAAGATTTGGAAGTGTTGGAACTGGTGTTGTATTGATTTTCTCTTTCAAAGTGTTGAACGATTTATGTTGCTTTCCTCCCCACTAAAAGACTTGTTTCACACTTGTGAAAGCATGTAATGGTGTTGCAATGAGTAAGAAGTTAGCAAAAAAATTTCTCCAATAATGGGATGCTCCCAAAAAGATCCTAAATTTTGTTACATTTTTGGGTTTAGGCCAATTCACAATGACATCAACTTTTGAGGGATCAATCTTCAGTTCACCCCTTCCTACAATATGACCCAAATAAACCATAGATGTTTTCTCAAATTCACACTTAGACATCTACAAATACAACTTCTCTTTTTTCAAGACATCTAAAACTTGTTTCACATGCTTGACATGCTCTTCATGATTCTTACTAAAAATTATAATATCATCTAAGTAAATTATGACAAAATCATTAAGGAATGGTTTCAACACATCATTCATAACTCTCCTAAATGTTGCAGGTGCATTGCAAAGCCCAAATGACATAACTAAACATTCAAACAAACCTTGTTTTGTCTTGAAAATAGTTTTCCAAATATCATCTTCAACAATCCTTATCTGATGATAACCACTTCTCAAATCTAACTTAGTAAAGTAAGCAACTTCCTTTAATTGATCTAGAAAATCATCAATGCAAGGAAGAAGATAATGATTCTTTATCATGATCTTGTTCAAATCTCGAAGATCCACACACATGTGCCATGTACCATATTTCTTTTGAACCAAAACAATAGGACACCCATAAGGAGATGTGTTAGGCATGATGACCCCTTTATCAAGCAACGATTGAATTTGCTTCTTGATTTCTGCATTCTCCAAACTAACATTCTATACATGCCAATATTTGGAAGTGGTGCACCCTGTTGCAAGCGAATCTCATGTTGGATTCCTCTTTTAGGAGGCAACCCTTCAGGTTCCTAAAACATCTTGTCATAAGTGTTAACAAATTCAACCAATTCATGCTTTAGTTTAGAATCACATAAGGGGAAAGCTTTAGATTCAACAATATCTTTAGCTTTAATCATTAACAACATAAAATTCTTACCAGCATTTACACATCTTTTTCATCTGACCAACACCAACAAGAAATAAGTTCATCTTCTTGCGATGTGCTCTAATAATATACTCAAATCCATATTTAAAGATATGATATTTTTTCTCGCGGTGATAAAATATGGATTTTCAGTCATACAAGTATGGACTCCCTAAAACAATTCTACAAATATCAAGTGGTAAAACATCAAGCTCTGCCTCATCTATAAGATTAGCAGTGATGGTGAATTTGAGTTTACATTTTCTTATCACTTGTAATTTGGCATCATCACATACCCAACCCAAAGGGTAAGGTTTAGTATGAATTGTAGTTTCTAGATTAAGTTTCTTAACAATTTCTTCAGAGATAAGATTAACTTGGGATCCACTATCAAACAATGTATCAACTTTTGTATGTTTTGTAATGACCTTGATATAGAAAAAATCACTTCTTTCTTTATCATTTTGAGATTAAATAGGCTTACTAGAAGAACTAGTACTTCCATTAGAAGTTATACTTTTCATTCCCATGGTTGTGATTTTGGTTTCATCACCTGAATCAAATCCTAGATCTTGTTATTAAACTTCTTTTGTCTCATTTCTAGATGTAATTTCCAACAATGGTCTTCATAATGGCCTTGTTTTGAACAATGCTTACAGGTAAGTTTCTCTCCCTCTTTATTGGCTGTAGCATTCTTTTTTCCTTTGCCCTTAAACTTCCCCTTTCCTTTATCTCTAGATTTGGAAGGTTTCTTGCTAGTCTCTTAAGGGACATTCTTGCCTCTTGTCTCTAAATGAGTTTGGTGAACACATACTTCATCTAGATTGGTAGGATTAAACATAAGTATAATATGTCTCAAATAACTATGTATTCCACCTATGTTTTTAAGGAGAATATCTTGTGAAGAAAAATAAACACCCAAGATTAAAGTCATTCTTCTAAATTCTTGTGTGTAACTTTGGACACTCTGACCTTTAGCTTTTCTAAAATTTTCTCAATCCATAATTGCTTTTTTCATGTAAGCTAATGGATAAAATTGCCTTCTCAATATAACTATAAAATCATTCCAAGAAGAAATAATTTTACCACTTTGCTTCAAATCTTTTTGAGTTCTGTCCTCCCATCAGATGAGGGTTTCACCTTCCAAGCGAAGAGAAGCAAGTTGGATCTTTGTAACATCACCATCAGTATTTTGAATACTAAAAAAACTTCATATTGTCAAACCCAATTATCCAAATTTTTAGCATTTACTTCCCCATTGGCATAGGCAATTCAAACTTGACATCAAGTTTAATCAAAGGAGAATTAACATTCCCTTTTGGCGATGCAGGAGGGGTAGTTCTATGAGATGAAGGATCTAAAGAAGGAGGTGAGGATGGAAGTGTATATGGAGGTAAATGAGAAGGTGGAGGCTTACTCCCATTACCACCATTACCTTTTGGATGATTTGAACTTTCTCATTGCAACCTTGTTGTCCTCTCATTGTACCACACTTTCACCATATCAGACATATCATAGAAAGTGTTGGGTCCCTATAATACTAGTGATTACCCCATTACTATTGTAGTTATACCCCTTATTTATATTGATGTACCCATGTAGTGCCCATATTGTTACTATGGTGCCACATAGAAGCCCACTATTGTTATTGTTGTGCCCTACAATATTATTGTTATGTAGGCTTTGATTGTATTGGGACCACTTAGACTCCTATATATAGAAAGGAGGTATTTTCATTTGTAGCATCCAAGAATTGTTCATTTATGTAATGTAAAGGAGGTTGCCCCCTCGAAGAGGCTGAATTCTAAGGCGTGGATCTCTCTTTTCTATCTTTTTTTGAGCTGGTTTCATAACATTTGGTATCAGAGCTTTGGATTCTAGGGTTTCGCTGCTCCAAACAGGTCATCGTGGAATTTTCGCTATAACTTTTTTTCTGTGACGTTTCAGAAGTCGCAAAAAAAACCCATTTGAGAAGAAATCGTGCTGAACCTTGGGTCCGAATTTCAGAGTTTTTCGCGCGATATTTGCGGAGATATGATCTGAGGAAGTTGGTCTTTTTGCAGACTCTTGAATTACACTCAAAACAGGTGACCTAGGGAAAATCGTCATAACTTTCTTTCTGAGCATCGGATTGAAATTTCGTAAGAAGGTACAGAAAGAGGACAGACTGTAGTTTTCTTTTATATATTTTTCAGAGTCAAAGGTTGAAACAGTGACACGTGGCACGTCGTCCAAGTTCGCTCTACTGAACTAGTCTATAATCAAGTAACTGTGGGAGATTTCGCATAACTCTTCCTTGGAGAATCGGACACAGAGGGCTACTACAGGTCACAAATTCAGAACTAGATAATCAGAAAGTACAGAGATACATCGGAGGCAATATCGAGCTCCTACAAAGTGAAAAAAGGTGTGTAGATTTTCTTTAATTTATGCTTAAGCTTGGTTTGAAAATTTATTTTGAAGGTATTCAAAGGGAATATTAGAGAATTATTATCGGTAACTGATGCCACGAGGAAAGAAAATGCAAACACCTAGTAAGGAGCCTGAAAGCTCTAGCATGACTCATGAAGAAGAAGAAGAAATGCTATATGATATATCAAAATTACAAGAACAAGTGCAACGAGTGTCACTTGCACAAAAAGCAACAGAATCTAAAATGGATGGTTTAAGGAAAGATGTAGAAGCTAAGATGGATGGTTTAAAGAAAGGTGTAGAAGCTAAGATGGATGGCATGGAAGCTAAAATTGATGTCATGGATGATAAGATGGATAAGTTGCTACAAGAAATAGTCACTAAGGGTGAAAGAGTACCAAAGGAAACTCATGATGAGAACAAAAGAAATATTAATCATGATTCCATAGAATCTAATGTTGGATCGAAGACTCACCATGTTCCAAAAATCGATATGAGGAAGTTTGATGGCAAGGATCCCGCCACATGGATATTACAGATGGAGCAATTCTTCGATCTCAATAATGTGCAAAACACACAAAAGGTACGTATGGCAACTTTATATTTGGAACCAAATCAGTTTGTATGGTATCAATGGCTTTGTTCTCATAAACAATTTATCACTTGGGCAATTTTTACGGAAGAATTGATAGCACATTATGAGGATACAAAAAGCAACACTTTTTTTAGCCAATTGATGAATCTCAAACAAAAGGGTTCAATAATGGAGCACATTGAGGAGTTCCAAAAATTGAACATAAGGATAAAAGATATTCCAGAGGAGCATAGGATTGATGTGTTCATAGGGTCTTTAAAGGATAATATCCAACATGATGTGCGCCTTTGGGAACCTGATTCATTAGAGAAGGCATTCAGGTTAGCAAGAAAAATGGAAAGCAAAATTATGGCAACTAGGAAGCATACCATTCACAACTATAAAGATGGAAGTGTTGTTGCCCATAGTCTTCCACAACCTACAAGGTTGACACCACAACAATTGGAAGAAAAAAGAGCAAAAGGGCTTTGTTACAATTGTGATAGCAAATACACAAAAGGTCATAAGTGTGCTGAGAAGAAATTATTCTACATAGATTGTGAAGAGGAAGAAGAAAAGGAGCAAGAAAGGTCAAAAGAAGAGGATATATTCCAGGAACAAAGCCTAGATGAAGAACAAATAAATCCGACCATATCTTGTAATGCATTGGCGGGAATTACCACTCCTCAAACCATCAAGATAGAAGGACAAATCAAGAAGAAAAAGGTAATAGTGTTGATTGATTCAGGAAGCACCCACAATTTTATTCATTGTAGGGTAGCAAAAGAATTGAATTGCTTCCTATATCCAGCACCAGAGTGTCAAGTGATGATTGCAAATGGAGGAACAATAAATTGCTCTGGAAAGTGCCATAATATCAAGCTATCCATGGGAGAATATGTATTGACTAGCCCAATGCTTTCCATTCCAATGGGAGGTGCTGATGTTGTACTAGGAGTCCAATGGCTACAATCCTTGGGTACAATAGCTTTTAATTTTCAAGAACTTTTCATGAAATTTTCTATGGAAGGAAAGGAAGTTGAATTAAGGGGTATTGCAGGGAAACCAGGAAAGATAATCAGCTCTAATGGTATGACAAAGCTTCTAAAAAAGGAGCAAAGGGGTGTAATTGCACAATTATGTTCGCTAGATGTTTCCACATTAGAATCATCTATTTCTCCAGATCTCCAAAAAGTCCTGGACAATCATTCCAAGGTATTTGAGACTCCCAAAGGTCTCCCACCTATGCGTGATCATGATCATGCTATTCATCTGATTCCAGGAAGTGTTCCTCCAAACATCAGGCCGTACAGATATCCCTATGTCCAAAAAAGTGAAATTGAACGTATGGTTGCAGAAATGCTAGAGGCTGGTATAATTCAACCGAGTCAAAGTTCTTTCTCTGCTCCAGTAGTATTGGTGCACAAGAAGGATGGATCATGGCGCATGTGTCCGGATTATAGGGAGCTCAACAAGCTCACTATTAAAGATAAGTTCCCCATTCCTGTCATTGATGAATTACTGGATGAATTGCATGGATCAATTTACTTCACCAAGTTGGATCTTCGTTCAGGATATCATCAAATCAGAATGAAGATTGAAGACATTCCGAAAACGGCATTTAGAACTCATGAGGGTCATTATGAATTTTTGGTCATGCCTTTTGGCCTTACCAATGCACCTTCAACATTTCAAGGTTTGATGAATTCAATTTTCAAACCATTCCTTAGAAAATTTGTGTTAGTATTTTTTGATGATATACTAATCTACAACAAGTCTTGGAAGGATCATGTTGAACATGTTGACAGGGTGCTACAACTATTGGAGGAGAAACAATTATATGCCAAAAGATCCAAATGTTTCTTTGGAGTCCAGGAGGTGGAATATTTGGGTCATATTGTATCTCATGAAGGAGTTAAGGTAGACCCTAGCAAAATTAAAGCCATTAAGGAATGGAAAATCCCCACATCCATAAAGCATCTGCGAGGATTTCTTGGGTTGACAGGGTATTATCGCAAGTTTGTTAAGAATTATGGGAGAATAGCAGCACCTCTAACAACATTATTGAAGAAAGATGCATTTTCATGGACTTCGGAAGCAACAAAGGCCTTTGAACATCTTAAAGAGGCAATGTGCCAAGCACCGGTCTTAGCTACACCGGACTTCACAAAAACCTTTATTGTGGAATGTGATGCTTCAGGAAATGGAATTGGTGTTGTTCTAATGCAAGATGAAAGACCCATTGCTTTTGAAAGTCGTCCAATCAAGGGAAAGTTTTTAAGAAAAGCTATTTATGAGAAGGAAATGTTGGCAATACTCCATGCACTTAAGAAATGGCGACCCTACCTAATGGGAAGACACTTCAAGGTAAAAACAGATCATGATAGCCTTAAATACTTTTTAGAACAAAGATTATCCTCTGAAGAGCAACAAAAGTGGGTCACAAAGATGTTGGGTTATGACTTTGAAATCATCTACAAAAAGGGAAGCAAAATGTGGTGGCAGATGCACTCTCAAGAAAGGATGAGGATGTGGAAGCATTGTTGTGCGCTTTTCTATCATCCAACCAGATTGGATAAATGAAGCAAGGGAGGAATGGAAGAATGACGAAGAAGTGTGGGCACTTATTCGAAAGCTACAACAAGATTCCAGTACGTCTGATACATTTAGCTGGAAAAATGATTCGTTATGGTACAAAGATCGCTTATACCTCTGTAAGAATTCCCAGCTAAAACAAAAGATTCTTATGGAATTGCACACTTCTCCCTTAGGAGGGCACTCAGGATTTTTAAAAACTTACCACAGGGTTAAGAAGGAATTTTTTTGGGATGGCCTTAAATCAGATATTCAAAAGTTTGTGGCAGAATGTTTGGTTTGCCAGCAAAATAAAGTTGAAACAATTAAGACACCGGGTCTATTACAACCTTTATCCATTCCAAGCCAACGTTGGGAGGAGGTATCAATGGATTTTATCACAGGTTTACCCAAGTCTGAGGGAAAGAGTGTCATCATGGTGGTAGTTGACAGACTTACCAAGTATGCACACTTTTGTGCATTATCACATCCATTTAAAGCCAGTACAGTTTCTACTGCATTTATGGAAACAATTCAAAAGCTACATGGAAACCCAAAGATTATTGTAAGTGACAGAGATCCCATTTTCACTGGAAATTTTTGGACAGAATTATTTTCTTGTCTTGGTACTCAGTTAGCTCATAGCTCATCTTATCATCCTCAATCTGATGGGCAAACTGAGATAGTAAACAAATGTTTGGAAGGATATCTTCGTTGCTTTGTATCTGATAAACAGACACAATGGGTCAAATGGTTGCCTCTGGCTGAATGGTGGTATAACACTTCCTTTCATACAGCAACAAAAATGACCCCATTTATGGCACTTTATGGGTATCAACCACCATCCATCACATCATATTTAAGAGAAAATTCTAAGGTTCAGGCAGTGGAACATCACATCGAACATCAACAACAAGTCCTCCAACTCTTAAAGGATAACCTTGTGTTGGCACAGAATAGAATGAAACAACAGGCAGATCAACATCGCAGTGAAAGAAGTTTTGATGTAGGTGATTGGGTATTCCTACGGCTACAACCATATAAGCAAATGTCCCTCAAGCAAGCTAAGAAGGATAATAAATTATCACTAAAGTATTATGGTCCGTACAAGGTGTTGCAAAAGATTGGTACTATGGCATACAAATTGGAGCTTCCTGCAGCTTCTCGATTGCACCCAGTTTTCCATGTTTCATGCTTAAAGAAGGTTATAGGCGACAAGCTCCCAGTTCAAACAATATTCCAGAACTTGACGAAGAAGGAAAAATTATATTGGAACCAGAAGCAGTTATAGAAACAAGAACTCAACATCTACGAAATCGATCAATTTCAGAGTACCTTATCAAGTGGAAGAACTTATCCGCTGAATATTCCACATGGGAGGACGAGAATTTTATGCAGAAGTATCCTGAACTACTCAAGCGTTGAGGACAACACTTTTTTGAAGGAGAGGGGCATGTTGGGTCCCTATAATACTAGTGATTACCCCATTACTATTGTAGTTATACCCCTTATTTATATTGATGTACCCATGTAGTGCCCATATTGTTACTATTGTGCCACATAGAAGCCCACTATTGTTATTGTTGTGCCCTACAATATTATTGTTATGTAGGCTTTGATTGTATTGGGACCACTTAGACTCCTATATATAGAAAGGAGGTATTTTCATTTGTAGCATCCAAGAATTGTTCATTTATGTAATGTAAAGGAGGTTGCCCCCTCGAAGAGGCTGAATTCTAAGGCGTGGATCTCTCTTTTCTAAAATTTTCTCAATCCATAATTGCTTTTTTCATGTAAGCTAATGGATAAAATTGCCTTCTCAATATAACTATAAAATCATTCCAAGAAGAAATAATTTTACCACTTTGCTTCAAATCTTCTTGAGTTCTGTCCTCCCATCAGATGAGGGTTGCACCTTCCAAGCGAAGAGAAGCAAGTTGGATCTTTGTAACATCACCATCAGTATTTTGAATACTAAAAAAACTTCATATTGTCAAACCCAATTATCCAAATTTTTAGCATTTACTTCCCCATTGGCATAGGCAATTCAAACTTGACATCAAGTTTAATCAAAGGAGAATTAACATTCCCTTTTGGCGATGCAGGAGGAGTAGTTCTATGAGATGAAGGATCTAAAGAAAGAGGTGAGGATGGAAGTGTATATGGAGGTAAATGAGAAGGTGGAGGCTTACTCCCATTACCACCATTACCTTTTGGATGATTTGAACTTTCTCATTGCAACCTTGTTGTCCTCTCATTGTACCACACTTTCACCATATCAGACATATCATAGAAAGCCTTTGTAAAATTCTCTCATCCTTAGACATCAACTTCTGTCCTTCTCCATTTTCCATGACTGGTGGAGTTTGTGACCTCCTTGAACCAATTTCAGGGTTTGGTTCTTCAAGCACTCCTTCTCCTCTTCTCAATTTAGACCTTGTAATCATTCAATAAAACACTTACAAAAACTATGAAACCTTCCAAAAAACTATGCTATGATTCCAAACTAATCTAAAATTAAAAATTTATGGTTTCTTATAAAATTTTGCAAGCTAGTTTATGTATTGTGGGCAATGGATTGATATTGCAAAAGAACACAAACTAAGTTAATTTTCGCAGATTTACACAATGAGAAATAAACAACAAGTAGCATCATAAAACAACAATTTGATGATGAAGTTCACCCCTCATGGGCTACATCTCTAGGTCTAGTTTCCAATGTTTTCCCTTTAAATTATATGCTCAAATGTCAAATTACATCAACATACAATGCTCAAATTGCAAATATAACACTGCCATTATGTCCAAAACACTCAAAAACCCATGTGTAGGCTCTTCTTAGGCTAAAAAAGGATGAAAAATGGCCAAGTTTGGCCTCCTTCTTCACTTATTTTCTAATTATTCTGAAAAATCGACCTTCTATTGAAAATGGAAACAAAAATTGGCTTTGGCAACATTGCACAGTGATAATTTTGTGCGGTTTCAACCACAAATCCCGTCGATAATGGTGCAATTTGTCGAACAATTGTTTTGAAACTCGCGCCCTTATTCTTTGCCCTTGCAGTCAGTCATGTGGAAAACAATGTGACCAGGGGCTTGCACCCACTGAACCCTCTCTTGATCGCGTGAGGTGTAATGTGGTCACAGGGTGGGCACAGGCAGGGTGCCATGCGCCCACCCCTCCCATTTATTTGTCGATGGTTATGTGAATACAATGGAACCAGGGCTAGGGCCTTATGCCCTGCCCCTCTCACCTTGGCATTTGGTCATGTAGTACCCATATGCCTTAGGGGTGGTCCAGTCGAGTAAGAATGTCGATCCTTCCCCCCCCTCCCCCAAACCACTAACCCGTAGCACATTAAATAAAAGTTTTCCGCTTAGTTCTAACAAGACCCATCAATGGCGTAGTGGTGGAGGGTCAATTTTGTGAGAAGTTATGGGGTCAAACCACAAGGAGACTCATTTAGGTATTAACCCAAATTTTAGCCTTATCCAGAGTGCCACATGGCACCCAGTGATTAGGCCATGTGTCACTCTGTGATTGGCCCAATCCATAATACCATCAACCAATCAAATTGTGCCAAATGCTACTGTAAAGTCGAGCCACGTGTCCAGTTATGATTGGCTCCGGGATGCATAGTCACCCTTTTGACATCAACACCAAGTCAGCAAATGGATTGCCACGTGGCCTCCGTGCACTGCATAGTCAAACCTGCAAGTCAACTTTTTTTAGTTTGCCAAAAACTTCATAACACAATAACTTTCTCATATCGTGTTAGATTGAGGAGATTCAAGCATCTTTGGAATCAGAACAATGAGACCTATGATTTGGCACTAGTTTCAGTAGATTCTGAGCACTTTCATTTTTATCATATTTTTAATCCCCTAAATCACCTATGTAAAGGATGTGAAGAGTCCATTGATCATCTTTATGTTCAATGCTATTTTACAAAGCAATCTTGGTTAACCTGTAGGGATATACTTGGACAAGTTTTCTTATGGGAGGGGGTCACTTTTGTATATATTTGGAAAGATTGGACTGAAAACAAGACGACTAAGTTGTTTAGAGCCCTCCCACTCATCCTCAAGTGGGGCATCTAGTTGGAAAGAAACAAGGACAAATCATCTTATTCAGTTCAGGTTGTTGCTCAAGGTTTAGCTATTCTTTCTCACTATCCTCAATCGAAGGTTTCTTCTAGGGGTAGGACTATATTAATTGAAAATCCAGATGCCAATTTTCCGTAGGAGTATTTTGATGAGGCTTCTTAGGAGGAGGGATCACTGAGTAGGGGAAGAGGGGCAGGGGGGAGGGTTGTTCTTCATCTCTCGAAAAACATTATTTTCATGTTAAGATGGGCTTGGGTCAAGGCTCCAACAATTGGGAAGAATTATTAGCATGCAGATCTCGCATTGCCTTTTCTTAGGAAAAAGGGAGTAAAGATCTTCAATTGTTTGGGGACTTTTTTATGATTGTGAATTGGGTCAATTAGAACCAAGTGTAACAACCTTGGGCTAAAATTTCATATAATAAAATTAATAAAGGCAAAACAGACTAAGTTCATGGGACACGTATTCTAAATTGAATATTGGGAAAAACATCCTAGTGGGTGTTCATTTGATTTATTATGGCTAAGGAAATTGACAAAGGCAATGGAAAAGGATTTAAAAAGGAAAAGAGACATTAATTGGCATTTTATTTATGAAAATAAAGGAAAATAGGAGAAAAGGAAGGTAAAAGGTCACAGGTTGCATGTGAGGAGGAAATTGAAGGAAAACAGAGGAAAATGAAGAAAATAGAGGACTCAATGATAAAAAGTCTTCTAAGGATCAGTTCATAGCCTTTTAATAGTTTTAGGTTGGAACTCTCTCTCTGTTCTCTCTCTCTCATGCTCTTGCACAATTAGAGAATTATTGGAGCACTCTAGCAATGGAGAAAAGAAGCAAAAGGAAGGACAAGAAAGAAAAGGAAATAAAGGATCAAGCAAAGGAAAGTTGAATCAAGCAACTTCAAGGAGAATACTTGCAGGTAACATGTTGCATGTGTGGTTTCCTAGTTGGTTTTGGCATGCACGATACTTGCATGTGTGTATTTGGTTCCCTTGTTGTCATTGGCATGGGTTTTGCTGGGTGTGACAGTGGTTTTAGCCTTTCCTTTCCATTTCCAGATAGTCATGGTGTGATGGGGTTCTTTCATGTGGTTGAGCTTTGGATTGCCACATGGTTTTGGAACCAGGTGAGGTGGTCTCAGGAAAATTCCCAAGGGCTTAGGAATCCCTTAACTGGTAATGGCAGGATTGTGGTAAATCCTGAGGGTAGATATGGGAAAATTACTCAAGGTATTGGTGAATAAATTTGGACGCATCCATGCTTGTTTAGGTCCTAGTGATCCCTTGAACAGTTATGGCGGGATTGCGATAAACCTAATAGGGAATGTTTTTTTTTGGGCCTAGGAATCCCTTGATCGATAATGACGAGATTGTGGTAAAGCCCGTTTCAGGCCTAGGAGTCCCTTTACTAGTAATGGTGATATTGTGGTAAAGCTTGAGGAAGCCCTATTTTATTTGTTGTGGTTCCTATATTCATGCTTGGAATATGGCACTGGAGTGATTGGATGAAAGAAAGATTTGGTTCAACCCAATCTATGATCAGGTGGTACATGGAAGTCCTTGACTTGGATGTCTTTTGCATATGTTAATAAGATCTCTTTTCCTCTTGTATTTCATAAGTATTTATACTTGTTATTATATGGATTTGATGGTTTTTCTATAATTGTCATTATTATGTTATATGTTGGTAGCATGATTTCATGACAGATTCTATTTATGGATCTTAACATGTTTTGATTGGTAAATGAATGGTTATTGAATGGATGACATAATAGATGTTATTTCATCTATTATGAGAGGGCATCAGACCTTCTTGATGATTATCAGATAAGTATGAGACCCCTATGTTTAGATATGCATTTATAGCTTGTAGATTGCATGTTCACAATGTGTTTGACAAAATGTTTGTCATGGTTAGGCCTGGATAGGTCAAGTGCTTCACTAAGTTTTTCTATATATATTTGTCTTGTGTATTTTATCATTTTGGAAATTTCTATCTGTTGAAAATGCAACAAGATGATGGAGCTTAGTGAAAATAAGTCACCTTCACTAAGTGGGCTCGCAGACTATTTTTGGCGCAAAGTCTATTTTTAGACATATGGATCATGGTCTATGAGTTGCAAGATGTTGTTTATGGATGATTGGTCATGTTGGAAAAAATAGATGGACTTCTATTTTTGGTTCACAGCGGAGTGATCAGAGTCTATTTTTAGAGTGCCAAGCTAAAAATAGAAATAGTCAAATATTATTAGCCCTTAGTAATATTTGGACTATAAACATTATCTTTTTCTCTTGGAGCACTTCAGTTCGAGCTACGGATGTGGCACATGCAACTGAAAAAAGGAATCACGTGGTTTCTTATGTGTTAGTTGAGCTATTGCATGGAGGACTTTAGTTAGAACTTATGCATGTGAGTTTTGTGGAGTTGGATGTTGAGTTGATGGAGTTGTGTTCAGTTTGACTTGGTTGAACTAGTTGTATTTATTATAACTGCGGAATACAATAGTGATGAGTGATGTGAATTAATTTTTAAATTAATTCACTAATTATTAGCTCATAAAGAAACTAAAGAATACATCAGTTAACTCAGTGCATGGACAGTTCAACAGAGACATGTGTTAGAGGTAAGTGAAAGGGTGAGTTGTGACCATCAGTTGTGCATGATATTTTGCACATGCATGGATTGAGTAATGCCAATGAGGATTGCGCAGTGTGGGCCAATATAACAAGGAAATTGTAGCTTGTGCTCACGTGATTTTCACTTGGGATTGTGCAGTGGAGGCATGCAAAGTAGCGGAGAAGATTTGAACCTGTGACTTGTTTGGATCTGAGCTAGTTTTGTGTGTAACAGGTGGAGATAGTACTGAGTACTTGTGAGGAGTATTGTACTATGTATTGTTACATGTTCTCAATCATTATAATATACAGATAGTGTGGGGTTTTCAGCTGTATGCTTTCCCCGGGTTACATAATGTGTTAATGTGCGCATGCGATTGATGTTTCATTGTTTTTAATTCTGCTAAATTGATGATCAACGTAGAGGAGGTTATGTATTATGCATGTATTCCACAATAGTGTATAATTGGGATAATCTTTGTGAATAAGTGATTAATTATTCAAAATTTCTACATGGTATCAAAGCTGGTTGATTTGTAGAAGAAGTTCTACAGGATATCAAAGCGGGATTGATCATCAGATCTATTATTCAGAAAGTGTTTACATTTTATTTCTTTAGGCAGAGTCTGTAATTGGGCCAGGTAGCTTATGGATTCATCCTTCTTTTGGAAGGTGAGATATCCGGTGAATGCCCATACAGTCGATCTTTGTATAAGAAATACTTTGTTCTCGCAAATTTTAGATCAGAAGCGGTTGAGTTTTGAGCTGGTGGAATGGCGCTCAAGGATAAACTCAGAAACATTAAGTGTGAGAATGGAGACATTATTCCCAAGTATCTCACGAAGTTCACCCAATGCCGAGATGAGCTGGGAAGTGTGGGGGTGACTGTCGATGATGAAGACTTGGTGAGCTTGACTCTCCTTGGTCTTCCGAAGAGTTGGAATTCCTACCAGGACTCTGTCAATGGTCGGGAGAAATTGCCAGGATGGGAGAGACTTTGGTCAGATCTTATGCAAGAGGAGATTAGGCTGAATACCAGGGACGAATCTTCATCAAAGGCATCTACTGAAGAAAATTGCACTTTGGCTGCCAAAGCGAAGAAGGGGAAGGAGAAGGTTTCTCTTTCCAAATCCAGTTCTTCCAATGATGGGAAGAAGGTTGACAAGTCGAAGGTGAGATTCTTTCGTTGTCATGAGTTGGGCCATTATGCTACTAATTTCCCAAAGAAGAATTCCAAGAAGGGATCCGGGGAAGGATCTGAAGGTGAGGCACTTGCTTCACAGTTCGAGTTGGATTTCACACTCTTTGCATGCATGGTTTCATCCATGGTGGGAAGTGGTTGGTTTCTTGACAGTGGAGCTTCTTTCTACATGACCGGTGACAGAATTTTGTTCAGTACTTTGGAGGAGAAAGATCTCCAGATACTCATAGCGATGGGTAATGATGAGAAGTATAGTGTCTCAGGTGTAGGCATTGTTATTTTTCAGAGGGAGCATGGAACTCGCATTACCTTGACCGATGTCAAGTATGTACTAGGACTGAGGAGAAACTTGGTGTCCATCGCGATGCTGGAAGACAGAGGGTATGATCTAGTCTTCAGTAAGGGAAAGGTTTTCCTTAGACATATCATCACTAGACAGGTGAAGCAGATTGGTTCATGGGTCAAGAACCTGTATGCTCTTGAGGTTCAAGATGCATGCAAAGCCTTGAGTAGCGAGGCAACTGATGGAGACTTGGTGGTTGAGAGGGAGCGTTATTATCTCTCAACATACAAAGCTAGAAGAAGTCTCAGACAATTGTGGAGGAGCCACGATTGGTGCAGCAGCTTCAAGAGGTTGTGGAGCAGCCACAACAGGGGAAGCTGAGAGGAGATCGAGTAGAGACATCTACTCATGCAAAGACCTCTAGTAGGGGGAAACTTCGAGCCAGGTGGGCTGAGGGATCGCATGCAGCCATACCTCCAGGTAGGAGGTGGGGTGATGTGGATTGATCGTTCCAAGGAGGAGGGGCAGGATTCTTGAAGTACCCAACCTCTTGGATGAGACCTTGCTACGGGAGCCCCGATGTGGAGTACCAGGAACTGACTGATTGGGTAGAGATAGATGCGGATGGAGCGGCAGAGAGAGCGACAGTGTAGGGAATCCCAGGACAGTGCATAGCTAGCAGGTTGCATCAATGTGAGAGGCACAAGTGTTTTGCACAGTGCTAGGTGGCACAGAGAGGTGTGCAATGGTGTGAGATGCATGGAGATGTTGCAATAGCACAGATGTCAGAGAGGGAGCACTTGTCAGTAGCAGGTAGAGCTTCAGCATCAGAGTATGTTCCTAGCCCAACAGAGTGGTCAATTGGGAGTGTTTTTGTTCCAAGTGTTGTTGGAGCAAGTGGACCGAGAAAATGTGTTGCATGCAGAACATTCCAGAGTTGCAGGATAGGGGTTGCAGATAATCCATATCTTGTTGAGAGGGAGTGTTGAAAATGCAACAAGATGATGGAGCTTAGTGAAAAGAAGTCACCTTCACTAAGTGGGCCCGCAGGCTATTTTTGGCGCAAAGCCTATTTTTAGACATATGGATCATGGTCTATGAGTTGCAGGATGTTGTTTATGGATGATTGGTCATGTTGGGAAAAATAGATGGACTTCTATTTTTGGTTCACAACGGAGTGATCAGAGTCTATTTTTAGACTGCCAGGCTAAAAATAGAAATAATCAAATATTATTAGCCCTTAGTAATATTTGGACTATAAACATTATCTTATTCTCTTGGAGCACTTCAGTTCGAGCTATGGATGTGGCACATGCAGCTGAAAAAAGGAATCACGTGGTTTCTTATGTGTTAGTTGAGGTATTTCATGGAGGACTTCAGTTAGAACTCATGCATGTGAGTTCTATGAAGTTGGATGTGGAGTTGATGGAGTTGTGTTCAGTTTGACTTGGTTGAACTAGTTGTATTTAGTCTAACTGTGGAATACACTAGTGTTGAGTGATGTGAATTAATTTTTAAATTAATTCACTAATTATTATCTCATAAAGAAACTAAAGAATACATCAGTTAACTCAGTGCATGGACAATTCAACAGAGACAGGTGTTAGAGGTAAGTGAAAGGGTGAGTTGTGACTATCAGTTGTGCATGAGATTTTGCACATGCATGGATTGAGTAATGCCAATGAGGATTGCACAGTGTGGGCCAATATACCAAGGCAATTTTAGCTTGTGCTCACGTGATTTTCACTTGGGATTGTGCAGTGGAGGTAGGAAAAGTAGTGGAGGAGATTTGAACCTGTGACTTGTTCAGATCTGAGCTAGTTTTGTGTGTAACAGGTGGAGATAGTACTGAGTACTTGTGAGGAGTATTGTACTATGTATTGTTACATGTTCTCAATCATTATAATATACAGATAGTGTGGGGTTTTCAGCTGTATGCTTTCCCCGGGTTACATACTGTGTTAATGTGCACATGCGATTGATGTTTCATTGTTTTTAATTCTGCTAAATTGATGATCAACGTAGAGGAGGTTATGTATTATGCATGTATTCTGCAATAGTGTATAATCGGGATAATATTTGTGAATAAGTGATTAATTATTAAAAATTTCTACACTATCAAGTTCTAGGTAGAGGTCTGGATCCTAGCCGTTAAAAAGTGGCTCAGATTCTGGGGTCACATGCATAGAACTAGGGATTTTAGACTGCAATCATTTGGAGGCATGGCTATCCATGTGACTGGAGGGTTATTGTCATTGGATTTCCTTGTTATGAAAGTGACTAGGAGTCGATATCACTAAAAAGGCAACTTAACTCAGGGATATGGTACTTGGAGTGGTTGTTTGGCTCTTGGGGATTCTGTAGCTCCTCAGGAAGGCCAGTAAAGTTTCAGTTTGTCGATTCCACTTCCTTAACTATAATTAGGAGTTTGATTCATGTCAAATTAGCCATCATCTCATGTTTACCCTGGCAGATAGGTGAAAGTTGGTAGAGTCATGTCATGGTAACTCTTCATCACTTATTTACCCTAATGGACCTGTGAACTTGGGTAAGTGTGGGAGGATGTGGTTATAGATTGGTATCAAAGCTAGTTTCCATTCTCTTTAGGTGATATCTGATACCAATATAGATTGGTATCATAGCATGGTTCAATACTTGGACTGGACAAGCAAAATGTGTTCGTTATGCATGTCAGTTGTCTATGTGGTTGTTATGCATGCATTTTTATAGTTATGGTTGTCGTGTGTGAGGTCATGGTATGCAGTTGGAATTTCCAGGCACGATGTTGGTATATTGATATGATTATGTATATGTACATGTATTGTGCTAATATGGACTGATTTTGTAGACGAGATAGCCTCCCTTGAACTTCACTAAGGTATGTTGATTATCTTTATATCTTGGTTTAGCTTACATGGTGGATTATAGTTGAAGAAGACCATCAAAGAGTACTAGAAAAATGGTGGATTATAGTTCATGAGGCTCCCCTTATAGATGAGATGAGCATACAAGAGATCAATACTCTCTGGACATAGCAGACACGTTGATAACTTTGAAGGTAGAAATAAGAAGTTGTAAAGCAAATAATGGCAGGATCATTCAGTCTCAGGAGAGACTTGCCAGGGCACATGAGAAACAAGCATAGGTCAATGCAGTCATCCTTCAGAGCTTGCCAAATTTGCAGAGACATGGATAGCCACAGATCAGTTATGGATAGGAGGACAGGACTAATGGAGCATATGGTAGTAGGTCTCAAGTTGGACACATGTCAGACAAGGATGATACAGTCAGGGATGGTAGATTCTTAGATACACATGATAGGAGAGGTAGTGGACATGGGTTCTATTATAGTTCAGGTTCATATTGGTATCATGGTCATCATCGATATCATCCTTATTGGAGGAAAGATAATGGATATTTTCTAGATGAGTTCAAGAAAGCCAAGCCACCTACATTTGATGGAGAGTTGAAGAAGCCGGAAGATGCAAAGGTGTGGTTCTTGGAATGAAGAATTTCTTTGAGTTACATGATTACACAGAGAACATGAAGGCCAAGATAGTTATTTTCAGCCTCAAAGGGAAAGCGAACATTTGGCGGGAATATGTGAAGTGGGTCAGAGACATCGGGACAAAGGAGTTTAGCTGGCATGAATTCAAGAGCTAAAGATGGGATCGATGATAGATGAGGTGTACATGAATAAGTTCTTGAGGTTACTAAAGTATGTACAATATCTTAAGTATGAGAAGGAAAAATTTCAGAGATTTGTTAGAAAATTACTATTAGCATTCAAGGATTGGATTGAGAATGATGAGCCTCGATCATTGGAAGAAGTCATTGACAACTTGAAGCATTATTATGAGAAATCAAAGCGTAAGGCCTATTCTAAGCAAGGTTGGAAAGGGAATGAAAATATTAAAGTTAAATGGCCACTAAAGTGAGCAATACCTCAGGATGCAGGTGAGAAAGAGAATGTTATTCCTTACAAGAATTTTAATGCAATTGGAAAGGGACATGGGTCACAGTCTCGATAGCAACATAATATAGGTGATGGTAAGGGACATTTGCAGTGTAGGATATGTGGAAAGGGGCATATCAAGAGGGAATTTCTATCGTATTAAGGTGGTAGGCCTTAGATCTACATTGCAGAGGAAGCACATATAGTTGGGGATGTTGGACAGAGCATTCCTTGGATCTATGCAACATTGGATAACATGCAAGAGAATCACTAGGAATCTATTACCAAGATGTACAGTAAGATTTGTGATCAAGTTGTTTCTATTTTGATTGACCCTAGATCTAATTATAGTTATGTTAACCATGGCCTAGTGGATAAATGTGGTTTGAGAAAAGAAGTGCATGCAGATTCTTGGTTGGTGTAGTTGGCTACATGTACTAAGAAAAGAGTTCATCTCTGGGTAAGAGGTTGTGCATTTGAGTTGAATGGTATGCCTACATCAACGCATCTGAACGTACTTCCGTTGGGATCATACAATATGCTTCTAGGTATGGATTAGTTGTATCTTCATGGGACTAAAGTAGATTGTTATGAAAAGGCTATTGAGTGCCTAGATGAAAATGGAGAACAAATAATCTTGCAAGGGTAAGAATAAGGCGACATCAATTAGAATGGTTCTTAAAAATGCAACAAGAAAATCCTAATTTATTTTTTTCCTTGAATTAAATTAAGATCAAAATTGTAATTCCACATCATAAGACAACTTGTATGAGTTAACTAAGTTAAATTGACTTATTTGGGCCAATTATTTCGAGTTAAGGGTCTAACTTAAGTCATGTAGAGTGTCTCCTACATTATAGGATCCCTGGTTGAGTTTATTTTGAGTTGTAATTAATTAATTCAATTTAATTGAGTTAAAGTTCGTTAAACGAGTTCTAGCTGATGGAGGAACTAGTAGAGACATTGGGGTGCTACTTCATGTGTTCAACCAGTTAGTTGATAATTTAACCATAAATAACTCATTCATGTCAAATCTGAGAGTTACCTAGTTGAGATTGGAGTTCAAGGGCAGTGTACTATCAACTGTATAATTATTTGAATTGTACAGATGGTGCATGCAGTAAGAGGAAGATCCTAAAGGAACTTCACAATCCAATGGAGGAAAATTCCTATTAAATAGGGGCCTAATTCCTCGTTGAATAACACAATGAAGTAGGAGCTTGGAAGGCTAGGAAATTGGCTAAGTGTTGGCTCAAGTCAGTCTAGGAAGCAGTGAGACAAATAGAGATAGTGCAGAGGTTGCTCGGGCTTGAGAAAATCATTGTAATATCCTCATATTTTTTTGATGTAATGAAATATATAGATAGGAAGGGATTTTGAGTAGCAATCTTTCCCCTTAGATAAATCTCTGAGCATATGTGATTGAATCTTGTCTCATGTTTTGTGATTTCTCGATCGATTAATTGTTTCCATTGATGATTACAGTAGATTCAAGTCTTTTGTTTTAGCATATTACATAAGCAGTTTGAATCTACAAATAATTTCTACATGGTATCAAATTAGAAATCACTCTAGAAGAGGAGAATATGAGTTTGTCTTTTGCAAGTGAAATCAAATTTGCAGTATCATTCTTCAAAGGCAATAGGATGTTGTTCTACAGATTGAGACTTGAATATGCCCTGGGTAGTTTGAACTATATTTCTTGGAAGGACATGATGGAATTAGTGTTGGGAGAAAACAAGATTAGGGAACTCATAGATAAATATATTCCTAAGCCTCCAACAACCGATGCTCAAGATCTGGCAGAGTGGAGGAAATGTGATGCAAAGACAAAAAGGATCATACGAGAAGGAATTATAGATCATATTGTCCCGAACCCCCATGGGAAGGATACTCTATATGAAATGTGGAAGGCCTTGATAGGCTTGCTTCAGAATAATAGTGACCACAAGAAGCTACCATTGAAGGACAAGTTCAGGAAAATTAAGATCGAGAAGGGCAACACAATAACAAATTACTTGAACAAGTTCACCCAATGTCGGGATGAGCTTGGAAGTGTTGGTGTTACAATTTCTGAAGATTATCTTGTCAGCCTAACACTTCTAGGTGTTGAGGGAATAAGTCGCCTAGGGCTTTGGGTCAGAACCCTAGTAGAGCAGGAGTAATCTATAGCAAGAAACAAGCATAACACTCAAGCAACATGCTTAAATAAACTAACTATGTGAGGATGAACATACCCGGATGTCCTTCGTTTGGGTAGTTCCATCCAGGTTTCAAACCCTCTGCAACTCCTAATGATCTTCGAACCTTTAAATCAGCCAATTCGAGTACACATAGCAGCATATAGATAAATCATTATAGTGAAATCAAATTTATATCATATAAGTATATGGTTAGTTATACATTGAAATAGTCATTCATATATAAACCATAACAATAACATCAGATGCATGAACAAAGTTGATATCAGAAACAAGACAACGTTTATTTTATTGTAGAAAAATATAATCAAAACATGGAAAGAGTTCACCTGAGTCTTCCTCTTTCGGCTCCAAGCAGAACCGTCCTCCAGGTCCGTCCAGTCCCAGTCTTCAACAACCTCCTTCCACAACCAATACCATGATATCTCCAAGCATATGAGAGAACATCAAAACTCAAGGAAATAAGGGTTTCTTAAACTTGGGGAAGTGCATGAAGCACAGGAATTCTTCAGACTTGATCAGGTGATAATCTCAGTATAGTAATTCTATTCTTTCTCTCCTCCTTAAGGCCTTCCCATTGAATTCTTTTTATACTTCTCCAAAATTAGTTTTTTAGTTGGGAAATAGTTGGGAACAGTTGGACAATGGGCACTAATAGGTAATCAACAGGTAAAACCCATGATCTCTACCCATAGTAAAGGAAATTTAATTTTTTAAAGTGTTTTAACACATATACTTGGGTTGGGTATAGACTGACCCGCATGTACATGCTTTTAACACAGGGAAAAGTAGAATATAGTGAGTCAAACACTGTTTTTAAAATATTTGGACCAAGTCTAGAAGCAAGGGTTGCCCTAGGCCATAAAGCAAGCATCACAAATAGAAAGGGTGATATTTGGAGCTATAACAGATGCCCCCTAATATATGAGGTCAGAAGGGGTACATGATGACCGAAATGTATTAAGTATATGAAAAAGAAACTTGTCAAAAACTGAGAAGGACTTCACCAAATTTCAGCCTACCAAGCCAGCAAAAGAAGATCAGAAAGAAACAAATGTATGAGACGGGCATACCCATGCTCAGAAAAAGTAAAGCATGTCCGCATATCAAGTACAAGCGGATCCACTATGTATACAAGTATAAGGAACTAAAAGTACATAACGGATCATCTGATCATGATCGAACAGGTACATGTCTGTATATCACATATAAGAAGATGACCAATGATGCTGAAAGATGAAGATGATCACTGATGTCAAAAACTGATCCCAAATAGTACCAAATGAACATGATGCAATAAGATGATACTACATCACAACTTAGATGCCAGTATACATGATGTTGTTGTGAAGGACTGCAACATATAATGTGAAATGGTGTCAACCAGCAACAATAAGAGCAACTGATAAGTGAACCAAAGAATGTTGATACAACTCGAGGTCTTCACCAACCGCCGTGCTACATTTCTACACAATGGGAATAAATGATCTGAAGTCGACCATGTGAGAAATCTTTTTATTACTGTTCATTGATGTATACCATTAACAAATGAAAGACTACTCACCGATAATGAAAATGAGAGTCAAGGTACCCATCACAATCTAACAAGTGTGAATAGATGAGCTGAAGTCGAACACCTAGAAGAACTATCAATCAAGAGACAATGATGGTTCCCCATTGTCGATAGCAAAGGATCTGCCATTAATGACTGCAAACCCCAAGGTACTGCCAAATGGACTCTAGACCTTTTCCCTAGAGCAACAAGTCGAATTCGATAGGGAAAGATCTGCTAGAAGGAAGGCATTAAGGCATCCTTCATCAATCTAGCACGAGTGTAACTCGTAGGCCAAGAATGTGGAAGGAATCAGATGAAGAAAATATGTAGTAACCTGACCGAAGCACGTTTCCGGCATACACAAGATGTAGCTAGCAAGATAGAAACCATCTGAACCAACCAATAATGAAAGCTAACACAGAGGCGAGGAATCCACCAATAGGGTCAAATGAAAACCAAAGCACTACACGAATCCCAATGTGTGATAATGAAAGCTGACGTCGAACACAAGGGAAACCACTCAGTCAAAGACCCATGATATTGATCAATGCTAAGCACAAGGTGACCTATCAATAATTAAAATAGGGCCAGGGTGTGGATCTAGGCCTGTCCTCAGAGCAATATGTCGCCGTCGATAAGGATAAGACCCGCCGGCAAGAAGTCAATGGAGACCTTCTCAAACTGGCATGAGTAAAGGACTAATATAATTGATGTGATGATAGACAAGACACTGGCAACCAGGGATGGCCGACTGAAAATATAGGTCAAGAGACACCGTAGAGAAGCCGACTTAGGCTTACTTCCCTTGAACAAAAGCACGACTCAATGATGACCATGTGGCAACATATGATAACTTTGTATAAGTTCATTATGCAGGAGGCATGAACAAACTCTCCACATGATTGGAAGAGATAACCAATCAGAGGAGAACTGACTCAATAACAAGGTTAAGGCATACCTAAGTCAAACTAAATCCCGCCTAAATGGAGGAGAGACTTTATTTTGAGTGCTTTGTTCAAGGGTGACACGATTGACTCTAGCTACCAACAATATATGGAAATGTTGTCCTGTTCCCACTCTTTTTTGGAATACATAATTTTTTTTGTCTTTTTCTTTAAGTTGGAAAAAGAATAAAAGAATGCTATACTACAGTGGAAAGAACGAGTGTCAATGAAACATATGATCTAGTTCCTGGGATGGGAACATTCCTATGCTCAATGCAAGGAGGTGAAGCTGGTCAAGGACACTCAAAGGGATGTTCCTTCCATGGGTCTGAGGGTGTGTCAAGTTGTAGAAGCTAAGGGATTGCAAGTTTGATTTTTGCAAAAGACATGGTCAAAAAGTGGCTTAGACACGAGTCCAAGTGAAGCCGGCTCAAGGCCAAAAGGAACAAATGGTCAAAATGCAATGCAGTAGTACAACTACACACAAAGGAGCCTCTAGGGTATAAGGCCAGAACGAAGTGGAGAAGAAAAGAGGAATGATTCTTCAATGCACAAGTCATGGCGGGACTAGAGAGGACTCCCAAGCCTACTCAATGAAACAACATGGGCAACCAATGTCAGTGAGGTGCTAACTATAATGCCCATGTAAAGGATGGCTCTACTATTGTGTCATGATTTAAAAAATGGCAAGTGAACATGGCTTGCTCACCATAACATGATGGGATCGACCCTATGACAAGTGTATCAACAAATGGAGGCTAGTATGCAAAATGCAATGGAAAAATGGCTTCCCTAACCTATATGCCAGTGAGTAAACGATACCTGCCATGACAGTCAACAATCATGGAACCGATGTGAAATTTCTGAAAAAGCGTCCAAAATGTCCTGAAAAACAACCTATTCCTAACAATCCAAGCTCACAAGTTAAAAGATTCATGAGACGAAAAAATTTAAGTTTTGAAAAAATTTGACATTTTCAAAGCTTATAAAATGAGTTTTTGACTCACCATTTGTACCATTTGTGTTGAGAGCAAAATTTTTGGAGAAAAAAGAGCAAAATTGTCCCCCAAAGAATTGGACTGCGCAAATTGCATCAAAATCATCAGGTACCCCCCAATTCTAGCTTGCATTAATTTATGATTGCTTTTAGAAATTTTTATTGAGATTTTACCGTAAGATTTTATGTTAAAAATTTCAACGCGGTGTATACGCGGGTTGGATATTATAAACACTCATGTACAAGTAAGCCCTACACATGACTGTCTATGAAAGGGACATGCGTATATGCAGTTTAAAATTTAAACACAAAAACTAATGGTTGGAAATCATTTTCTTTCAAGATGACAATCACCTGGAGAGAGAGGGAGCATGCTACCATCGATAATGAAGTTATGAATGATTAGCAGGCCTTAGATGCATTAAGGGGATGTGGTTTATTGAATCTTTTCAAAATGACATATATGAAGGCGAACACCCGCTTGCTTGAAATGTTAATCCACTATTGGAGTATCGAAGATGATGCTTTTATGATTGATCAAATGCCTTTGAGGATAGAGGTAGAAGATATTTACTTTATCACTGGTCTCTCCCGGATAGGATAAGTTGTACATTCGACTGGTTGAACACGAGGTAGTATTTCAGTGGAAGACTACGTGCATATATACTGTCCGGGGCATCCTGAGAAAATTTGAAGCCAAATTCCAATAAAACATGTAGAGAGTTTCTCCCTGAGGATCTTACTGTTCACCATAGCCAGGATAAACAGATCAGCCTCATTGCACCAAGTGTCATGACTATCCATAAGCTTGGTCGTGGAGTGTCTCACTACAGTTTTTGATTGGTGTACACCTCTTCTTACCAACATGAAGAGCCAGTTGTCCTCCATTCAAAAAGGAAAGACCAAGAATTTTGGATAAGGGACCATTTTTTGCTCCTTCTTCTTCGAGAAGGTTCTAGGTCTATGTCCCAGAGTATCAATTTCTATCAGTAGCCCCCGAGATTCGCGGATGGGCAGGTGGGCCGACTTGATGGAACGCCTAGGAGGCGGAGACGTGTCGAGGACTGCATTCGATGATGAGTTCTTCTCCTGGTGGGAACAACAAATCATCACTATGGATGACTATCCATATGCTGGCATGGATTTTGGAGATCCGGAATTGGTGTTGCCACCAAACGCTGCATGGGGAGAGATAGGTAACCATTTTTTAAAGTTTTATCAGTTTTTAAGATTTTTTTTACTTATTTATTTATTTATTTATTTTTTAAATATGAAAATGAACTTAAAGATATTTTTGATGGGATTAAAATACTGACATAATGATCATGTTCCAGAAGTGGGTCTGGCATTACCAGACAAATTTCCGTGGCACAGGCACGTCACAGAAGAGGTGTTGAAGAGGCAGTTGCAGAGACAGAGAGGGTCCTGTATGCAGTCCAAAGAAACTTGGTGAGGTTGACTCATCGAGTACCAATGGAGGCCATAAAAGATCTTCCTGAAGATATGCAGCGCTGCGTGGTAGGAGTGCCACACAACTGGGTTCACCTTTTTCGGCGTGTGGCCAAAGTAGTAGTCACCTACTTAGCCGCTCATCCTGAGCTGGGTCATTAGATATACTGGACATGATTATGGGCATTTAGTCCCGATTTTGTATATTATTTTTGAAAAACTTTATGTACACACGGGAAATTTTATGATATATATATACAATTCCAGATTTTTTATGTTTGTTTTTTAATCTTGATGAATGAATGATATGCCAATCTAATGCTTGATTAGTGATAGAATCCGCCAATGAATTACCAGATCGTGGAATGTGCAAATAAGTAATAAAAACAAATGATCTTTGCAACACCCTCACTCTCAAAAATTGGCGATATAAATAAGGATCCTGAACCCGATAAATGTTATTCAATTGTGACACTACCAGCTGTGAGTCAAGATACGCTACCAACGAATCAATTCCATAAGAAATAGCTTTGGATAGTAAGTTAATGACAACAGTATATTCGGCAATATTATTTGACACAGAACCAATACATACTCCCCTTAACACCATCAACTGACCAGATGGATAATAAATAACCCAAGCTGCGGAAGCAAGATTCCAAGTGTGCCAACTAGCACCATTGACGAATCCGAAATAGACCAAGTCATCCATTAACACCTACCAAAGCAGATCAAAAAAGTGTCAATATCACAAAAACTCTCGATAGAATATGTACAAAAATGCAAAATATACAAAGAAGCCATTTTCTTGATCGTAACCTAAGCAAAGTACTTCCTGAGGTACAGCCCATTTCGGGGCTCCACCAACTTGTTCCCTTCAAAATAGACTAATTCATAAGCCCCTTTTTCTAAAACTCGTTTTACTATAAAGGGACCATACCACATAGACTTGAATTTCCTACCCCCGAGATGTCTTTATCTTGGTCATAGACCAAGACATGGTCTCCTTCAGAAAAGACTCGAGGACGGACAACTTTACTGTACTGAGTTTTAACCCTTTTCTTATGAGCCTCATTAATTATGGCGGCATTTCGACGGTGCTCATCGAGATGTTCCAAATGAAGGAGGCACTCTTCGAGACTAGAGGTCTCTGGAAGGAGCTCAACAGCCAGCTTAAGGAATGGAATTTCGCACTCAACAGGAAAAATAAATTCCAACTCATAAACTAACTAAAAAGGTGTAAAACCAGCGGCAATCTTTACCGAGGTTCGGTAAGCCCAGAGAGCCGGATACAACATGAGATGCTAATTGGAGAAATTTTTGTCAATTGTCCTTTGCAAGATCGTCTTGAGGGACTTATTCATGGCTTCGACTTGCCCATTGGCTTGAGGATAATACGGAGACGAATGCTCCTGCCAGAAGCCCAATTTAAGAGCCAATTCGGACATCAGTTGGTTCTAGAAATGATTGCCATGATCAGTGACAATCTCTCTTAGGATACCAAAATGACAAATAATTTGATTGAAGAGGAACAATGCCGTTGTTTCACTATCATTTTTATAAGTGGGCATGGCCTCAGCCCACTTCGTAAAGTAGTCTACAACCACTATAATGTACTTATGATTCGCTGCTGAAGGCCAATTACAAGTAGTAAAGTCAATACCCAACTTTGTAAAAGGACCGACAGTGATAACAGGGAAAAGAGGAGCTGGATGCGCGCACATCTTTCGAGTATAGACTTGACAAGGGTGGCAACGTTTGACCGCTTCAATACAATCTTTGAAAAGCAAAGACCAAAAGTAGCCGGCACACAAGATTTTCTGGGTTGTAGCAAGCCCTGAAAGATGACCACCACAAGCTCCACTATGGCAATCATTAAGCACAGACTCTGCTTCCTCTAAGGTTAAACAACACCTAAGGATTGAATCAACCCCTTGGCGATATAATGTATCACCAATGATGACATAGTTCTTAGCCAGGTGACGTAATTTTTGACGTTCATCCTTGGACGAAGCGGGAGGGAACTTTGAAGTCTGGAGATAGATGATGATATCTCCATACCATGGGTCTTGTGAAGAGATGAGGAATAGATGTTTGTCGGGGAAACTTTCCTCATAAACAATATCTTCTCCACAAGGTAGCTCGGAAATTAATTCCGCAAAAACCAATGATTTCTTAGACTTGGCTGACAAGAACTCGAGATCGAATTCTTGTAAAATAACAATCCATCGATTGTATTTTCCCCCAATCACTCACCTACTGAGGACAAATTGGAAAGGATTGACCACCGCTAAGACAAATGTTTTGCATAGCAGAATATAATGACGAAGCCGCTGGACAGCATGGACAGCTACCAAGGCCAATTTCTCAATCGGAGAATAGTGTAGTTTAGGAACTACCAAGCCTCAACTCAAATAGTATATCACATGCTCTATGAGAGCATCATCTTGCTGAACCAGAACCATACCTATGGTTGATTTTGCAGCTGCAAGATATAAAAGGAAATCTCTACCATAATCCGGTGGACTCAAAAGCGGGGTAGAGATCAACGCCTGCTTCAAGGCATCGAAATATCATTGTGCAAAGTTATCCCATAAAAATGGAACTCCTTTCCTGAGAAAATGCATAAATCCTTTAGTTATCTCAGCATAATTTGCGTTAAATCGTCTCCAGAAATTTCCCTTCCCCTGAAGACTTTGAAGTTGTTGAATGGAAGACAGGGGGAGGCAACTGAACTATTGCCTCCACCTTGAATGGATCAACTCGAATCCCTTCAGTTGACACAATGAACCCTAAAAACTGACCAGATGTAACTACGAAAATGCACTTATTTGGATTCAACCGGATCTTGTAAAATCGGCATCTCTCAAAAAACAACCGAATGTGACTAGGATGATCGATTCTCTTTTGAGAACAAGCAGCTAAATAATCCAAGTATGCTTCGATGACATGCTTGATGTCATGGAAAACGTATGACATGGCCCGCTAAAACGTGGCTCCAGCGTTTTTAAGACTAAAAGGCATCTTTTTGTACGCAAAGGTACCCCAAGGACATACGAAAGCTATCTTATGCTTGTCTTCTGTATGGATAGATATCTGATTATAACCAGAGAATCCGTTCATGAAGGATAAAATCTCATTACCTGCACATTCATCAACTATCTGATCAATAAATGGTGTGAGGTAATTATCTTTCGGACAAGCTTTGTTCAAATCCCTAAAGTCAATGCACACTCGAATCATTCCTTGTTTTTTATCAACCGGGACTGGATTAGAAACCCAATCCGTTAGAGGAACAAAGTATATGAAACCCACCTTGAGCAACTTTTCTACTTCAACTTTAATAGCTGTTTCTTTCCTAGGATTGACCGGCTGAAGCTTTTGACGAATCGGCTTAGTGTTTTCATACGTCTTGATCTCATGTTGAATGATGGATGAATCAATACCAGGCATTTTTTCATAATACCAAGCAAATACATCCCGAAACTCTTTAAAGAGGTTGGTGTAAATTTGAATCTCTTCATGGGAACACTCGGCAACAATGAAGACATTTTCTATCACATTAGGGTTCCTAGAGATGTTTATCAATATGGTTTTTTAAATGACCAACATATTACCTTCGGCATGGATGTGTGCTGGAGCCAAAGGGTTTGAAACCGTATAAACATCGCTAGTAAGCAGATTGGAGAACCTGGATTCGACTTCCTGCAATGGGGGAAGAAAATATGAATGATGGTGTAAATATTCCCAAGGTCGATCTACGCCCATCATTACTTCTAAGATTTCTTCCTCATATGGTAAAACCATATCTATGCAATCCATAGCAGAAGTAGAGTCAAGGGTCCAAGCTGGGGCCATATCACCATCTAACTCTTCCTCTAAAAAAGGATTAGGGTGGTCGTCTGTAGAGTTAACGATAGACTGATATCTAAGCTCTGCTACAGACATAGGGAATGCCATTCCACCGACTTGTCCTTCATATAATGTCGTTGTAGGCGAAGGCAAGGTCCAAGGGTCTGAAAAATAACGAGTCCGTAAGAACTCTTCCCGTGAAGACTCTTTGGAGGACGAAATGGCATTGATTCTAGCTATAAGAGTGGGAAAATCAAATGTACCCATCAATGAAGAATACATCCCAACTCCTAGATTCTCGATAGGTTAATGGGGGTTATCCACCATCGGAGCAGTAGAATCCGAAGTTGCTCGAGGTTCAACTGAAGAATAATACAATTGATCAACCTTAACAATTTTCCCTTCATGAGGAAAACAAAGGACTCGAAACAGAGTCAAAACAATGGCATCCATTTCATAAATCCAATTTCGTTCTAAGAGGAGATTGTAATCTAGGTTGGCATCAATGATTTCTACTTTGATATTAATGACCTTTCCTCCAACACATATAAGAAAGGCCAAGATAATCCTGTGTGGCCTATGAGAATGCCGTCAAATGCTGTCAAGAGTGTGGGTGAAGGAACAACCGAAGGTGATCCAATGGCCTTCCAACATGACATAGACATTACGCATGCAGAAGCCCCCTCATCTATAACTGTTTGAAAAATATTAGTTTTATGGTAAGTTGACTTTATTTGAAAAGCCATATGATGAGGAAGTCTCTTTTTGACATTGAGCATGTCAAAAGTGAGCACTAAAGAATTGTTTGGATCAACTGCCCTAATCGCTGAAAGCAAAGCACTTTGTTGAGCTGGACATGACTGGAGTACCTCTAAAGCAGACATAGCGCATGGAATTTGAGCTAGATCTTCTACAATGGAGTAGTTCTGGGCTACCCTAGCATTAGGGTTGATAGTCGCGTGTTTGGCGGAACCTTTCGGTATCCGAGGTATAGACTCGACAGAGGGTCGCTCAATATGAAGTGGATCCGTAGTTTCAGGGACAGATTTATCCTTGGATGTTTCTGCTTCACCATAATTCCGTGACCATGAGCCACATTGACATTAGAACTCATCATGAAAACATTTAATGAATTATCCCCCTCATGGTCGCCCCCTGCAGAGGTACCAGGGTTTGAGTTCGTGCCAGGAAGCAACTGCTGCCCTTGGGGGAAAGGGTTAGTTAAGATAGCCTGGGAGCTAGAAGACCCTTGTTGCACTAACAGGTGCTGAGCATCATGAATTTTTGGGCAGAGATGAGTCAAATGGTCTCCATTGCATAACTTGCATGTAAACTTAACTTTCTTCTTAGACTCTTTTCCACCCTCACCAAAACCATTGTCGGTTTGTTGGCATTACCCTTCCCATATTGATTCTTCTTTTTACCTCATCCCTTCTTCTTCCCATCGGAATTTTGATTTCCTTTGGGGTTAGAAGCCTGAATGGCGTTTACGGAAGAAGGTTGAGAAGGTGTAGGAGTAGACAGTGCATCCTGATTGGAAGAAGCAGTTTGTATAGACAACTGCTGCAATTGGATTAAAAGGTTCACTGCATTCGCATCAATCGATCCAACAATGCCGTCAGCATGTGGACTTGGCTTCAGTTTGGCAATATCAACTGTGGATCTAGGAGCATCAAGCAAGATCTTTTGAAGAGTCCCAGACTGAGAATATATCAGTTCTAACTGTTGGGCATGAAAGATAGCATGCTCTTCGGAATACACCTCAGACATAGAAACATCCTTGGAGATCTCGAGTTTTAATGATTTTAAAAACCATTCGAGACGGAATTCAAGTGGAATTTCAGCTTTGATGAGCCTCTTTCTCTATCTCCATTCCTAAATATGATCAAAAATGTGAGTAGCCGTGTCCTAATGAAACTTGGCCAAAAGTACAGTTCCGGCTTTGTAATGGACAGGAAACTAGAAATGGTTTAAGAAAATGTTAGCCAAATCAATGAAAGACGTAAAGGTGCTCCCTGGCAACTCTATATACCACTTAGCTACGTTCCCAATTAAGGTGCGCTGAAATAGTCTCAACCTGATCGAATCATCGATCAGGGAGTTAGATGAACACCATAAATGGAACGTGGTTACATGGTTGCCTGGGTCTTCACCACTCTTTCCTTCAAATTTTGGGATATCCAATGGAAGTTTGGTTGGGACCGAAGGCCAAGTCGGATTGTATCTGATCGAATCGTTTGTTAACTTAGTCAAGTCAAGCAGATTGAGCATGGCCAGAAACGAAAGTTGCGGAGGACCTTGGGGATTCCACCCAGATTGGGTGGGGTTCCCAAAAGTTGGAAAAGAATGACTTGGATTTTGAAAGGCACCAGGTTGCCCGAAGTAACTGGTAGAAATACCAAACCAAAAGGTGACCCTTGTGGTCCAGCAAAACTCAGAGTTTGACCAACTCTAGCCGAGAAACCTCTGTAACCAACAAAGTTTCCCCCTAATGAATTATTATAAGAAGCTGACAACCCTTGGTAGGGGTTCCAAGCATTAGCTAAAGGTGAAAAGCTTTGAAATGAATTCACTGAGGAATATGACACATTCCCTTGTTGGCTGAAAAACTGACTCCTAGTTCCTATCCCACTAACTGCAGAGTTTGTCCAACTCTGGAAGGGATTGCTACCTTGACCTATGAAAGGAAAAGGCATAGACCCCACTGTTGGATTAGAATGTGGTATATGACCACTTCCAAATCGGAAACCCTGAAAAGAGGCCGATCCAATCATCATGGACGTGGAGGCGGTTAATGGTACACTCAATGGAACTGAAGGAATACCTTGAGAGGGCATTCCAAAAAGGAAGAATCCAAAACTGGATGCATTAGCTTGGGAACTTCCACTCATCGACGGAATGGAAGTAGACCCAAATAAATATGTAGAAGGGATGGAAATAGTTCCTCCCCCTTGTACTGATATAGGAGTCTGCATACTCATAGCACTCATGATGGATGCCATGCTTCCAGCAGTGGTCATCGAAGGGATGTATGTGTGTGGACCTGGGCTTGAAGGTTTGTGTATCAGAGTTTCGACATATAACAATACGTCCGGATGATCAGAAGGGAGAGGAGAATTCGAAGCCGCAATTAACTCTGAGATCTCTTCTACCTCAATATTATCTTCCAACTAGAAGAGCACCTGAGAAAGAACGGGTGTATTCCTCTCTAACTCTGAGGTAGTACCAGGTCTACATTGTACACTGATGCCCCCAAGCGTAGGATCAATCTCCGATGCACCAGCTGCCACTAGTTGAAAACCATTGGCAAAATCTAGGAGAAGGCTCTGGACTTGTAGGTGAAAGCCCGCGAAGTCTACGAGACCATCTAAGAAATTTGTCAGCCACTTTGAATTATTTTAATAAGATCTACTTAAAGACTCAAGAAAATTGAAAGGTAGGTTGACTAGGAGCACATAACACACACTAAAAAATGCCCCTAAAGAATTCAGCAGTCAAACAACTTCCAAGTATTTTCGCTCTGGGTGATTAGGACCGGACACCAAAATACAAGAAATTGAATAATAAGGGCCTTTTGAAAATAGATTGGGGTAATTACGTCCCAAGTCTACTAGCGAAGATATCAGAGGTAGTTACGCTGACATCCAGATAACAGCCTTTGCTAGTGCAAGCCCCCAAGCTTCGTAAGGGTTCCCTCCAGAAGTATTGTTGAACGTGATGCAACATCAACCTCAGATGCCACAGGATTCCCTTCTGCAGCCACCTATGTAGATCCCTAGGATAGGCATCTAAAGATATCAACTCATATCAGAAGCTAGGCGGAACAGTTGTGAGGTAAGATCTGACAAGTAAGAGAGGAGGTATCTCTCGTCCTTATCTTCATAAACCCTCGTGCTTAACTCCCAGTCACGGAGCTTTCCCGGTCTCCATAACGATATTGGATTTCTCTCTTTATTCGGACCTCTATCTTTTACAATTTAGAATAGCCTTGGAGAGTTTACTCTCCTCTCACCTAATCCAAGGCCCTAAATAACCTAAAACTTGTTGGTGTATCTAATTGAAAATATGAAAAGTTTTGGTTTATTTTATTAAGCACTTGATTTTAAGTGGTTGTTCTTTTTAAGTCAAAGGAACAATACGGAAGTGAAATTGATGGTGTTCTTATGATGCAAAAGAAATTAATGAAAAACTAACTTATATGCAATGCACTTGTTTTTTCTTCGATGAAAAGCAACTTCTACTTGGGTTCTAAGAAGCTTATATAAAGCAAAAAAAAAATCTTTTTCTTTTCTTGTAGCAGACTTCACATTCACAAAAACTAAAAAATTATTGATGCTTTAATAATGCAAAACTACCCTAATGCAAAGTGTACATGATAATGCAAAAATTCTAGATTACTCTAAAAAGAAATGAAAGCAATTTGTTTATAATCCAACTTAAGTGTTTGAAAGGAATAAGAATTTTGAACACAAAATCTTTCCCAAAACAAGAAGGACTAATAAAAAAGATCCCAAATCACTCTTAAAAACCAAAAGAAACCAAACTCAAATTCGGCGAAGAAAGCAATATCAATGTTTTTGAAGGACTTTTCTTTTTCAAAAAACAATAAAAACAACTTTTCAAAAGCACTCAAAATGCCACCAAAGACTCAAAGATCGAAAGAAAATCACAAGGAAACTTTGCAAGTTATCAATTCAACACAAATGAAAACTTGAACAAAATAGGTGTTTCAACTTGCACTAAATGATTCGAAAGCAGCAAAAATAGCTTTGAGAAAACTGATCAAGAAATCAGGAAAGACACACTTTCAAATTCATCAACAAGAAACTTTCGAAAAGCAAGAAAAAGTGAATGGCCACAAAACTGACAGGAAGCAAAGCAAGCAAACCATAAAAATGAAGTTTGACACAAATATTGTAAACAATCTTATGTTCTGGAAGACCAGAACAATCAAGAACCTCTATAAGAAGCCTTGTGTGTTCAAACACAAATCATAAAACTCACTGTAAAGTGAACTAAGGCCAAAAGCTTTTCAAAGCAAGAGAGAATTTGTAACAATAAGCTCACTGAAAAATTAAATTTTGAAAATAGACACTGACCACTCGGAAACCACACAGACCAAGAAACAAATCTTTCCAGAAAGAAATATTTGAAAAAATTATGCAAAAAATTGTATACGCAACTATGTCTCTACACAGCTGCATGTACACATGCTTCTGCCAAAAGAAACTTGGGTATACGTGGTTTCAGTTCACAGAAACAAGCGTGTGTACACTTCTGTAAACAGACAAAGATGCATATATGAATTTTTACAAGAAAAATAAAAAATGAGGCCTGATGAAAAAGATCAGACTTGAATTCTAAGTTCCTATAGGAGCATGGAGTACAATGACAACAAGCAAACTAAGAACTTAGCCATGATTGGCACTAAATAACCCAAACTAGGAATAACAAGATTGTTATCCCCAGTGGAGTCGCCAATTCTATTGAGGGAATAAGTCCCCTAGGGCTTTGGGTCAGAACCCTAGCAGAGCAAGAGTAATCTACAGCAAGAAACAAGCATAACACTCAGGAAACATGCTTAAACAAACTAACTATGCGAGGATGAACATACCCGGATGTCCTTCTTTTGGGTAGTTCCAGCCAGGGTTCAAACCCTCTACAACTCCTAATGATCTTTGAACCTGTAAATCAGCCAATTCAAGTACACATAACAACATATAGATAAAGAATTATAGTGAAAACAACTTTATATCATATAAGTAGATAGTTAGTTATACATTGAAATAGTCATTCATATATAAACCATAACAATAACATCATATGCATGAACAAAGTTGATATCAAAAACATGACAACATTTCTTTTATTGTAGAAAAATATAATCAAAACATGGAAAGAGTTCACCTGAGTCTTCCTCTTCCAGCTCCAAGCAAAACTGTCCTCCAGGTCCATCCAGTCCCAGTCTTCAATAGCCTCCTTCCACAACCAATACCATGATATCTCCAAGTATATGAGAGAACATAAAAACTCAAGGAAACAAGGGTTTCCTAAACTTGGGGAGTGCATGAAGCACAGGGATTCTTCATAATTGATCAGGGGATAATCTCAGTATAGTAATTCTATTCTTTCTCTCCTCCTTAAGGCCTTCCCATTGAAGTCTTTTTATACTTCTCCCAGATTAGTTTTTTATTTGGGAAACAGCTGGGAAAAGTTGGGCCATGGGCACTAATAGGTAATCAACAGGTAAAACCCATGATCTCCGCCCATAGTACAGGAAATTTAATTTTTTTAAGTGTTTTAACACATATACGTGGGTTGGGTATAGACTGACCCACGTGTACACGCTTTTAACACAGGGAAAAGTAGCGTACAGGGAGTAAAACACTATTTTTAAAATATTTGGACCAAGTCTGGAAGGAGGGGTTGCCCTAGGCCATAAAGCAAGCATCAAAAATACAAAGGGTGGTATTTGGAGCTATAACACTAGGCCTTCCCAAGAGTTGGAGAAGCTACCAGAATTCGATAATGGGAGGGAGAAGCTGCCAAAGTGGGACCGTTTGTGGTCCGACTTGGTGCAAGAACAGATTCAGCGAAACACCAGAGATGGGACCTCATCCAAAGAAGTGGAAGAAGACTTTACATTAGTTATCAAAGGAAAGAATGCCAAGGGAAAGAAGTCCCAAGGTGAGGAGGGAAAGAAGAAATACTTGTCCTACATCAAGTGCTTTTGTTGTCATGAATTTGGGCACTATTCCAAGAAATGTCCACAAAAGAAGGAAAGCAAGAAGGAGCCTGCATTAGCAACAACAGGTGAAGCTCTAGCTTCAAAATTCAATCTTGATTGAGCTGAGAGGCTCATTCTACAACCCAATATGAGGGGATGTGTAAGTTTGTTCGTCCATCCCCCTTTAAAATAAAGATAAAAGATAAAAATTATGTTCTATATAGAAAAATAATGTCGGCTTTTTTAAAAAAGTGAATATAAGTAAAAAAAAATTGTTAAAATAAAACATTTTAATGTTGTATATAAAAAATTGTTCAATGCGAGTTATCAATAAAATATTTTAATAAGAATTAATATCAACATATACTTAAAAATATATTAATAATAAAAAACCATTTGGATTTGTGTGATAAAGTGTCTTGATGTACACGTGATGTAAAATATTTTAATGTAAATTAAATATATATTATATATCATTTAAAAACAATTATGTATATATCATGAAAAAATTAGTTTCTATGGTTAAAATGTTTATTTGGTCATATATATACTCTCTTTAGTATTCAAAAATATAATTTAAATAATGACAAATAATACATTGTATATTGCACTCTAAATAAGTTTGTATGTGAAGAAACTTGATCCCTCTCAGGTCATGTTAGATCCATACTTAAGATGGATCTATGCTGGTTTTACTCTTATTAAATGTGTTAGGGTCCTATAATAATAGGATTCATAATTTTGAATTGGCTATTATTAGTCTTGTAATATTGTACATACTTTTGCTTCCTACAAAATGTTCTCCCATATTAAATATAAAAATGTAAAGAGGGTAAATCCTAAAAGAAAAATCAAAGAACTAAAAGAAAAGGATCAAAAAAGAAAATAAAATATGAACCCCACCAAAAAGAGATAAAAAATAGATTATGAAAGTGATGCAAATTCAAATGCCACTACCTTTTACTTTACTTGGAAAAATAAGATTGTGTGCAGCTTGTCAAAAAATGCCATAATCCGTGATGGTCAAATAGTTTAATCTTGATTCACTCATGCTTTAAATTTCATGTTGATAGATAAAGAATAAAGATCTAGCATAACTATTTAATCTTGGTAGATCAGTAGATAGGTAGAGAAATATAATGAGATCATCAGTTTAATCTGAGCCATTGGAAATTATAAGATTAGAATTAGATAGTTTGCTTGTCAAAGAAAAAGAAATAAAGGGTCAGCAAGCTCAAATGCACCCAATGAATGAAGAGAAAATGCTAGGGTAAATAGAGGGTAGGTAAAAGAGGTTTTGGAATGCACAAGGTTGCAAGCTCAAATGCACCTTCATTATGCGTAATCCTCTATTTCATGTGTAGGAGGAATTACCAAAGAAAGAGGACTTTCAGAAAAGTCATATATTACTTTGGGTATTTACCCTAAAAAGTTCTATATAATTTTGGGCTTGAATACTAAAACTTATTCACTAATTTCCCCTCATTTAATTAAACCCCTACAAGTCTAGTTTATTAATTTCCATTGATTACCCCTTCATTACTTTTCATTCCCCAATGTTTTTCCCCTTCTTGTTTTCAAAGGACCCTTCCCTCTTCATTTCCCCTTGTAAAAATATCCCTACCCCTTCATTTTACCTTTCCCCGTATTTTATCTCATTTTCCCTTGTAAACCCACTAAAACCCCTTATCCTAAGTTTAAAACGTTAAATGTATCGGGCCCCATTGAAAAACCCTCCCTTAAAACCTTTTAACTTAACCCTTATACTGTTCTAATCTATAGTTCCGCTTTACATATTTCAAGCCCCCCACTTTATAAATCCCCAACCCTAACAAAACCTTTGCATTATTTAACCCGCCACACCGCTTATCCCCGAGTCCCGCATTTTATTAACCCATCGCAAATATTAAATCCAGTAATTACTTTTAATTAATTACATTTCATTTTAAGAAAACCCGACCCCGCACCCTGACTCAGCCCTTGCAACTTCGTCGCGCAAGAGCCCTCCGATCACCCACTTCCAGATCCAGAGGCCCATACCCATATCATGCGCTCCCATCATCCGATTGTTAAAATCTCAAAAGCACACGAGATTCACGGTTTTGCCTGATCACCTTTTTGCTACGTGGTAGCCCCATGTTATATCGTGTGCTCTCAAAAAATACCATCCTACACTCAAAAGTGGTGCGATAAGCCATAATACTGCCTCCATATGTAAAATTAAACCGCCTGTTGTTCAAACATTAACTCCATGCCCAAAATTAACCATTGTTGGTTAAAAACCAAAAAGCCACCCATTTTACCCTTTTCATTGTTATTCTATCACCAAGCAACCTTTGCCGACCAACTCTAAACCTCGAAGCTCTGCTCAACCGTTTTAACCCCACTTACAACCAAAAGATGATGCAGACTCCAATTTGAAGCAGCATAAAGACTATTGAAGCCTCAGAAAGCCTTTGCTACTCCCACAGAACCATGACTGCACCAAACCTTCGTTTTCTAAGTATTCTTGAAAGTACTAGAAAGGCCCTGTACTTAAAGCTCTGCACAGTGTTTATAAAAGGTTAATCAATTGAACTAATTAAAAAACCTTGCCAAACTAAAGAAACCCATTGTGCATCCAAAAGCCCTTTCCTGTAGACTATATTCACCTTTTGCACTATTCCAGAAGTCCTAAGCTTACTCCTTAAGCCAAATAGTCATTAATTCAATAAAATAAACAAAATTATGGCTTCCCAAAGCATTTTGAATGAAAAACCCCTACAAACCCCTCACCTGGATATTGACCACCTCCCATTGGTCGACAGAGATTTCCAAATCAAAGACACAATTTCCCCTAGCCATCTATTGAAACTCCACTGCTGGAGTAAAGACAAATTCCTCAACCACAGTGATGATATTCAGTTATGGGAATCAAATTTGCCCAAATACTTGTTCCCACAGGTATACCAGTTCCGTGAAATCATCCACCTATGCCAACTCTGTTATATCCCAAGCCAAAGAGCCATAGTCTCTCCCAACCAACAGATTTTATTCACAATCACTGCAGAGTGAATAAATGAGATGTTGCAGATCCAGCTAAAACCCAATGAAACCCCATTTTCTATTGAAAACCTACTTGAACTGTACTTGAAGCCAGACCTTCCCAAGAGGTCTCAAAATTTTTAGACTTTCATCCTAGAAGAGGCTCATATTCCTACAGACAGTCCTCCATACTCTGCCACCATTTTCTATGAGAGGGCCTAACAAATTGTAACCATGATCTCTTGTATTTTAGGATATACTACTGATGAGCATGTAGATGAGCCTATACTTGCTTTCCTCTCTATTTTTTCCCAGGAAAGCCCTCAGCTACAGTTTTCAATTTTGCCCAATTCTTAGCAGACAAAATCCATGATCAATTGATCAGATTGCCAAATGAAAGAGTATTCAAATACTCTTCAGTATCGTTCCACATGTTCTTATACTTCCAATTAGACAAGTTTCCACTCAACATCCAAAATCTGGACACTAAGGGCCATCCTAGATCTGTCATCTTTTGGGCACCCTTAATCCAAAAATATGCCACTGTTTTCAGCTACAAGTTCATTGATTCCTTTGTTCACCCAGTTTTTATTATGATAAGAAGTAGCAATCATCCTAGGATTAGTGATGAGATATAGAGAGTTTTACAGTTGTCTAAAAGTAGTAGAATAGGAGACTGGTATTTATACTAGGACCACACTGAAATTAGGGTGTATGGATGCCATCTCACTCCCTATAAGCTACCCAAATATATCCCCATGAGAATATTTGGATTATAGTATATCAGGTAGAATATAAATTTAGATGGTGTGAATTTTCTATCACCAAGGAAGAAAACACAGTTCAAAATAAAAGACTAGCTTGGTCCTTTTATCTGCAATAATAGGGAAGCTGGAGAAGAAGCAGAAAAATGTTTACAGGAAATGAAGTTTAGTAACAGTTTCAAATGCCAGTATGATCCTTTATGAGTCATAAACAAACTAAGACTCAAATTTAAATTGAGCCTTTTTATGCATGAGTCTAGACTAGACATCGAAAAATATGCCAACCAGTCAGAGTGGTTGGAAAACACATTAATATATATGGAGAAACAGATGGATACTAGTTCCATTCTGCATACTCCAACCCTATAGGACATACGTGAAAAAAGGACTAGGGAAGAAGGTTCTTTCTCAAACATAGATGCAACACATGACATATTTGAAATCATGTACAGAAAGAAGCCCAAGCTAAATCCTATAAATGAGCAAGAAGAGACAGTTGAGACAGTTCAAATCATTGATACAGATACAGTGGTTAGAGAAGGTACAACTCCAGTATTTTTAGAGGAAACTCATTAGCCATCAACCTCCAATACTCAGATTATGCAGAAGTAGCTTAGTATTGAAGTCTCTTCATCCAGAAAACCAGTGGATAAAGAAAAAAATATAAAGGAGAAGTATAAAAAAATTAAGTTGAGAAATGAGGCAGTGAAAGTTGAAACCTATGCCCAGTATTTCAAACAGACTCCTAGTAATCAGAATAAATTACTTTCAGCTTTTGACATTAAAACAGGGAAAATGCAAATGACATTTTTGCAGCCTACAATACAACATCCTAAGTCATCAACAAATTACAACAAGACAGAATTTGAAGTTTTGGCCAAGAATGTTCATCCTATAGATTAGATTGAATTTCATAAGCAAGTAGGAGAGATGATATACTTAACAATGCCCAACAAAGTTATGAGTCTACAAAAACTTCAAACTTATATAGACAATATTATAGCACAGTTTAAACTAGAGAAGGCATCCTCACAAGCAAAGGATAACAGAATCAAATCACTAGAAGAATTGGTTATTGAGATAGGCTACAATCCAAATGACATTAAGGCAACAGAAAAGCTCATAAAGAAGAAGAATGAAGACATTGTTGCATTAAAGAAGCAACTAAAGTTGCCTCCTTCTGAACATCCACAGACTAAGGAAGTTCTAGAGAACCAAATCCAAAAAGATGAGACAATGGACCTCATTCTGCTGTTAAATGCTCAGTTAAAAGAAATGGAGAATGAGATGGATACGTTAGTGTAGGAGAAACAGGCTAGCATGGAAGCAGCTATTGTCATAGTTATTTCTACAGTTACTACAACAGTTCCTTCTACTTTGGTAGCTTCATTGGCCCCACCAGCTCCAGTAGCTACAATACTTCCAACTACATCAACAATAGGTTCAACAACAGCAGCATCTCAGCCTAGTGATGAAGCAAGTAAACTAATCAAAGCCATGGAGGATCAAACCACTGAAATAAATAGACTTAAGGAACAAATAAAAATTCTAGAGGATGAAAAGAAATTGGCTCAAATCATGCATAAGAATGAAATACAGAAATGAAACAGGTTGAACAAAGGACACAAAAGTTAGAGAAGGAATTAACACTGAAAGAGCCACTAGCCCAAGCAAAACAACTTTTATGGGCCAATATCATTGACTCAGTCAATGATATTTGGCCATCTATGCAGGTGATATTTGAACAGAATGATTTGGTCAAAGAGGCTGGTGAGGAAATTCAAAGAGTTAGAGCCGAACTTGGAAATATGCCAAAAGAAGCCTCAAGAATAGTCTAGTTCCTTAACTCAAAGAACAAGTATGAATTGAAGGAGCTTGGGATAGCTGACAGAACTGGGACCATGCTAGAGGTAAAAAAGGTAATCACCAAAAGGAACCCGATGATGCAACTGGAGGAGAAGTGCAAAACAATGGAGCTAGTATAGCTAGGTTTATGGTGAAATTTGATGCTTTGAGGTAGAAAGGTCTACCCAATCCATTGCTGATTAATGACAGGTTGATGTCACATGAAGACTATGATAAGAAAATTAGAGAAGTGGCAAAGGAACAGGTCAACAATTCCTCTATGAAAGGGATGGCTACAGGAAAAGTCCTTTACTAGACTTTTGAGAACCTATTTTACCTCCAGCATGAGGTAAAACATATTTTTCTAAATAAGCCCACTTTTGCAAAATACACAGAAACTGATGAAGTCTACAGAAGAATGGTAAATATTAAATTACTAGATGCAGAGACTTGGGAAAAGTTGAATGATTTACTGTAAAATGCAGGTTAAACAGTGAATATAAAGCAGTCAAAGTAAAACAACAAATCAGTTTAGTCAAAGAGTATCAGATGAAAGACAGAGGTTAAAAGTCAAAGGCAGAGTAAAAGGACAACCAGTGTAGAGAAACAACAAAGGAGAGAAAAATAGCATAATATCAAAGAAAGACCAACAACAAACAATAACAGAGGGACATCTTGCATCAATTACATATCTGTCTCTATCTTCTTGCATGAAGATATTTCTTTTTCCTTGAATAATTCCTAAATCAGTTTTAGGATATTTTGTAATAAGTTTTTTGTATGAATACTTCATAATTTGAAGTATAGAGTGTGGATTACTGAATATTCCTATAGTTATATTGATCTGAAAACCTGAGGGTTTATTGTAACATTTTCAAGTCGGCAGACTAGACTGAGTAATAAAGGAATTGTATTACAGGATTCATGTGTTGGGCCACTTCAGTGAAGTATCTTTCATTTGTTAAATTGTTATTTTTTTAAGTATTTCACATACATACATGTTTTCCAATTTGAATGAAATAAATGGAATTTTATTACAAAACTTGTTTAAGTACACTCTGTCTTGAGCAATTATTCATTTTAATGTTTTCTTCTGATATCCAGAGTAGGGAATTCTTCATTGCTCCCTAGTTTCGATTAACCCCTTTCATTTCCCTCATTATCTGATTTGAGAAATCCTTAATTGCTCCTTGACCCTGATTGAAAACCACTTCACCATCCAACCTAAAAGATCTGAATTTACTCAGCTACCATGCCCTGTGAACACTATCTTTATAACTTGATTCAGTCTTGTTTTCTTGACATTTGGACTCCATGGCCCAATGGTAAAAAGACACTTATCTATCCATCTAAATCATTGATTCCACCACCAAATCAAATCAAAACCCAATCAAGCTTAAATAACTAGCATAAAATTAATTAACTCAACAAAGTTAAATCATTAAGAGAGAGCCCTCTCTGAGCATTAGGATGGCTAAATCCTGATCTCAAAAGTAGGTTTGTGGTACCTCTATTATTTCTTTAAACACAACATGACAACCCTAGGGAAATTTTAGAGTGATAACATAGTGGATACCACACTGGGGAAACGAGTCCTCAATTTAATAAACATTAAAGGAAATCCTAAATTTCATCTTTGCACCTTAAGGTCATTTTAGGGTTGTCAAAGACTTCATTAAAAAATTAAAATTATGGCTTCCAAAAGAATACACTATACCAGGGCACATCCAGATCCAAACCCTACTATAATTGTTGATAATCCAGACAAAATCTTGAGAAAAAAACAATAAAGTAGAAAGTCAAGAAAGCATTAGTCAACTAACCAAAGAAAATTCACTTCCTAAAGAGTTATCAAACTTAGAGGATCTTCAATTTGATTTATCATTTAAGCATTCATTGTTTCGTACCAAATATAAAACTTCAGTCCATGATACTGTAATAGACCCTGATTTTATTCAATTTATTGAATCAAAGAAGAATACTATACATCCAGATTTAGATCAACATGTTCTAGACACTTTTGACAAACTTGATGCTTTAACCTCAAATTTGATAAGACACGTAGACGAAGCCTATTTTCAACAGTTAGTTGATTTAGCTACCCTAATTGTTGCTACTCAGCCTTCTACCATTCCTTCAGAGTCTATAAATTAATCTTTATTTAGTAACACCTCATCTATTATTTCCACTACACTTCATTCCACAGAATCAATCATCCCCAAGCTTCCTCTTCAACCCAAAGTTTTATTTCCATCTCCAAATACTTCAAGGTCCTTTGTAAGCCCTTCAAGCTCAGTTGTAAGCCCTTCAAGTTCATATTCAAGCACTATCACTTTACCTCCTAGCCAAGATAGGATCTTCACCATGGCTTCCAAATATTCTCCTTTGACCTTACCAAATCAAGTACATGCCATGCCCCAAGGTTACCAAAGTAAAATCTTTCAGTGTGATGGTACTGGTCAATATACTGCACAACAACATGTAAATAAAATGAGTGATTATTTTGAATTACATGAAATTGATGAAGAAGATGTACAAATGAGATTATTTGCACAAACACTAGTAGGAGAGGTCAATAAATGGTTTAAATCTTTACTTGCTGGTCATATTATTGATTTACCTGCTTTCCATAGATTGTTTATCAATAGATGAGAAAGGAAGAAAAATCCTTTACAAATATTATCTGAATATGAAAACATTAGAAGAGCTCCTAATGAGTCTGTTCAGGATTATTGTACTAGGTTTAACAGTATGTATAATGCCATCCCTACAAATATCAAACCTCCACCAGACTTGGCACTAATCAAATTTCCTGATGGTTTTGACACTAATATGTCTTACCAATTGAGAGAAAGAAACCCTCCAACTTTAGAATATATGCAGAGTGATGCAGTTAGTTTAGAAGCTAACTTGTTGGCTAAAAGAGCTAGAATGAGGAATGAAAGGAGAGTTACCGTTAAGGAGGAACCATCCACTTCAGATGTTAAGATAGATACTTTGGCTAAAATTTTAGAAAAGTAAGTGGATAGATTAGAAATTATGGAAAGAAAAACACAATGGGATAATCAACCACAAGGTCCTCAAATAAGAAATCCTAACTTTATGAAAAATCCCAATACTGGTAAGCCTAGAGAAGGGCCACCTGATCAACAGATTAGGCCACCTTTCCAAGAAACTATGCTAAAATTTCTCACCAAAATGAAGAAAATGAAGACAAACAGATTAACTTAATGGGAATAAATGATGGTAATACTATTTTTCTTACCCAAGAAGAATAGGAATTATGCATGTTACAACAATTACAGTTACAATCTGGAGAGTCCTTTGATTATAAAAAAGGTTATGAATTTTCCATTAATGAAGTTCATAAGCAATATAACCTTAGGATTAAGAAAAATGCAGAAGCCCCTACTAATAAAACTGTCCAAACTCAAACCAAGAAAACAGTGGGAGCTATTGCAACCAAAGTGCCGCAAATTCTCTCTAGGGAAACCCAAAAAACTTTCACTCCAAAGATTACAGCCAATCCAAATATTGTAGACATTACAGATATTGTTGTTAAAACTTCAAAAGATGTCCAAAAATCAAATGATACTCAAGCTTCAAATGCTATTCGGATTTCAACTACTTCCCAAACTATTCCAAATCAAAGAATTGAAAATAGTAAAACAGTGGATACCCAAATAGAAACTAAATTACCAACTGAAAATAAGAAGGAAAAGGCTACAAAAAATCCAATTTCCAAGGAGGAAGTCATTGAGTTAGGCAAAACATAGACTCCATTTAATATCCAACCAGAAATTTCCAAATTAAAAATATCAGTTCCTTTAACAGAATTGATAACAAATGATTCCTACAAAGCCCAAATCACTGAAACATTGAATATAGATGAAGGAGAAGACTCATTTAATCTAAATGATGACAAACCAGAGTTGATATTTGGTCCTGAGGTAAATGACAAACATGAATAAAGTGGTGTTCCTCCATTCTATATTAGCTTGACTATTCATGATCAAATCTTACACATGCTATGTTAGATTCAGGAGCATCTCACAATTTAATGCCTAAAGAAATCATGGAAACATTGGATTTAGATATAACCTAACCATACAAAGATCTTTTCTCTTTTGATTCAAGTAAAGTTAAGTGCCTGGGCCTAATAAAAGACTTGTGTGTCACTCTAGTTAAATACCCAGGTAAGAGCATTGTCATGGATATTGTAGTTGCTGATATCCCTCCAAAGTATGGAATTCTATTATATAACTCATGAGGAGAAAAATTGTAGGGATCTCTAAAATTAGACATGTATTGTGCCACAATCTCAGTATTTTGTCAGCCCAAAAAGCTTTATAGAGAAACTTTAATGAAATACATGGTTAGTACTAGAGATAAACCATAAGACTATCCTATTTATTCTATACATTCTGATATGTATTATTTCATTTTATGTAATTCAGACACTACAAAAGAAAATAGCACGGTTGTAAAACAAGAACATAAAGAACCTGACAGTGATAATATATTTCATGAGTCTAGGTGGCACCTAGACTTTGATGGTTCAGTGAACAGATTAGGAGCAGGTGCAGGAGTTTGGATTCATAACATGGAAAATAATCATTCTGAAGGTCATGCCTTTAGATTAAAATTTAAATGCGCAAACAACATGGCAAAATATGAAGCTTTGATCTTAGCATTGCAAATTGTAAGAAACCTTGGAGCCAAGAGAGTTTCTATCATGGGAGACTCGGAATTAATCATAAAACAAATTAAAGGAGAGGATTCTATGAATAATCCTAGACTTAGCCAATATAGAGAAATTGTTCTAGATCTGATTAAGGAACTTCTTGAAATTGATTTTGCCGCTATTCCTAGGAAACAGAACATGCAAGCTCACAGTCTAGCTACTTTTGCTAGCACTTGCAGATTACCTTTTCAACCCAATCACCAGTACACTGTAGAGGTAAGACACATGCCTGTTATACCTAATAATCTAAAATATTGGAATATTTTTTCACAAGATTCTTAAATCTATGATTTCATGAATACCAAGGGAGAATTCCAAAACTGTAACATAGATAATGATTGTACAGTAGATGACATCATAGATAGTGAGATAGATATAAATGTTGTAGATGAACCCACTAAATTCACTAAAGTAGAAATAGATAACTTAGAAAAAGTAGAAATAGAAGAAATAGTTAATGATGATTCTGAGATTTTAAACCTTAAAAATAACTTTTTGCCTAAGGGATTAGTCCCATTAGAAGATTTGTTTGATTCAAATGATGTGGCTAGAAAACCAAAAATGGAGCCTTTAAGATCAGACATAGAAGAATGTAACATAGGAACAGAAGAAAACTTAAGCTTATTAAATTATCCAAAGCATTACCTCCTGCTAAAAGGCTGAAATACATAAGTTTGTTTAAAGAATTTCAAGATATCTTTACGTGGAGTTATGAAGACTTCAAATCTTATGACACTAGCATTATTCAACATAAAATACCCATCAAAGAAGATCAAAAACCCTTTAAACAAAATCTTAGGAGGATTAATCCAGTTCTTATGCCATTGATTGAAATAGAAGTAAAAAGGATGTATGAGGCACAAATCATAGCGCCTATTAGATATTCAGATTGGGTCTCTAATCTAGTCACCACTAGAAAGAAAATAGGAGAAATCAGACTCTGTGTTGATTTCAGAAACTTGAACAAAGTATCACTGAAGGATAACTATACCCTCCCTAAAATGGACCACATTCTCTAGAGGGTAGTAGGGTCATCTAGAATTTCATTACTTGATGGATTCTTTGGATACAACCAAATCTTAGTTCAACCAGAGGATCAAGCAAATACTGCATTTACCACTCCCTGGGGTACTTTCATGTATTTGAAAATGACTTTTGGATTGATTAATGTTGGAGCAACATTCCAAAGAGCAATGGATATAGATTTTGCAAAATCAATCCATGACTTTTTAGTTGTTTACCAAGATTATATCACAGTGTTTCCCAAATCAGATAATGAACATCTAGATCATTTGAGAATATTTTTTATTAAATGTAGAAAATTTGGCATTTCTTTGAATCCCAAAAGACACTCTTTGGTCTAGAAGAAGGTAAACTCTTAGGACACATAATTTCAAAAGAGGGCATTAGAATTGATCCAGCTAGAATAGAGGCAATCCTAAATATCAGTCACCCTGGAAACATTAAAGAATTGCAGTCATTCTTAGGTAAAATAAATTTTCTTAGAAGATTCATTTCTAACTTAGCAGAACTTATCAGAGAATTAAATAACATGTTAAAGAAAGATTCAACACTTCAGTGGACAATAGAGGCTAAGCAGTCTTTTGAGGAAATCAAAGAAGCCCTTACTAAAACACCTGTCCTCATAAGTCCTGATTTCAAAAAATATTTTATAATTTTTTCTTTTGCTTCAAAACATACTATTGCAGCAATCTTGTTGCAAAATAATGATCAAGGTTATGAGCAACCTATTACATTCTTCAACAAATATTTGAGAGATGCTACACTAAGGTATAATATAATGGAAAAACAAGCTCTTGCTTTAGTAAAAGCTATAAATGATTTCATAGTGTACATTTTATACTCACACATTATTGCATATGTTCCAAATTCAGTAGTAAAGGACATTCTAACATAGAATGGGCCTGAAGGAAAGAGAGCCAAATGGATTGCCACTATTTTGGAATATGATATTGAAATAAAGCCCAAAAAACTAATTAAAGGCCAAGGTTTAGCTAAACTTATGGCTCAATCGAACTGTCAGGCCTTAGATATAAATTTCATTGGTGCTCTAGATGATCAAGAAGAGATGGTGACTCCACAAATCAATGAAGCTTTTTTAGATTCACCTTGGTATAAAGATATCATGTTTGTTTTACTAAATTTACAAGCTCCTCCTGGTTTATCTAGAACTAAATGTATATTCTTGAAAATGAAATCAATGAAATATTGTATCATAGACAATGCTTTATTTTGGAAAGATAATGGTGGAATTTTGTTAATTTTTTTATTAAAAGATAAAGCTGACAAATCATGTAGGAGATTGTGGAGGACACCTATATTGGAAAACAACTGCTGATAAGATTTTAAGGGCAGGTTTTTGCTGGCCCAACCTTTTTGCAGATGTCAGAAAATATGTGATATCCTATTACAAATGCCAAATCTTTGAAGGAAAGAGGAAACTATTACCATTACACCTCAAACCCATCTCCACAGAAATGCCATTTCAGCAATGGGGTCTAGACTTCATTGGTGAAATTCACCCATCCTCATCAGCCCAACATAAATGGATTTTGACAACCACTGATTACTTTACTAAATGGATAGAAGCCATCCCTTCTAGACAAGCCACTGATTCTGTCATCATCTCATTCCTTGAAAACAATATCCTTTCAAGATTTGGATGCCCACAAAAGCTCATTACTGATAATGCAGTTGCCTTCAAATCAAAGAAAATGGTACACTGTTGTAATTGATATCACATTACCCTTGTCCATTCCACAACCTATTACCCTCAAGGCAATGGGCTTGCAGAATCCTTGAACAAAAACCTTGTTAATATCATCAAGAAATTGTTAGAAGACAATAAGAAGACCTAGAACAAAAATTTGGTTAATGCCTTATGGGCAGACAGACTCACTACCAAAAATTCCATTGGTACATCTCCTTATCAGCTAGTATATGGAATGGATGTTGTTTTTCCATCGTCTTTAAGAGTACCAATCAGAAAATGATTCAAGAGCTACAGGTAGAGTCCAATGATATCCAAAGGAGGATGAATCAGACAATACATTTGCAGCAATTAGGGAAGAAGTCTATGTCAAATCCCAAGTGATCCAAGATAAAATCAAAAAGATGTTGACAAGAAAACCAAAGCTGATGATTTTTACATAGGTGACAAAGTACTCAAATGGGATTCCAGAAGAGAAGAAAAGGGTAAACATGGGAAATTTGATTTCCTATGGCAAGGCCCTTACATCATTTATGGTTACAAAGGTAACAATGCATTTCTCTTAAAGCAGTTAGATGGAATAGGTCTACCAGGTGGACCAATCAATGGTAGAATGTTGAGGCATTACTTATCCCCAGATTAACATTAGTTTAGTTGTTTACTTTGCTCATTGTACATAACATTGCAAAGTTTAGATTGGATTGGATGATTATATTTTGAGGTTGAAGCTTGAAGAGAAGGCCTTGAGCTTTGAAAGGTGTACCATAATATGTATGAATAAAGCAGATCACAGAGAAGTAGTTGCAGGGCAAGAATAGTTGAAGTTTCAAAGGCTACTGATCTTAAAGTTCTGAACATTTCACCAGGAAATTCCATCCCCATGTGGAGCCACTGTCAGGGTCCTATAATAATAGGATTTATAATTTTGAATTGGCTATGATTAGTCTTGTAATATTGTACATACTTTTGCTTCCTGCAAAATGTTATCCCATATTAAAAATAAAAATGTAAAGAGGGTAAGTCCTAAAAGAAAAGGATCAAAAAAGAAAATAAAATATGAACCCCACCAAAAAGAGATAAAAAAATAGATTCTTAAAGTGATGGAAATTCAAATGCCACTACTTTTTACTTTACTTGGCAAAATAAGATTGTGTGCAGCTTGTAAAAAAATTCCACAATCCATGATGGTCAAATAGTTTAATCTTGATTCACTCATGCTTTAAATTTCATGTTGATAGATAGAGAATAAAGATCTAGCCAAACTGTTTAATCTTGGCATATTAGTAGATAGATAGAGAAATATAATGAGCTCATCAGTTTAATCCGAGCCATTGGAAGTTATAAGATTAGAATTAGATAGTTTTCTTGTCAAAGAAAAAGAAATAAAGGGTCAGCAAGCTCAAATGCACCCAATGAATGAAGAGAAACTGTTAGGGTAAATAAAGGGTAGGTAAAAGAGGTTTTGGAATGCACAATGTTGCAAGCTCAAATGCACCTTCATTATGCATAATCCTATGTTTCATGTACAGGAGGAATTACCAAAGAAAGAGGACATTCACAAAAGTCATATATTACTTTGGGTATTTACCCTAAAAAGTTCTATATAATTTTGGGCCTGAATACTAAAACTTATTCACTAATTTCCCCTCATTTCATTAAACCCCTACATGTCTAGTTTATTAATTTCCCTTCATTAACCCTTCATTACTTTCATTCCCTAATTTTTTCCCCTTCTTGTTTCCAAAGGACCCTTCCATCTTCATTTCCCCTTGTAAAAATATCCCTACCACTTCATTTTACATTTCCCCTTATTTCATCTCATTTTCCCTTGTAAACCCACTAAAACCCCCTTATCCTAAGTTTAAAAAGTTAAATGTATTGGGACCCATTGAAAAACCCTCCCCGATACCTTTTTAAATTAACCCTTATACTATTCTAACCTATAGTTCCACTTAACATATTTCGAGCCCCCCACTTTATAACTCCCCAACCCTCACAAAACCTTTGCATTGTTTAACCCACCGCACCACTTATCCTCGGGTCCTGCATTTTATTAACCCATCACATATATTAAATCATGTAATTACTTTTAATTAATTACATTTCATTTTAATAAAACCCGACCCACACCCCGACTCAACCCTCGCAACTCCACCACGCGATAGCCCTCTGATCACCCACTTCCAGATCCAATGGCCCAGACCCATATCGCATTCTCCCATCATCCAACTGTTTAAATATCAAAAGCACACGAGATTCACAGTTTTTCCCGGTCACCTTTTTGCTACGTGTCAGCCCCACATTATATCGCATGCTCTCAAAAAATACCACCCTACACTCAAAAGCAGTGTGATAAGCCATAATATCGTCTCCCCACATAGGATGAAATTGCCTACTGTTCAAACATTAACTCCGTGGCCAAAATTAACCATTGTTGGTTGAAGACCAAAAAGCACCTATTTTACCCTTTTCATTGTTATTCTGTTACCAAGCAACCTCAACCGACCAATTCTAAACCCCGAAGCTCTACTCAATCGTTTTAACCCCACTTACAACTAGAAGACGTTGCAGACTCCAATTTGAAGTAGAATAAAGACTATTGAAGCCTCAAAAAGCCTCCGCTGCTCCCACAAAACCCTAACTGCACCAAATCTTTGTTTTCTAGGTATTCTTGAAAGTACCAGAAAGGACCTGTAATTAAAGCTCTGCACATTGTTTATGAAAGGTTAATCAATTGAACTAATTAGAAAACCTTGCCAAACTAAAGAAACCCATTGTGCATCCAAAAGCCCTTTCCTGCAGACTGTATTCACCTTTTGCACTATTCCAGAAGTCCTGAGATTTCTCCTTAAGACATGTTAGAGCTTATATTTGCCTCAGGCTGAAAAGGCAAGCTTCTAGGTTCAACATCAAACCACGCTCAGCCTTGTAGCTAGCCCTACGAGGACAGGAGAGGGCTCTCTCCGGGTCAATCTCAGCAAAAAGTATTTCAATGAGGCTTGAGATGACTTGAAATGGGAAACTAATTTTAGGCTAGTAAATATATATGAAAGAGGTAGTTTAATAAATGACTGAGTTTTCAGGGTTGTATGGGACAAAGAACAGCATAAGCTTGAGAAATTAAATCAAAGACACAGATTGTTTCACGAGGCAAGATAGGTAGGAAGTTTAGCAATCAAATTTGAATAATATGGAGTGGAAAGATAGTTGAGAGGCTGAAAAGGGCATATGTCATGAATCCTTTTCAGACAAAAGAAGCCACTCAGAACATGAACGCTTTCCCAAGGCAGAGCAGTAAACTGAATTCTATCTTTCTTACTTAAAAGCATTCAGCTGGAAATGGTTATGAATGAAATGTAAAACATCACAAGACACATATGAAATAGTAAGAAAACACTTATGCCAAACTCAAACCATATGAATCTCATAAATCAGAGCTGCATCTTTTCATTAATCCTCTGCCAAAACTATACAATGAAAGCGTTGGATTTTTCCTCCACACTTCTCCCTGAACTCAGAACCTCTATAAATGATTTTTCAATACCATAAATAGACTCAATCTGTGGGAAAACATATTGACACAAATGGGGAGCTATTTAATCATTAACTAATAAAAGCTAGAAAGCCAACCACCTATTCTGAAAAAGAGCAGCGTTAAATCTTGTTTTTCTTTGGTGATCAATTAAAAGGCAAAAAATGTAACGTGGATCCCATGAAATCATAACTAAGGAAAAAAAAGGAAATCCTTTTTCTATCTTTCGGCATCTGCTTTCGAGGTGTGTCATCTACATAGGACTTTCCCTCAGATATTAGTTTCTCAGCCCTCTCCATTAACTGCGGTATATGTGGGTCTTTCTCTTTTGATACCGAGTGTATCCAAATCATTACTCTCTTTAGCAGGATTCGTGTCATCAAAGCATATGATTAAGCACCCTTTATACCTCGGAGCAAAGTATTGGTTTAAAAAATCAGCCTTTGTGTGCCCAATATGGAGATAACCACGTGGCTCAGGAGGGAAACGTGTCTTTGAAGCTCTGTGCGCTGGTATATCCAAGTCAGGCAAATGTTTATGAGAATAGCCGGATGATACCTTTGGCATCAAACCTTGAGAAATGGCAATTTGAAGACAAAAGCCCGGACGAAGTATAATTAGCAATTTCTCCATCCAAATACCCTTCTCCACTCGGCCCTTAAACCTGTTGAGCTACCAAGAGATCATTCCATTTTGTTCTATAAGAATTTCGATGCAGAGTTTGGTCCAGTACTCCATGAACTTGTGATGAAAGGACAACCTTCTCCATTTCCACAAACAAATGAAATAAAGCATCATTATCAGAGCTCAGGTCAAGAATCGGCAAAAACATGAATCTCTGGTATGTCCTTCAGATAAACACTGTGGTGATCAGATGGAAAGAACTGGTAGGATTGATAGTTATCATCGGATATAATGATTTCACCATCTAACGACCTGTAATTCTCTCCTTGTTTAAGCGGAATAACTGCATTGTCCACTTCAATGTTTTGTAAAAATTCGGACCCATTATGGCTCAAGTCTGATCCTTCTGTTGCACGTAATATGAGTCTATGACCCCAGAAGAAAATTCAAAGAGCCTTTATGCATGTTCTTTGTTGGACTGTGGATTTCACCATCCCTACTAACTTCATGTTTCATGTGGAAAGTTTTATCTGGCAAATTCGTGCACATTATTGGCAATTTGGGCGATGGAGGAGGTTTTTAGCAATTTTTTGGCGTCCTGGCTGTGTGCGCCGTGCGCGCCATGTGCACCACGCCCATGTAAAAACACACTGCGTGGAGGTGCCCAATGCACCGCACTCCTCCAGTGCACCGCGCCACCTACTTGATGCGCCGCGACTCCTTCCAGCTCACAGTTTCGACATTCAAATATGAAATTCACTTTTCTACAGCTTGACTCAGCTTTCCAACGATCTCTTGGCATACTAATGATGTTTCAAACAATGAAAAACACTTATATAGTGATGGGTTTGATGTTTGCTTCTCGAAAACCCATTTTTTATGTTTAGTTTTGGCACTTTTTAACAGTTTAATACAGCTCTGTTTTTCAAGTTTCTTTTTTATTTTGGCTTTAAATGATGAATCTTTTTGGCATTTTTGCAGGGACGGTGGCATGTTTTGACCAAGGAAGACCAACGCTGCACCTAGAGAATTCAATAACTGAATAACTTTTGAAAATATTACAAAAGACAAAATTTTGACTTTTCTTCAAAACAAAGTTTTGAAGAACAGTCATAATCCATCAATATGACGATAAAATTTGCGAAATAAAAAACATGTGTAGAACCTCCCTCTGGCCTGCTGGGGCACTTTGAAGACACAATTTGTGAAACCCTGGACCTATGACTGACATGAATCTCAATGACTGTCATTGACTTTGATGAACTTTGATGAAAAGACATGAGCTAGGAGGGATAAGACATGAGGGGAATGAATCACAAGACCCTTCCATCAAATTATGGCATGCCCCTAACGGAATGCAAATGAATGACTGAATGAGACACCTAAAAAAAAATGAAATGCAAAAAGAGTTTTGATCTCTGACGGAGCACTGACGAGACCGACTCTGACATTGGCTCCAATGGGGATGGTAGCTCCTTGGAGGTGCCAAGAACTGCAGATCTTTGGGAGAGCAGACAGTGCCTACATCCATTGGGCTATGGAGTCCAAATCAACAACAGAGTGTTAACTGATTTATTGACTGAAAATTTGACTCAAACTAACTAAACTTTAAAACGGAAATGACTGAATAAACTTGACTCAAAATGACTAAGATCTGAACTTAAAACCTAAAGCTTGATGGCAGTACATGACCACCTGTGTTTCTTACAAGACAACATACCATCAAACTATATCAAAATGCCAATGTAACCAATCAAGCAGATGCCTTCTTGATTGATTCTCCTGATCAGATCTCCTGGTCAACCGTAGATACTTGTAACAGAGCATCCAAAAATCTAATTGACCATGATCTCCTTCATCACTAAATACTATATTAATCACCTTCACTGTGGACTGCAACAAATTTTCCATTGGATCCTGAAAAACATGAAGTATTTCCTCCTGCTGAAATAGCAAGGTGTCTTTCTCCTTTAATTCTGATCTTCCTTCATAATGTACTTCAGTAAAAGTATGTTCCTGGTCCTCAAAAAATTCTGAACAAGTAGATGAGCAGATCTCCTCTTCAAAGAACATTTCAAAACATGAGACATATGAAGAAGAATCGGAAAGGGAATCCTGAATGTTCTGATCTTCTGTAGTCTGAATATATTTTTGATCATCTTGATATGATATGACAGCCAGATTCTCATTACATTCATCACATTCATCAATCATGAGAAAATCAACTTCAGATGATTCTTGAAACCCAACACTAACATTTCTATCATCTACCATAAATTCATCCAGAGGAACTTTTTCACTTATTTGAGCAAAGATCTCATCTTGTTGTTCATGAGTTGACTAGATTACCTCTTTATGAAAGCTTTGTTCTAATGACGTGAGAATGTTTGGATTCATAACTCTGTTTTCTTTATTCCAGATGTTTTCAGCAGCAGGTTTCTCCTTCATGGGATTTAGTACAAGGTATTCTTGGTCATCACAATTTGAATCTAGATCTGAAATGGCTGACTTAACTTTATCACATTCTGAAATTGAAACTTGACTTCCCTGCATGTTGTTTTCTTCTATGGACGGATCTGAAACGACACCTTTTCTTTCACCACTTTCAACCTACTGATCTATAAAGTTGCTTACAGGACTATCATCATTTTCAGAAAAGGAAGAAGTTCCACCACCACCTTCTTAACCATGTGCACACTGCAGATCTGCGTTAAATTGAGCTGGAACATGACCATTCAAGAGTTGATCTATCTCGTCTTCAAACAGAGGAGATAATACTTTTTGTTTTCTCTTGCTCAAACAGTGATTGTCTTCATTAATTTCAAGTGAAGGAGTATACAAATGTTTCTCATACTGTTGATCCATATCACTCAGACAATATCTTCCCAACAGAAATTTTTGAACAACAACTCAGGCTCTGATACCATTAACACAGGATCATTAACACATATGCGAAAAGTAGTAAATGAAGATAGCCAAAGGCTTTGATTTATATTATCAGAAATAGGATTCAGATATTTTAGAAGGATTATTTCTTTACAGAGTCTGTCCATCGCCAGGTAACCTCCAGTAATACTTGTTCCTAGCGAACAGTATGAAGTTCATGTAATTCCTGTTGACTGTCAAGATGCAAAATTCCTTAATCTTCCACCGTACTAAGATCTTGATCCTGTTGCAAATTTTCCTGATCATCTTGATAAGTATCACTCTCTTTATGTTGCTGAAATGGATTTTCATACAATGCTTCCATGATTTCATCATCCATGAAATTATCATCTTCATACTATTTCTCAAGGCTTTCAATAAAACTATAAACATGTTTGCAACAGGTCTGAACTAAATTTAATGATGGATAAGATTCTTTATACCTTTCAAAGAACATGGCATGAAAATCTTTCAAACAGTAAATACAAGCAGGCGGCAAACTTTCATACCAAGATCGGGCTTCACCTTCCATAGTGGCCATGAATATCTTCATCAAGAAATCTTCAGGAAAATCAACCTTCAACTTGCAAATATGTATGTGAAATCTAACCAAATGTAAAGCAGCATCATTCCTATTATCATATTTAAACATAGGCAAATTCTTTTGCCAATCTACCTTGGGAATTTTATTTGGAAAACCTGGAATGTGATCTTGGCTCATGGGAGCGTATCTTCTTGCAACCCATTCCATCTTGAAAATCTTAAAGCTATTGATCTTCCTGCAGTGGAGTCACCATGAAGCATTGATTTCTGAATTTTTCAGTGAATGGAGTCACCAAGTGAATGATTTCAGCCTTCTTATGTCTGATCGTTGTCCACCATCAACAATCAGATCTAAACTTGATACATGTATTGGGGCAATTAACAAGTTAGATGTCATGTTTACAAGCTAGACCAGAGATTGACTGAAGCAGCATTTATCTACTTCCGCTAATGCAAAGCAAAAGCGTTTCGAAGGCTACCTGGCATAACTTTAGCCTCGTTTGTAGCTATAAAACAAATGACATCAACAAGCAAACCATTTTCTTCCCCAGTATGGTCGCCACTATGTTAGAGCCTATATTTGCCTCAGGCTGAAAAGGCAAGCTTCTAGGTTCAACATCAAACCATGCTAAGCCTCGTAGCTAGCCCTACGAGGATAGGAGAGGGCTCTCTCCGGCCTAATCTCAGCGAAAAGTATTTCAATGAGGCTTGAGATGAATTGAAATGGGAAACTGATTTTAGGCTAGTAAATAGATATGAAAGAGGCAGTTTAATAAATGACTGAGTTTTCAGGGTTGTATGGGACAAAGAACAACATAAGCTTGAGAAATTAAATCAAAGACACATATTTTTTCATGAGGCAAGATAGGCAGGAATTTTAGCAACCAAATTTGAATAATATGGAGTGGAAAGACAGTTGAGAGGCTGAAAAGGGCATATGTGATGAATCCTTTTCAGACAGAAGAAGCCACTCAGAACATGAACGCTTTCCCAAGGCAGAGCAGTGAACTGAATTCTACCTTTCTTACTTAAAATCATTCAACAAGAAATGGTTATGAATGAAATGTAAAACATCACAAGACACATATGAAACAGTAAGAAAACACTTATGCCAAACTCACACCACATGAATCTCATAAATCAGAGCTGCATCTTTTCATTAATCCTCTGCCAAAACTGTATAATGAAAGCGCTGGATTTTTCCTCCACACTTCTCCCTGAACTCAGAACCTCTACAAATGATTTTTCAATACAATAAATAGACTCAATCTGTGGGAAAACAGATCGACACAAATGGGGAGCTGTTTAATCATTAACTAATAAAAGTTGGAAAGGCAACCACCTATTCTGAAAAGGAGCAGCATTACATCTTGTTTTTCTCTGGTGACCAATTAAAAGGAAAAAAATGTAACGTGGATCCCATGAAATCATGACTAAGGACAAAAAAGGAAATTCGTTTGCTATATTTCGGCATCTGCTTTCGAGGTGTGTCATCTACATAGGACTTTCCCTCAGATATTAGTTTCTCAGCCCTCTCCATTAATTGCGGTATATGTGGGTCTTTCTCTTTTGATACCGAGTGTATCCAAATCATTACTCTCTTTAGCAGGATTCGTGTCATCAAACCATATGATTAAGCACCCTTTATACCTCGGAGCAAAGTATTGGTTTAAAAAATCAGCCTTTGTGTGCCCAATATGGAGATAACCACGTGGCTCAGGAGGGAAACGTGTCTTTGAAGCTCTGTGCGCCGGTATATCCCAGTCAGGCAAATGTTTATGAGAATAGCCGGATGATACCTTTGGCATCAAACCTTGAGAAATGGCAATTTGAAGACAAAAGCCCAGACGAAGTATAATTAGCAATTTCTCCATCCAAATACCCTTCTCCACTCGGCCCTTAAACCTGTTGAGCTGCCAAGAGATCATTCCATTTTGTTCTATAAGAATTTCGATGCAGAGTTTGGTCCAGCATTCCATGAACTTGTGATGAAAGGACAGCCTTCTCCATTTCCACAGACAAATGAAATAAAGCATCATTATCAGAGCTCAGGTCAGGAATCGGCAAAAACATGAATCTCTGGTATGTCCTTCAGATAAACACTGTGGTGATCAGATGGAAAGAACTGGTAGGATTGATAGTTATCATCGGATATAATGATTTCACCATCTAACGACCTGTAATTCTCTCCTTGTTTAAGCGGAATAACTACATTGTCCACTTCAATGTTTTGTAAAAATTCAGACCCATTATGGCTCAAGTCTGATCCTTCTGTTGCACGTAATATGAGTCTATGACCCCAGAAGAAAATTCAAAGAGCCTTTATGCATGTTCTTTGTTGGACTGTGGATTCCACCGTCCCTACTAACTTCATGTTTCATGTGGAAAATTTTGTCTACAAATTCGTGCGCATTATTGGCAATTTGGGTGATGGAGGAGGTTTTTGGCAATTTTTTGGCGTCCTGGTTGTGTCCATCGCACAGCACGCCCAGTGTGTCGTGCACGCCATGTGCGCCGCACCCATGTAAAAACACATTGCGTGGAGGAGCCCAATGCACCGCGCTCCTCCAGTGCGCCGCGCCACCTGCTCGATGCACCGTGACTCCTTCCAGGTCACAATTTCGGCATTCAAATATGAAATTCACTTCTCTCCAGCTTGACTCAGCTTTCCAATGATCTCTTGGCATACTAATGATGTTTCAAACAATGAAAAACACTTATATAGTGATGGGTTTGATGTTTGCTTCTCGAAAACCCATTTTTTATGTTTAGTTTTGGCACTTTTTAACACTTTAATATAGCTCTATTTTTCAAGTTTATTTTTGATTTTGGATTTAAATGATGAATCTTTTTGGCATTTTTGCAGGGACGGTGGCATGTTTTGACCAAGGAAGACCAGGGCTGCACCTGGAGAATTCAATAACTAAAGAACTTTTGGAAATATTACAAAAGACAAAATGTTGACTTTTCTTCAAAACAAAGTGTTGAAGAACAGTCATAATCCATCAATATGATGATAAAATTTGCGAAATAAAAAACATGTGTAGAACCTCCCTCTGGCCTGCTGGGGAACTTTGAAGACACAATTTGTGAAACCCTAGACCTATGAATGACATGAATCTCATTGATTGTCATTGACTTTGATGAACTTTGATGAAAAGACCTGAGCTAGAAGGGATAAGACATGAGGGGAATGAATCACAAGACCCTTCCATCAGATTATGGAATGCCCCTAACGGAATGCAGATGAATGACTGAATGAGACACCTAAAAAAAAATGAAATGCAAAAAGAGTTTTGATCTCTAACGAAGGACTGACAAGACCGAATCTAACAAGACAAATAGTCATTAATTCAATAAAATAAAATAAAATATGACTTCCCAAAGCATTCTGAATGAAAAACCCCTGCAAAACCCTCACCTGGATATTGACCACCTCCCATTGGTCAACAGAGATTTACAAATCAAAGACACAGTTTCCCCTAGCCATTTATTGAAACTCCATTGCTGGAGTAAAGACAAATTCCTCAACCATGGTGATGATATTCAGTTATGGGAATCAAATTTGCCCAAATACTTGTTCCCACATGTATACCAGTTCCCTAAAATCATCCACCTATGCCAACTCTGCTATATCCCAAGCCAAAGAGCCATAGTCTCTTCCAACCAGCAGATTTTAATCACAATCATTGCAGAGTCAATAAATGAGATGTTGCAGATCTAGCCAAAGCCCAATGAAACCCCATTTTCTATTGAAAACCTACTTGAACTGTACTTGAAGCTGGACCTTCCTAAGAGGTCTTAAATTTTTCAAACTTTCATCCTATAAGAGGCTCATATTCCTACAGACATTCCTCCACACTCTGGTACCATTTTCTATGAGAGGGCCAGACAAATTGTAACCATGCTCTCTTTTATTCTAGGGTATACCACTGATGAGCATGTAGTTGAGCCTATACTTGATTTCCTCTCTATTTTTTGCCCAGGCAAGCCTCTAGCTACAATTTTCAATTTTGCCCAGTTCTTAGCAGACAGAATCCATGATCAATTGATCAGATTGCCAAATGAAAGAGTATTCAAATACTCTTCAGTATTGTTCCACATGTTATTATAATTCCAATCAGACAAGTTTCCAGTCAACATCCAAAATTTTGACACTAAGGCCCATCCTAGATCTGTCATCTTTTGGACACCCTTAATCCAAAAATATTCCACTGTTTTCAGCTACAAGGAGTTCATTGATTCCTTTGTTCACCCAATTGTTAATATGCTAAGCAGTAGCAACCAACCCAGGATCAATGATGAGATAAAGAGAGTTTACACTTGTCTAAAAACAAAAGAATAGGAGACTGGTATTTATACCGGGACCACACTAAAATTAGGGTGTATGGATGCCAGCTCACTCCCTGGAGAAGAAGCAGAAAAATGTTTACAGGAAACGAAGTTTAGTAACAGTTTCAAATGGCAGTATGATCCTTTAGGATTCATAAACAAACTAAGACTCAAATTTAAATTGAGCCATGTTAGCCCCTGAGGTGCAGCGCTGCTGTTTTTAGCAAAAATGTCGCCTGTTTCAGCTCTGAAGGCCACATCTCCTCTTGCTCCACTTTGGCCATAAGCCATACTTCCAAATATTACTCTTGCATCTCCAAATGGGTCCAAAAATGCTCTTTACGTTCTCAAAGGCCAATAAAATCATGCCAAAGACTAGAGCCAGCACACTAGAAGAACCCTTGGAATAGCGGAAAAGCACTATGGCGAGGCAAAAACCATAGAAAATCATAAAAAACCATGTATCGCAGGCATAGACAATGCAATGCACAACAGACGTTAGATCTGGTTGATCAACGGCCCAGATCTAAGTGGCAAATCGCAAATCAACCAACATAAAGGACTTAAGTTGCAGCGGAAGACACCCCCGATCAGTGATCTTCGATGATCGAATCGGCGGGTATCGGAGTAGACCAAGTGGGACTGGAGATTGCGATTAGAGATGTAATGTGGACTGTCAATCAAGCGGTGCAGATTGATGGCCCACATTGCCTCACAAGATTGCTATCGAGAAAAACAAAGAGTGCTAACCATGGTCCCAGGGCACGAGCGTTATGCGATTGCTATCAGATCACATCGCTATATCACAGCGAAGCAGCACCAAAGGGCAAGGCCTTTACATATATATGTTTGCGACTCGATCAACGGACTCAACAACATTATAAGTATAACTTCATAATATTTGAGGTCCACCAAAAAGCCATTTTCAATGCATTTTTTGTGTATTTCGTTATTTAACGAAATACAAAGGGAGCCTTGGGCAGCGCCGATGTGATAGGTCCTGAACCCGAAAGGGTTTGGGAATGAAATGTATAGAATTTCAGGTCCGCCAAAGTCGATTTTTCATAGTTTTCAGTGTTTTTTACGTAGTTTCATAATACAAAGGGAACACAGGAACATGCCATCCATGACATGCGATATCGACCCTAAGGGTGGACCCAATAGAGGAATCAGCCATGTTTAAGGAATTTTGAAGTCAAAAATAAAGAGATGGGCGGGATTTTTACAGTGTTACAGCGTTTTCTGTAGGAAACAGAAAACAATCATGTTTATCAGTTGAAACGATTTCAAAAGGCACGCGGAACCATTCCATCACCTAACAGAAGGCCGAAAGGGGAAAGGCGACAGCGCAGCTCATCCAAATCAACAACGCAACATACCCAAGCAACAGAAGTGATCGTGGGGCATCTCTGGCACGAGAGAGCTCCCAAACAGCGCAACAAACTACCCGAAAGTAGTTACTCTTCTATCAAAAGAAGAAACCTTCGAGCCATGCTTACCTAGTTAGGGCATCAAGTAGTTAAAGAGACAGAGGGATATATTAAGACCTCTCAGGCTCGAGAGGAGCACTGTAAAAGGCCTATAAAAGGCTGAAAGCGAAAGATATGAAGGGTTCAACTTCTGGAGACTATTGGTACTTTGCGACTCAAGCTTCTCATCTTCATTCTAAGCAATATACGATTCTTTTGTTGTTACATGTTCAATTCCCATTTTCTCTGTTGTTCTATGCTTGCACATGAATAGGTTATTCATGTTTTCTGCTATGTCTAATGCCAGATAACTGTCATCTTATCTATGCATTGATAAATTAGATTTTCAAGTTTCATTTGCTTCCTGTAGCTAGCCATTCATATGTGTTTATGTATGCATCTATTGTTACAGTTAGTATTCTCCATCTATCTATTGAATCTATAAACTATTGAGCATTAGTGGTCTAAAGCCTTGTATTGTTGAGGGTGTTCATGCATGTCTTGAGTGAGAATAGAGATGAAATGGTTATCTGACTTGATCCAAACCATCATCCATTCCAATAGTTCAGAGAACAATATTGAAGATTATATTTTACCAGGCATCTCTGAGCTACAACCTAGGAGAGTTTCCTGGAGTGATAACATAATTGGCACCATTGCCAGGGAGAGGAAACTGAAGCTCAGCTTCCCTGGGAACGACAAAGATCTAGCTTTGATGATAGACAAATTCTGGGCACTTTTTGGGTTGTAATCATCTATTTAACGACTCTACTGGAGGACAAACCTCTTGGCGACTCCACTTCATGGTTCTGGCTCAGTTTGTGAGATATACTCAAAGAAATCCTAAGAAGCCACAAGCTGACCCAGTACCTAACCATGAAAAAAACATCAAAGAGAGAAAGGAATTGCAGAAAGGAGAATTAGGTTCAGGTAAACCTAAACAATCTTCTATATCTCTTTAGGAAAATCCTGCAATAGAACAAATACATGTGGAGAGTATAGCATCTAATACTAGCAATGAAGAAAAACTCTCAGAGATTCATAAAGCTCCTTATTCTTTAGGTTCTCCTTTTGTTGTAAGCCCAAAGGAAACCTCACCTCCTATCCATCATACTCCTTTAGTCTTGCCAGTCACTCCTCAACCCTCTATCATTCAGACTTCCAATACTCTTATAACCACCACAACTATGGTAGGTCCACAAGAACCTACCAAAATGGAAAGTATCATAGTTGCTAGTTATGGACCTCTAATACTGCCCACTCCTTTGAATGCCATGCCTACTGGAGAATATCGAAAATATAGGCCTAAGTTCACTGGGACTAAAGGTGTTACAGTTGAAGAACATCTTGAATCATTATATAGCTATGTTGATAACTTGTACATTAATGAAGATGATGTCTGGATGAGAGTCTTTGTCCAAAGCCTAGATGGAGAGGCTAGAAAATGGTTCATAGAACTAACCCCAAGATCTATAGCGAATATTGAGGCTTTAGATGATGCATTTCTAAAGAATTGGGGGGATAAGAAGGATCTCCTCTACTACCACACTGAGTTTGGGAACTTAAAGAGGGAAAATGGTGAGTTGTTGTCTGATTTTAATAAGAGGTTTAACCGCATGTACAATAAAATAACAGCTGAAGTAAAACCCACCACTACCTCTACTAAACTCACCTATGCCAATGCTTTTGATTCTGACTTATGCCTACTGTTGAGGGAGAGGTGATGTGCTACTTTGGCTGATATGCAGGATGTAGCCTTGGAAGTAGAATCAAACATCATAGCTGCGGAGAAGCTCAAGGGAAATGTTGATAGAAGAAGACCAAGGGGTGAGTCTTCATCATCTTCAGACCCCAAGATAGATAAAATGACCAAAATGATAGAGTCATTAGCCTCTGAAATCTCCAAATTAAAGGTTGAGAAACACCCTGGGAAAGTAAGGGTCCCTAATTCCTTTGCTCCTAGAAATCCAAATCCATATAGAAGAACTAATGAGCAGTTTCAGATTTTTCAAAGAAGCAAAGATGCCAATGAATACCAAAAGGTGAAGACCCCTTTCTAGAATGTAGTCATGGAAGAAGAGTAGTTTTAAGAAGATGATGAGATCCATTGTCTGGAAGACAAAGGCAATGCCTCCTTTTTGACCTCAACTTCCTATGAAAAGTCATTATTCAATGACCAGATTAACCAAGAATGGGATGGTGAAGCTGTTCTGCAAACTGAAGATCAGCACAGATATAATCTGAGGCCGAGGATGAATAATGCCAAGTAAAATCCTATTCAAAAAGCTATTGTCCCTACATTACAGCAAGCTAATAAGCAAAAGCAACTAGCATTTGATCCCATCATCCTCAAATCTCCAGCTCATGAGGTAAGAGGCCTTGACAAGTCTCCTTCTCCTTTCAGTTTTCAATCAGAAATTTAGAATCTAAGAATACCTATGCCCTTGATTGAACTAGTGAAAAATGAGTCCTTCAAAAGATTCATCCTCGAGGCCCTTGAGCCTAAAGCCATCCAAGCCTCCACTGACTATGTAAATCTACAAGATAACAAACCAGCTATTATTCTCAGCCCAATGATTGAAAATTGTGAAGACAACTCCCCATCATTCTATGTCTCTCTGACTATTCATGATAAAATCCTTCACAACTGCTTTCTAGACATTGGAGCCATCCATAATCTAATGCCCAAGGCTGTCATGGATGAGTTGGGTCTTGACATTACCAAGCCTTATCATGACCTGTTTTCTTTTGACTCTAGAAAAGTGAAATTTTTGGGATTAATCAAAGACCTAGCCATCACTTTGTCTCAGCTACCCATGAAAAGAATGATGATGGATATTGTGGTAGCAGATGTACCCCCCAAGTTTGGCATGTTACTTTCCAAAGGTTGGATCAAGAGATTAGGTGGATCTTACAAAATGATCTATCCTACGATACTATCCTAGTTTTTGGAGGTGAGAGCAGGAGATTATACAGAGAAGCTCAATTGGCTTATATCATCAGCGATGAAAGGAATCCCACTAATCACCCTGTCTATGCTGTCGACACTAATTTTGGAACTTGTATTCTTCAGATTGAAGAATCTCACTTGGCCTCCACGCAGCTTAAGAAACCAGTTTTCCAGATCACAGAGGAAGAAGGCCCATAAATTTGGGACATGTTCCTTGATGGAGCTTTCTCTAAGGAAGATGCAAGGGTAGGTGTAGTCCTTGTGTCCCCCACACAAGAATACATTCATTTATCTTTCAAATTAACCCTTCAGGTCACAAATAACATAGCAAAGTATGAAGCCTTGATGTTGGGCTTAAACCCTGCTAAAGAAATGGGCATAAAAGGCCTGAAAGTGTTTGGAGATGCATGCCTCATCATTCAGCAGGTCAATAAAACTTTCCAAGGAAAGAATCCAAGGCTGAAAGCATACAAAGATGAGGTGTGGAGGCTCAAGGATTCTTTTAATAATTTCAGCATTTCTTACATTTTGAGAATGAAGAACCAACTTGCTGACTCCCTTGCTGTGTCTGCTAGCATGTTTATTCCTCCTTTGCCTCCTAAATTGACGTATGAAGTTCAGGTGAAATATAGACCGTCTCTGCCTGACAATGTCAAATACTGGAAAGTTTTTGAAGACGATGATGAAATTAATAGGTTTCTACAAGTCGTTGAGGAATTTTCTGGAACGCACATTGACCAAGAAAATGAAAACATGGAAGAATGCGGCCAGTCCAAGCTAAAGGATGAGATTGGCTGAGGAAGCATTTTCCAGCTGCTTAGTAACCATATACCCAAGGGATTGGTTCCTTTAGAGAAGTTGTTCGATCATAACGATGTGCCTTATAAGCCTTCCAAAAAATAGAATGAGTCTATTGTTTGTAAACATAATATAGGGAGCCCAGCCCATCCGAAATACATAAATATCTCCACTCATTTGTCTTCTACCCAAAATTCTGAGTATTTCACCCTCATGAAGAAATTTTCTGATATTTTTGCATGGGAATACAATGATCTTAAAATCTATGACACAAACATCATTCAACATAAGATTCCACTAGAAAAAACACCATCCCTTTTAAGCAGAAATTAAGACCTATCAACCCTTTCTTATTGCCTTTGATTGAGAAAGAAATCAAGAAGTTGTTAGATGCCAAAATCATAGTTCCCCTAAGGTATTCAAAGTGGATAGATAACCTTGTGGTAGTAAGAAATAAAAATGGAGAAATCAGGCTTTGTGTTGACTTTAAAAATCTGAACAAGTGCTCTAAGAAAGATAACTACCCCCGCCTAAGATGGAACACTTGCTGCAAAGAGTTTCAAGGGCTAGAGTCATGTCTTTCTTAGATGGATTTTCAGGTTACAATCAGATTGTTGTACATCTAGAAGATCAGGAAAAGACCACCTTCACTACTCCTTGGGGCACCTTCATGTACTCCAAGATGCCTTTTGGACTAATGAATGTTGGGGCTACTTTTCAGAGGGCCATGGACATAGCCTTTGTGGGAGAGAAGGACAAGTTTTTCCTTATTTACCTTGATGACATAACAGTCTTCTCCAGTGACCATAAGGACCATTTATAGCATTTGAAGAAGGTCTTCATAAAGTGTAAACAGTTTGTAATTTCAATGAACCCAAAGAAGACACAATTTGCTCTAGAAAAAGGCAAACTTATGGGGCATATTGTTTCTGTTGAAGGAGTGAAGATTGATCCAGCAAGAGTTCAAGCAATTTAGACATTGTCCATCCCAAGGTCAAAAAAGGACATTCAATTCTTCCTGGGTAATATTAACTTTGTAAGGAGGTTCATTCCAAACTTTACAAAGCTAGTGAAGCACATCACTTCCATGCTGAAGAAGGGATCAAGAATAAAATGGACAGATGCTTCAAGAAGCTATTTTGAAGCCATCAAGCAAGCTATCATGGAAGCTCCCACTCTAATTAGCCCAGATTACACTAAGGAGTTTTGTATCTTCTCTTTTGCCTCTTATGATACACTTGCAATAGTTCTGTTGTAAAAAAATGATGAAGGCATAGAGCACCTCGTGGCATTTTTCAACAAAACTCTAAGGGATGTTAACTAAGGTATGACCTTATTGAAAAACAAGCTTCTACTCTCATAAAATATTTAAAGCCATTCATAATTTATATTTTTCATTCCAAATTTGTGGCATATGTACCTTCAGCCTCAGTAAAAGATGTCTTAATTCAACCAGATATTCATGGAAAGAAAGCTAAATGGATTGCAAAATTCATAGAGTTTAACATAGAGGTGAAGCCCACTAAGCTTGTCAAAGGCTAGGGCTTGGATAAACTTATGGCTGAAGAAATTTGCAGCTTGTTAGACATAAATTGCATAAGTCCAAATTTGAATGATGAGCAGATAGAGGAAACAATAGAAGAGCAAAAGCAGAATCAATATTTGGCTGAAAATCTAGCCACCTATGAATGGTATTCCAACATAGTTCATTTTTTGTAGAAGCTAGAAGTCCCTCCAGGGCTTAGCTCAAGTTAAGCCTTGGCTATTAAACTTAGATCAACCAAATTCTGCATTAACAAAAAATATGTTTTATTGGAAAGACCCATCAGGAATCCTCTTAAAATGTCTAGATAAAGGAAAATCTAGGGAAGTCATGCATCAGTTCCATTCTAGCATTTGTGGAGGGCATCATTATTGGAAAGCCATAGCCCACAAAATCCTGAGGGCTGGGTATTATTGGCCTACTCTGTTCTCTGGTGAGTTTTATTTTGTGAAATCTTGTGATAAATGTTAGAGGTTTGCAGGAAGATAGCAACTAAAATCTCTGCCCTTGAAGCCAGTACATGTCAATGGTCCCTTTCAGTAGTGGGGCTTGGACTTCATAGGTGAGATCAACCCACATTCCAGTGCCCAAAACAAATGGATCTTGGTAGCCATTGATTATTTCACCTAGTGGATTGAAGCTATACCCACTAAGAATGCCAATCATCAAGTTGTCATAAAGTTCTTGAATGAGAATATTTTCACTAGATTTGGTTGCCCAACCAAACTAGTCACTGACAATGCAACAGCCTTCAAGGCAAAAGAATTGGTGGACATGAATAAATCCATGGGCATTCGATTGGTGCATTTAACCTCCTATTATCCTCAAGGCAATGGCCTAGTAGAATCATATAACAAGAGTCTGATAAGGGTAATCAAAAAATTGCTACAGGACAACAAAAAGAGCTTGGATTCCAAGTTGAAGTTTGCACTATGGGCTGACAAAGTTTCCATAAAAAATTCCATAGAAAATTCTCCATTTAAGCTGGTTTATGGCGTTGATGTTGTTTTCCCTATCGAGTTGATTCTCCCTGTGGCCAAATTACTGAAAGAAGAAAAAGATGAAGAGAATGACATGGTAAGGAGAATGAATAACCTAGTTGAACTACAACAGATCAGAGAGCAGCAGGTTGAGAAGTCAAAATCTCATCAAAAGAAAATCAAAGAAACCTTTGACAGGAAGGTAAAAGGGGACAATTTCCAAGTTGGTGATTGGGTTCTCAAATGGGATGCATTTAAGGAAAAGAAAGGTGATCATGGTAAGTTTGACACCTTATGGACAGGTCCATTTTTCATCATTCAAATTCAGCAGAACAATACCTTTATTCTGCACAGTCTGGAAGGAGGAGGTGTTTTTGGTATCCCAGTCAATGGGCGGCTCTTGAAACTATATTTCATTTAAGGCTTTAAAGCCTTAGCATTGTAAATGTGTTTTTTTTTTCTTAGTTTTTATTTCATTGCAAAATAGACTCCATGCCCAATGGAACACTAAGAGGAAGAATTGATTTTTTTTTACAGGAAAGGCATTGTTTTGTGATTCTTGAAACCTCATAGGGAGGCTTTCATCCCCAGAAGGAGCCAGTTTTAGCCTCTGAGGTGCAACACTACTATTTTTATCAAAAATGTCCCTTGTTTCAGCTCTGAAGGCCACATTTCCTCTTGCTCCACTTTGGCCATAAGACATACTTCCAAATATTAATCTGGCATCTCCAAATGGGTCCAAAAATGCTCTTTAAGTCCTCAAAGGCCAGTAAAATCATGCCAAACACCAGAGCTATAACACTCGAAGAACCCTTGGAGTGGCCGAAAAGCACTATCGAGAGGCAAAAACAGTAGAAAATCATAAAAAACCATGTATCACAAGCATAGATAGTGCAATTCACAGCAGCTATTAGATCTGGCCAATCAACGGCCCAGATCTAAACGGTGAATCACAAATCAGCCAACACAGAGGACTTAAGTTGCGGCAGAAGACACCCCTGATCAGCGATCTCCGATGATCGGATCGGCGGGTCGCTATCGGAGGAGGCAATCGGCGGGTATCAGAGTAGACCAAGTGGGGTTGGCAATTGCGATTAGCAATGCAATGTGGACCGTCGATCAAGCGATGCGGATCGACGGCCCACATCGCGTCGCAAGATCACTATCGAGAAAAAAAAAGAGCACTAACCATGGTCATGATCAAATCGCATCGCTATATCGCAGTGGAGCAGCACCAAAGGGCGAGGCCTTTACATATATATGTGTGCGACCCGATCAACGGACTCGATGACATTATAATTATAATTTCATAATATTTGAGGTCCACCAAAAAGCCATTTTCAATGTGTTTTTCATGTATTTTGTTATTGAACGAAATACAAAGGGAGCCTTGGGCAGCGCTGATGCAATAGGTCTCGATCCCGAAAGGGTTCGAGAATGAAATGTATAGAATTTCAGGTTAGCCAAAGCTGATTTTTCATAGTTTTAAGTGTTTCTTACGTAGTTTCAGAATACAAAGGAAACGCAAGAACAGGCCGTTTGCGACATGCGATAGCGACCCTAAGGGTGGACCCAATAGAGGAATAAGCCATGTTTAAGGACTTTTGAAGTCCGAAATAAAGAGATGGGTGGGGTTTTTACAGTGTTGCAACATTTTCAGTATGAAACAGAAAACAATCATGTTTATCAGTTGAAACGATTTCAAAAGGCACACGGACCCATTCCATCACCTAACAGAAGGCCGGAAGGGGAAAGGTGATAGCACGACTCATCCAAATCAATAGTGCAACATACCCAATCAACAGAAGTGATCGTGGGGCATCTCTGGCATGAGAGAACTCCTAGACAATGCAGCAAACTACCCGAAAGCGGTTACTCTTCTGTCAGAAGAAGAAACCTCCAAGCCATGCTCACCTAGTTAGGGCATCAAGTAGTTAAAGAGATAGAGGGATAGATTAAGACCTCCAGAGCCTCAGAATGCTTGAGAGGAGCATTGTAAAAGGCCTATAAAAGGCTGAAAGCTAAAGATATGAAGAGTTCAACTTCTGGAGACTATTGATACTTTGTGACTCAAGCTTCTCATCTTCATTCTAAGCAATATAAAATTCTTTTGTTGTTACATGTTCAATTCCCATTTTCTCTGTCATTCTATGCTTGCACTTGAATAGGTTATTCATGTTTCCTGCTGTGTCTAATGCTAGATAATTGTCATCTTATCTCTGCATTGATAAATTAGAATTGCAAGTTTCATTTACTTCCTGTAGCTAGACATTCATATGTGTTTATGTATGCATCTGTTGTTACAGTCAGTATTCTCCATCTATCTATTGAATCTATAAACTATTGATCATTAGTGGTTTAAAGCCTTGTATTGTTGAGGGTGTTCATGCATGTCTTGAGTGAGAATAGAGCTGAAATGGTTATCTGACTTGATCCAAACCATCATCCATTCCAATAGTTCAGAGAACAATATTGAAGATTATATGTTACTAGGAATCTCCAAGCTGCAACCTAGGAGAGTTTCCTGGAGTGATAACAAGCCCTTTTATGCATGAGTTCGAACCAGACATTGAAAAATATGCCAACCAGTTAGAGTGGTTAGAAAACACATTAATAGATATGGAGAAACAGATGGATACTAGTTCCATTTTTCATACTCCATCCCTATAGGATAGAAGTGCAAAAAGGACTAGGGAGAACAGAATCCTAGTAATCAAAATAGATTACTTTCAGCTTTTTACATTAAAATAGGGAAAATGTAAATGACCTTTTTGCAGCCTACAGTACAACAGCCTAAGTCATCAGTGGATTACAAAAAGACAGAATGTGAATGTTTGGCCAAGAATGTTCATCCTATAGATTAGATTGGATTTCATAAGTAAGTAGGAGAGATGATATACTCAACAATGACCAACAAAGTTATGAGTCTACAAAAACTTCAAACTTATCTAGAGAATATTACAACACAGTTTAAAATAAAGAAGGCGTCCTCACAAGCAAAGGATAACATAATAAAATCACTAAAAGAATTGGTTATTGAGATAGGCTACAATCCAAATGACATCAAGGCAGCAGAAAATCTCATAAAGAAGAAGAATGAAGACATTGCTGCATTAAAGAAGCAACTAAAGTTGCTTCCTTTTGAACATCCATAGATCAAGGAAGTTCTAGAGAGTCAAAGCCAAAAATATGATATGATGGACCTCATTCTGCAGTTAAATGCTCAGTTAAAAGAAATGGAGAATGAGATGGATAAGTTAGTGCAGGAGAAACATGCTAGCATGGAAGCAGCTACTGTCACTGCTATTCCTACAATTACTACAACACTTCCTTCTACTTTGGAAGCTTCATTTGCCCCACTAGCTCCAGTAGATACAACACGTCCAACTGCATCAGCAACTACATCAGCAACAAGTTCAACAACAACAGCAGCTCAGCCAAGTGATGAAGCAAGTAAACTAATCAAAGCCATGGAGGATATGTCCATCCAAACCACTGAAATAAATAAACTTAAGGAACAAATAAAAAGTATAGAAGATGAAAAGAAATGGTCTCAAATCATGCATAAGAATGAAATACAGAAATCAAATAGGTTGAATGAAAGGATACAGAAGTTAGAGAAGGAATTAACGCTGAAAGAGGCACTAGCCCAAGCAAAACAACTTTTATGGGCCAATATCATTGACTCAGTCAATGATATTTGGCCATCTATGCAGGTGATATTTGAACAAAACGATTTGGTCAAAGAGGCTGGTGAGGCAATTCAAAGGGTTAGATCCGAACTTGGAGATATGCCAGAAGAAGCCTCAAGAATAATCCATTTCCTTAACTCAAAGAACAAGTATGAATTGCAGGAGCTTGGAATAACTGACATAATTGGGACCATACTTGAGGTAAAAAAGATAATCACCAAAAGGAACCTAATGATGCAACTGGAGGAGAAATGCCAACCAATGGAGCTAGTAATAGCTAGGTTTATGGTGAAATTTGATACTTTGAGGCAGAAAGGTCTGCCTAATCCATGGGTGATTAATGATAGGTTGATGCCACATGAAGACTATGATAAGAAAATTAGAGAAGTGGCAAAGGAACAAACCAACAATTCCTCTATGAAAGGGATGCCTACAGGAAAAGTCCTTTACTAGACTTTTGAGAACCTCTTTTACCTCCAACATGAGGTAAAACATCTTTTTGTAAACAAGCCCACTTTTGCAAAATACACAGAAACTGATGAAGTCTATAGAAGAATGGTAAATATTAAATTACCAGATGTAGAGACTTGGGAAAAGTTGAATGATTTACTGTAAAAATGCAAGGTAAACAATGAATACAGAGTAGTCAAAGTAAAAAAGCAGATCAGCTTAGTCAAAGGGTATCAGATGAAAGACAAAGGTTAAAAGTCAAAGGCAGAGTAAAAGAATAGCCAGTGTAGAGCAACAACAAAGGAGTGAAAAAATAGCATGATATCAAAGAAAGGTCAATAGGAAAAAATAAAAGAGGGATAGTTTGCATCAGTTACACATCTATCTATATCTTCTTGCATGAAGATATTTCTTTTTCCTTGAATAATTCCTAAGTTAGTTTTAGGATATTTTGTAATAATTTTTTTGTATAAATACTTCATGATTTGAAGTATAGAGTGTGGATTGTTGAATATAACTATAGTTATATTTATTTGAAAACCTGAGGGTTTATTGTAACATTTTCAAATCAGCAGACTAGACTGAGTAATAAAGGCATTGCATTACAAGATTCATGTGTTGGGCCACTTCAGTGGACTATATTTCCTTTGTTAAATTGTTATTTTCTTAAGTATTTCACATACATACATGTTTTCCAATTTGAATGAAATAACTGGAATTTTATTACAGAATTTGTTTAACTACACTCTGTCTTGAGCAATTATTCATTTTAATGTTTTCTTCTGATATCCACAGTAGGGAATTCTTCATTACTCCCTAGTTTTGACTGACCCCTTTCATTTCCCTCATTATCCGGTTTGAGGAATCCTTAGTTGCTCCTTGACCCCAATTGAAAAACCACTTCACCATCTAGCCTAAAAGATTTGAATTTACTTAGCTACATTGCCTTGTTAACACTATCTTTAGAACTTGATTCAGTCCTGTTTTCTTGACATTTGGACTCCATGGCCCAATGCTAAAAAGGCACTTATCTATCCATCTAAATCAGTGATTCCACCACCAAATCAAATCAGAACCCAATCAAATCTAAATAACTAGCCTAAAATCAATTAACTCAACAAAGTTAAATCATTAAGAGAGAGCCCTCTCTGAGCATTAGGAAGACTAGATCCTGATCTCAAAAGTAGGTTTGCGGTTACCTATATTATTTTTTTAAACACAACATTACAAACCTAGGGAAATTTTAGAGTGATAACAAAATGCATGGAAAGAACTGTAATGGGAATCATATGGTATCTCAATAGTGGTGCCTCGTTCCATATGATGGGGAATAAAGATCTCTTCAGTGACTTGGAGGAGAAAGACTTCAAGTAGAACATTGAGTTTGAAGACAAAAAAAGGTATAGCACAACTGATATCTGTATAGTTACTTTTCAGAGGCAATCTAGCTCCCCTCTCAGACTCAAGGATGTGATGTATGTACTAGGTCTAAAGTAGAATCTTATTTTTGTCATGGTAATGGAATATTGTGGCTACGGTGTGATATTTAGCAAAGGAAATGTTTTCCTTAGACACATCACCACGACACAGGTGAAGCAGATCGGTGTGCGATTCAAGAACCTATATGCACTTGAGGTGAAAGATGCATACAAAGCATTGAGGAGAAAAACAAAGGTTAGAGACTTGGTGGTTGAGAGGGAGCATAATTTACCTCTCAAAATGGAGCCTCACAAGCAGCCTAAGCAAGTTGTGTAGCAACCACAATTGGAGAAGCAGAGAGGAGACAAAGTGGAAACATCCACTCAAGAAAAGACCTACAATAGGGGGAAATTTCAAGCTAAGTGGGCAAAGGGAGCTCTTGCCACCATACCTCCTGGTGTGAGGTGGGGTGATATCAAACCTTAGTCCAAGAGTTTCAGAAATTGGGCAGGGTTCATTGAGGTGTTTTTTGTCTCATGGATCATTACCTTTCTATGGGGGACCATAGTATTCAATAGCAGAAGGATCAATGTTAGTCAAATATTGAGGAGTGTAGAGCAGAGTTGTTGGGTCCCTATAATACTAGTGATTACCCCATTACTATTGTAGTTATACCCCTTATTTATATTGTTGTGCCCCTATTACCCCCATATTGTTATTTCTGTGCCCCATAGAATCCCTCTATTGTTATTTTTGTGGCTTTATATTATTATTGTTAGGTCGGCTGGATTATATTGTGGCTCCTTAGACTCCTATATATAGAAAGGAGGTTGTGTCATTTGTATCATCCAAGAATTGTTCATTTATGTAATGTAAAGGAGGTTGCCCCCTCGAAGAGGCTGAATTCTAAGGCGTTGATCTATCTTTTCTATCTTTTCTTGAGCTGGTTTCATAACATTTGGTATCAGAGCTTTGGATTCTAGGGTTTCGCTGCTCCAAACAGGTCATCGTGGCATTTTCGCTATAACTTTTTTCTGTGACGTTTCAGAAGTCGCAAAAAAAACCCATTTGAGAAGAATTGGCGCTGAACCTTGGGTCCGAATTTCAGAGCTTTTCGCCGATATTTTCGGAGATATGATCTGAGGAAGTTGGCCTTTTTGCAGACTCCTGAATTACATTCAAAACATGTGACCTGGGGAAAATCGTCATAACTCTCTCTCTGAGGATCGGATTGAAATTCCGTAAAAAGGTACAGAAAGAGGACGGACTGTAGTTTATTGTATGTGTGTTTCAGATTCAAAGGTTGAAACAGTGACTCGTGGCACGTCGTACAAGTTCGCTCTACTGAACCAGTCTAAAAGCAAGTCACTGTGGGAGATTTCACATAACTCTTACTTGGAGAATCCAATTTGGCTCAGACTTGTGGCATTGGAAAGAGGACGCAGAAGGCTACTACAGGTAGCAATTTCAGAACTGGATGATCTGAAATTACAGAGATACATCAGATTCAATATCAGGCTTCTATAAAGTGAAAAAAGGTGTGTAGTTTTTTTTTTATTTTTTATCTAAGCTTGGTTTAACGGAATTCAAAGGGCATAGTAAAGCATTATTATCGGTAACTGATGCCCCGAGGAAAGAAAATGCAAACACCTAGTAAGGAACCTGAAAGCTCTAGCATGACTCATGAAGAAGAGGAAGAAATGCTACATGATATATCAAAATTACAAGAACAAGTGCAACAAATGTCACGCTCACAAAAGCTAACAGAAGCTAAGATAAGTGGCGTGGAATCTAAGATAAATGGCGTGGAATCTAAGATAAAGGGCATGGAAGCTAATATGGAGGATTCGATGGTAAATTTGAAGATAGATTTGAAGACAGACATGGAAGAATTGAAGAACTTGCTACAAGAAAGGGTCACTAATGGTGAAAAGGTAGTAAAGGAAACTCATGATGAGAACAAAAGAAATGTTAATCATGATTCCATAGACTCTAATGTTGGATCGAAGACTCACCATGTTCCAAAAATCGATATGAGGAAGTTTGATGGCAAGGATCCCGCCACATGGATATTACAGATGGAGCAATTCTTCGATCTCAATAATGTGCAAAACACACAAAAGGTACGTATGGCAACTTTATATTTGGAACCAAATCAGTTTGTATGGTATCAATGGCTTTGTTCTCGTAAACAATTTATCACTTGGGCAATTTTTACGGAAGAATTGATAGCACATTATGAGGATACAAAAAGCAACACTTTTTTTAGCCAATTGATAAGTCTCAAACAAAAGGGTTCAATAATGGAGCACATTGAGGAGTTCCAAAAATTGAACATAAGGGTAAAAGATATTCCAGAGGAGCATAGGATTGATGTGTTCATAGGGTCTTTAAAGGATAATATCCAACATGATGTGCGCCTTTGGGAACCTGATTCATTAGAGAAGGCATTCAGGTTAGCAAGAAAAATGGAAAGCAAAATTATGGCAACTAGGAAGCATACCATTCACAACTATAAAGATGGAAGTGTTGTTGCCCATAGTCTTCCACAACCTACAAGGTTGACACCACAACAATTGGAAGAAAAAAGAGCAAAAGGGCTTTGTTACAATTGTGATAGCAAATACACAAAAGGTCATAAGTGTGCTGAGAAGAAATTATTCTACATAGATTGTGAAGAGGAAGAAGAAAAGGAGCAAGAAAGGTCAAAAGAAGAGGATATATTCCAGGAACAAAGCCTAGATGAAGAACAAATAAATCCGACCATATCTTGTAATGCATTGGCGGGAATTACCACTCCTCAAACCATCAAGATAGAAGGACAAATCAAGAAGAAAAAGGTAATAGTGTTGATTGATTCAGGAAGCACCCACAATTTTATTCATTGTAGGGTAGCAAAAGAATTGAATTGCTTCCTATATCCAGCACCAGAGTGTCAAGTGATGATTGCAAATGGAGGAACAATAAATTGCTCTGGAAAGTGCCATAATATCAAGCTATCCATGGGAGAATATGTATTGACTAGCCCAATGCTTTCCATTCCAATGGGAGGTGCGGATGTTGTACTAGGAGTCCAATGGCTACAATCCTTGGGTACAATAGCTTTTAATTTTCAAGAACTTTTCATCAAATTTTCTTCGGAAGGAAAGGAAGTTGAATTAAGGGGTATTGCAGGGAAACCAGGAAAGATAATCAGCTCTCATGGTATGACAAAGCTTCTAAGAAAGGAGCAAAGAGGTGTAATTGCACAATTATGTTCGCTAGATGTTTCCACATTGGAATCATCTATTTCTCCAGATCTCCAAAAAGTCTTGGACAATCATTCCAAGGTATTTGAGACTCCCAAGGGTCTCCCACCTATGCGTGATCATGATCATGCTATTCATCTGATTCCAGGAAGTGTTCCTCCAAACATCAGGCCGTACAGATATCCCTATGTCCAAAAAAGTGAAATTGAACGTATGGTTGCAGAAATGCTAGAGGCTGGTATAATTCAACCGAGTCAAAGTTCTTTCTCAGCTCCAGTAGTATTGGTGCACAAGAAGGATGGATCATGGCGCATGTGTCCAGATTATAGGGAGCTCAACAAGCTCACTATTAAAGATAAGTTCCCCATTCCTGTTATTGATGAATTACTGGATGAATTGCATGGATCAATTTACTTCACCAAGTTGGATCTTCGTTCGGGATATCATCAAATCAGAATGAAGATTGAAGACATTCCAAAAACGACATTTAGAACTCATGAGGGTCATTATGAATTTTTGGTCATGCCTTTTGGCCTTACCAATGCACCTTCAACATTTCAAGGTTTGATGAATTCAATTTTCAAACCATTCCTTAGAAAATTTGTGTTAGTATTTTTTGATGATATACTAATCTACAGCAAGTCTTGGAAGGATCATGTTGAACATGTTGACAGGGTGCTACAACTATTGGAGGAGAAACAATTATATGCAAAAAGATCCAAATGTTTCTTTGGAGTCCAGGAGGTGGAATATTTGGGTCATATTGTATCTCATGAAGGAGTTAAGGTAGACCCTAGCAAAATTAAAGCCATTAAGGAATGGAAAATCCCCACATCCATAAAGCATCTGCGAGGATTTCTTGGGTTGACAGGGTATTATCGCAAGTTTGTTAAGAATTATGGGAGAATAGCAGCACCTCTAACAACATTATTGAAGAAAGATTCATTTTCATGGACTTCGGAAGCAACAAAGGCCTTTGAACATCTTAAAGAGGCAATGTGCCAAGCACCGGTCTTAGCTACACCGGACTTCACAAAAACCTTTATTGTGGAATGTGATGCTTCAGGAAATGGAATTGGTGTTGTTCTAATGCAAGATGAAAGACCCATTGCTTTTGAAAGTCGTCCAATCAAGGGAAAGTTTTTAAGCAAAGCTATTTATGAGAAGGAAATGTTGGCAATACTCCATGCACTTAAGAAATGGCGACCCTACCTAATGGGAAGACACTTCAAGGTAAAAACGGATCATGATAGCCTTAAATACTTTTTAGAACAAAGATTATCCTCTGAAGAGCAACAAAAGTGGGTCACAAAGATGTTGGGTTATGACTTTGAAATCATCTACAAAAAAGGGAAGCAAAATGTGGTGGCAGATGCACTCTCAAGAAAGGATGAGGATGTGGAAGCATTGTTGTGTGCCATTTCTATTATCCAACCAGATTGGATAAACGAAGCAAGGGAGGAATGGAAGAATGACGAAGAAGTGTGGGCACTTATTCGAAAGCTACAACAAGATTCCAGTACTTCTGATACATTTAGCTGGCAAAATGATTCGTTATGGTACAAAGATCGCTTATACCTCTGTAAGAATTCCCAGCTAAAACAAAAGATTCTTATGGAATTGCACACTTCTCCCTTAGGAGGGCACTCAGGATTTTTAAAAACTTACCACAGGGTTAAGAAGGAATTTTTTTGGGATGGCCTTAAATCAGATATTCAAAAGTTTGTGGCGGAATGTTTGGTTTGCCAGCAAAATAAAGTTGAAACAATTAAGACACCGGGTCTATTACAACCTTTATCCATTCCAAGCCAACGTTGGGAGGAGGTTTCAATGGATTTTATCACAGGTTTACCCAAGTCTGAGGGAAAGAGTGTCATCATGGTGGTAGTTGACAGACTTACCAAGTATGCACACTTTTGTGCATTATCACATCCATTTAAAGCCAGTACAGTTTCTACTGCATTTATGGAAACAATTCAAAAGCTACATGGAAACCCAAAGATTATTGTAAGTGACAGAGATCCCATTTTCACTGGAAATTTTTGGACAGAATTATTTTCTTGTCTTGGTACTCAGTTAGCTCATAGCTCATCTTATCATCCTCAATCTGATGGGCAAACTGAGATAGTAAACAAATGTTTGGAAGGATATCTTCGTTGCTTTGTATCTGATAAACAGACACAATGGGTCAAATGGTTGCCTCTGGCTGAATGGTGGTATAACACTTCCTTCCATACAGCAACAAAAATGACCCCATTTATGGCACTTTATGGGTATCAACCACCATCCATCACATCATATTTAAGAGAAAATTCTAAGGTTCAGGCAGTGGAACATCACATCGAACATCAACAACAAGTCCTCCAACTCTTAAAGGATAACCTCGTGTTGGCACAAAATAGAATGAAACAACAGGCAGATCAACATCGCAGTGAAAGAAGTTTTGATGTAGGTGATTGGGTATTCCTACGGCTACAACCATATAAGCAAATGTCCCTAAAGCAAGCTAAGAAGGATAATAAATTATCACCAAAGTATTATGGTCCATACAAGGTGTTGCAAAAGATTGGTACTATGGCATACAAATTGGAGCTTCCTGCAGCTTCTCGATTGCACCCAGTCTTCCATGTTTCATGTTTAAAGAAGGTTATAGGTGACAAGCTCCCAATTCAAACAATATTGCCAGAACTTGATGAGGAAGGAAAAATTATATTGGAACCGGAAGCAGTCACAGAAACAAGAACTCGACAGCTACGAAATCGATCAATTTCAGAGTATCTTATCAAGTGGAAGAACTTATCCGCTGAAGATTCCACATGGGAGGATGAGAATTTTATGCAGAAGTATCCAGAACTACTCAAGCGTTGAGGACAACACTTTTTTGAAGGAGAGGGGCATGTTGGGTCCCTATAATACTAGTGATTACCCCATTACTATTGTAGTTATACCCCTTATTTATATTGTTGTGCCCCTATTACCCCCATATTGTTATTTCTGTGCCCCATAGAATCCCTCTATTGTTATTTTTGTGGCTTTATATTATTATTGTTAGGTCGGCTGGATTATATTGTGGCTCCTTAGACTCCTATATATAGAAAGGAGGTTGTGTCATTTGTATCATCCAAGAATTGTTCATTTATGTAATGTAAAGGAGGTTGCCCCCTCGAAGAGGCTGAATTCTAAGGCGTTGATCTATCTTTTCTATCTTTTCTTGAGCTGGTTTCATAACAAGAGTTGAAAGTAGAGCAGAGCAGAGTAGATAGTTGCAAATTGATTCAGTGATTATTTTTTATTCATTTTTTGGATTCTTTTCAATGGTAGACTGCAACATCAATAGTGAGAAGTTTGCATACAATACATTCCAAAGGTATTAGATTGGGATAGATGTGAATTCGTTTTTTGTTGATAGGGAGTGTTAAAAATGCAATAAGAAAATCCTAATTTAATTTTGTCTTGAATTAAATTAGGAATAAAATTGTAATTCCACATCACAAGACACTTATACGAGTTAAATAAGTTAAATTGACTTAGTTGCCTCATTTAATTCGAGTTGAGGGTCTAACTTGAGTCATGTAGAGTGTCTCCTACATTATAGGAGACCTGGTCGAGTTTATTTTGAGTTGTAATTAATTAATTCAGTTTAACTAGTTCCAACTGATGGAGGAACTAGTATGAGGTCAAACAGTGGGGTGTTGCTTCATGTGCTCAACAAGTTAATTGATAATTCAGCCATAAATAACTCATGCATGTCAGATCTGAGAGTTACCTAGTTGAGATGGAGTTCAATGGCAGTGTACTAGCAGTTGTATAATTATCTGAATTGTACAGATGGTGCATGTAGTTAGAGGAATATCCTAAATGAACTTTACAATCCAATGGATTAAAATTCCTATTAAATAGGGCCCTAATTCCTCATTGAACAACACAAGGAAGTAAGAGTTTGGAAGGCTAGGAAATTAGCTAAGTGTTGGCCAAGGTTAGTCAAGGAAGCAGTGAGACAGATAGAGATAATGCAGAGGTTGCTCGGGCTTGAGAAAAGCATTATAGTCTTCTCTTATTTTTCTGATTTAATGCAATATATAGATAGGAAGGGGTGTTATGAAACCAGCTCACAAAAAGATAGAAAAGATAGATCAACGCCTTAGAATTTAGCCTCTTCGAGGGGGCAACCTCCTTTACATTACATAAATGAACAATTCTTGGATGATTCAAATGACAAAACCTCCTTTCTATATATAGGAGTCTAAGGAGTCACAATATAACCCAGACGACCTAACAATAGTAATATAAAGCCACAAAAATAACAATACAGGGATTCTATGGGGCACAATAATAACAATATGGGGACAATAGGGGCACAACAATATTAATAAGGGATACAACTACAATAGTAATGGGGTAATAACTAGTATTATAGGGACCTAAGATGCCCCTCTCCTTCAAAAAAGTGTTGTCCTCAACGCTTGAGTAGTTCTGGATGCTTCTGTATAAAATTCTCATCCTCCCATGTGGAATCTTCAACGGATAAGTTCTTCCACTTGATGAGATACTCTGAAATTGATCGATTTCATAGCTGTTGAGTTCTTGTTTCTGTGACTGCTTCCGATTCCAATATAATTTTTCCTTCCTCGTAAAGTTCTGGCAATATTGTTTGAACTGGGAGCTTTTCGCCTATAACCTTATTTAAACATGAAACATGGAAAATGGGATGCACTCGAAACGCTGCAGGAAGCTCCAATTTGTATGCCATAGTGCCAATATTTTGCAACACCTTGTACGGACCATAATACTTTGGTGATAATTTATTATCCTTCTTAGCTTGCTTGAGGGACATTTGTTTATATGGTTGTAGCCGTAGGAATATCCAATCACCTACATCAGAACTTCTTTCGCTGTGATCTTGATTTGCCTGTTGTTTCATTCTATTATGTACCAACATGAGGTTATCCTTTAAGAGTTGGAGGAATTGTTGTTGATGTTCGATGTGATGTTCCACTGCTTGAGCCTTAGAATTTTCTCTTAAATATGATGTGATGGATGGTGGCTGATATCCATAAAGTGCCATAAATGGGGTCATTTTTGTTGTTGTATGGAAGGAAGTGTTATACCACCATTCAGCTAGAGGTAACCATTTGACCATTGTGTCTGTTTATCATAAACAAAGCAACGAAGATATCCTTCCAAACATTTGTTTACTATCTCAGTTTGCCCATCAGATTGAGGATGATAAGATGAGCTATGAGCTAATTGAGTACTAAGACAAGAAAATAATTTTGTCCAAAAAATTCCAGTGAAAATGGGATCTCTATCACTTACAATAATATTTGGGTTTCCATGTAGCTTTTGAATTGTTTCCATAAATGTAGTAGAAATTGTACTGGCTTTAAATGGATGTGATAATGCGCAAAAGTGTGCATACTTGGTAAGTCTATCAACTACCACCATGATGACACTCTTTCCCTTAGACTTGGGTAAACCTGTGATAAAATCCATTGAAACCTCCTCCTAATGTTGGCTTGGAATGGATAAAGGTTGTAATAGACTCAAGGTCATAATTGTTTCAACTTTATTTTGTTGGCAAACCAAACATTCCGCCACAAACTTTTGAATATCCGATTTAAGGCCATCCCAAAAAAATCCTTCTTAACCCTATGATAAGTTTTTAAAAACCCTAAGTGCCCTCCTAAGGGAAAAGTGTGCAATTCCATAAGAATCTTTTGTTTGAGTTGGGAATTCTTACAGAGGTATAAGTGATCTTTGTACCATAAAGAATCATTTTGCCAGCTAAATGTATTAGATGCACTGGAATCTTGTTGTAACTTTCGAATAAGTGCCCACACTTCTTCATCATTCTTCCATTCCTCCCTTTCTTCGTTTATCCAATCTGGTTGGATAATAGAAATGGCACACAACAATGCTTCCACATCCTCATCCTTTCTTGAGAGTGCATCTGCCACCACATTTTGCTTCCCTTTTTTGTAGATGATTTCAAATTCATAACCCAACATCTTTGTGACCCACTTTTGTTGCTCTTCAAAGGATAATCTTTGTTCTAAAAAGTATTTAAGGCTATCATGATCTATTTTTACCTTGAAGTGTCTTCCCATTAGGTAGGGTCACCATTTCTTAAGTGCATGTAGTATTTCCAACATTTCCTTCTCATAAATAGCTTTGTGTAAAAACTTTCCCTTGATTGGACGACTTTCAAAAGCAATGGGTCTTTCATCTTGCATTAAAGCAACACCAATTCCATTTCCTGAAGCATCACATTCCACAATAAAGGTTTTTGTGAAGTCCGGTGTAGCTAAGACCGATGCTAGGCACATTGTCTCTTTAAGATGTTCAAAGGCCTTTGTTGCTTCTGGAGTCCATGAAAATGCATCTTTCTCCAATAATGTTGTTAGAGGTGCTGCTATTCTCCCGTAATTCTTAAAAAACTTGCGATAATACCCTGTCAACCCGAGAAATCCTCGCGGATGCTTTATGGATGTGGGGATTTTCCATTCCTTAATGGCTTTAATTTTGCTAGGGTCTACCTTAACTCCTTCATGAGATACAATATGACCCAGATATTCCACCTCTTGTACTCCAAAGAAACATTTGGATCTTTTTGCATATAATTGTTTCTCCTCCAATAGTTGTAGCACCCTGTCAACATGTTCAACATGATCCTTCCAAGACTTGTTGTAGATTAGTATATCATCAAAAAATACTAACAAAAATTTTCTAAGGAAGGGTTTGAAAATGGAATTCATCAAACCTTGAAATGTAGAAGGTGCATTGGTAAGGCCAAAAGGCATGACCAAAAATTCATAATGACCCTCATGAGTTCTAAATGTTTTTTTCAGAATCTCTTCAGTCTTCATTGTGATTTGATGATATCCTAAATGAAGATCCAACTTGGTGAAGTAAATTGATCCATGCAATTCATCCAGTAATTCATCAATGACCGTAATGGGAAACTTATCTTTAATAGTGAGCTTGTTGAGCTCCCTATAATCTGGACACATGCGCCATGATCCATCCTTCTTGTGCACCAATACTACTGGAGCAGAGAAAGAACTTTGACTAGGTTGAATTATACTAGCCTCTAGCATTTCTGCAACCATACGTTCAATTTTACTCTTTTGGGCATAGGGATATCTGTACGGATTGATGTTTGGAGGAACACTTCCTGGAATCAGATGAATAGCATGATCATGATCACGAATAGGTGGGAGACCTTTGGGAGTCTCAAATACCTTGGAATGATTGTCCAAGACTTTTTGGAGATCTGGAGAAATAGATGATTCTGATGTGGAAACATCTAGTGAACATAATTGTGCAATTACACCTCTTTGTTCCTTTTTTAGAAGCTTTGTGATACCGTTAGAGCTGATTATCTTTCCCGGTTTCCCTGCAATACCCCTTAATTCAACTTCCTTTCCTTCTTTAGAAAATTTCATGAAAATTTCTTGAAAATTAAAAGCTATTGTACCCAAGGATTGTAGCCATTGGACTCCTAGTACAACATCAGCACCTCCCATTGGAATGGAAAGCATTGGGCTAGTCAATACATATTCTCCCATGGATAGCTTGATATTATGGCACTTTCCAAAGAAATTTATCGTTCCTCCATTTGCAACCATCACTTGACACTCTGGTGCTGGATATAGGAAGCAATTCAGTTCTTTTGCTATCTTACAATGAATAAAATTGTGGGTACTTCTTGAATCAATCAACACTATTACCTTTTTCTTCTTGACTTGTCCTTCTATCTTGATGGTTTGAGGAGTGGTAATTCCAGCCAATGCATTACAAGATATGGTCGGATTCATTTCTTCTTTATCTAGGCTTTGTTCCTGGAGTATATCCTCTTCTTTTGATCTTTCTTGCTCCTTTTCTTCTTCCTCTTCACAATATATGTAGAAAAATTTCTTCTTAGCACACTTATGACCTTTAGTGTATTTGCTATCACAACTGTAACAAAGCCCTTTTGCTCTTATTTCTTCCAATTCTTGTGGTGTCAACCTTATAGGTTGTGGAAGACTAGGGGCAACAACACTTCCATCTTTATAGTTGTGAGTGGTATGCTTCCTGGTTGCCATAATTTTGCTTTCCATTTTTCTTGCTAACCTGAATTCCTTCTCTAATGAATCAGGTTCCCAAAGGCGAACATCATGTTGTATATTATCCTTTAAAGTCCCTATGAACACATCAATCCTATGCTCCTCTGGAATATTTTTTACCCTTATGTTCAATTTTTGGAACTCCTCAATTTGCTCCATTATTGAACCCTTTTGTTTGAGACTTATCAATTGGCTAAAAAAAGTGTTGCTTTTTGTATCCTCATAATGTACTGTCAATTCTTCCGTAAAAATTGCCCAAGTGATAATTTGTTTACGAGAGCAAAGCCATTGATACCATACAAACTGATTTGGTTCCAAATATAAAGTTGCAATACGTACCTTTTGTGTGTTTTGCACATTATTGAGATCGAAAAATTGCTCCATCTGTAATATCCATGTTGCGGGATCCTTGCCATCAAACTTCCTCATATCGATTTTTGGAATATGGTGGGTCTTCGATCCAACATTAGAGTCTATGAAATCATGATTAACATTTCTTTTGTTCTCATCATGAATTTCCTTTACTACCCTTTCACCATTAGTAAGCATTTCTTGTAGAAAATTTGTCAAATCTGTCTTCAAATCTTCCATGCCTGTCTTCAAATCTATCTTCAAATCGTCCATCTTAGCTTCCACATCATTCATCTTAGCTTCTACACCTTTCTTTAAAAAATCCATCTTAGCTTCTACACCTTTCTTTAAACCATCCATCTTATTTTCTACATCTTTCTTTAAACCATCCATCTTAGATTCTGTTACTTTTTGTGCAAGTGACACTTGTTGCACTTGGTCTTGTAATTTTGATATATCATGTTGCATTTCTTCCTCTTCTTCATGAGTCATGCTAGAGCTTTCAGGTTGCTTACTAGGTGTTTGCATTTTCTTTCCTCGGGGCATCAATTACCGATAATAATTCTTTACTATGCCCTTTGAATTCCTTCAAACTAATTTTTCAAACCAAGCTTATGCAAAAATTTAAAAAAAACTACACACCTTTTTTCCATTTGTAGGAGCTTGATATTGAATCTGATGTATCTCTGTAATTTCGGATCATCCAGTTTTGAAATTGAAACTTGTAGTAGCCCTCTATGTCCTCTTTCCAATGCCACCAGTCTTATCCAAATTGGATTCTCCAGGGAAGAGTTATGCCAAATCTCCCACAGTGACCTAATTATAGACTAGTTCAGTAGAGAGAACTTGTACGACATGCCACGAGTCACTGTTTCGACCTTTGGCTCTGAAAAATATATACAAGAAACTACAGTCCGTCCTCTTTTGTACCTTCTTACGAAATTTCAATCCGATGCTCAGAGAGAAATCTATGACGATTTTCCCTAGGTCACATGTTTGGAATTTAATTCAGGAGTCTGCAAACAGACCAACTTCCTCAGATCATATCTCCACAAATATAGTGCGAAAAGCTCTGAAATTCAGACCCAAGGTTCAGTGCGATTTCGTCTCAAACGGTTTTTTTTTAAGCTTCTAAAACGTCGCAAAAAAAAAGTTATAGCGAAAATGCCACGATGACCTATTTGGAGCAGTGAAACCCTAGAATCCAAAGCTCTGATACTAAAAGTTATGAAACCAGCTCACAAAAAGATAGAAAAGATAGATCAACGCATTAGAATTCAGCCTCTTCGAGGGGGCAACCTCCTTTACATTACATAAATGAACAATTCTTGGATGATTTAAATGACAAAACCTCCTTTCTATATATAAGAGTCTAAGGAGTCACAATATAACCCAGCCGACCTAACAATAATAATATAAAGCCACAAAAATAACAATACAGGGATTCTATGGGGCACAATAATAACAATATGGGGACAATAGGGGCACAACAATATTAATAAGGGATAAAATTACAATAGTAATTGGGTAATCACTAGTATTATAGGGACCTAACAAGGGGTTTTGAGCATCAAGATTTCCCCTTAGATAAATCTCTGAGCACATGTGATTGAATCTTGTCTCATGTTTTGTGATTTCTCCATCGATGAATTGTTTCCACTAATGACTAGAGTAGATTAAAGTCTTTTGTTTTAGCATATTACATAAGAAATTTGAATCTACAAGGGTTCTTTACAATGGCTACATCTATGCAGGAAAAATGTAGTCGCAGGAAAGGGTGTGTATTGTTTGTAGTGCATATTTCCAATGATAAAGTTAAGGATGTTTAGGATACAGAAGTTTTCAAGAAGTACTCGGTCTTGTAGCAGTTTTAGGATGTATTTCTCGCAAAAATATTAAAGTTTCCACCTCACAAGGAATGTAGAATTTTCTATTTAGTTGGTAGAAAGGGCAACACCATCATCAAAGGCACCTTACAGGATGAGCACTCCTGAGATAGTGGAATTGAAGTTGTAGTTGAAGGAAACTTTTGACAAGGGATATATCAGGCTAAGTGTATCACCTTTGGGTGCACCGACATTGTTTTTGAAGAAGAAAGATGGTACTCTTAGATTGTGCATTGATTATAGGTAGTTGAACGAGGTAACCATCAAGAACATGTATACATTACCAAGGATTGATGACTTGTTTGATTAGTTGAAGGGAGAAACGATGTTCTTGAAGACTGATTTGAGATCGGGATACCATCAAGTATGCATTAAAGAACATGACATCTACAAGACTTCTTTCCAGACCATATTGGGAATTATGAGTTTTTTGTAGTTCCTTTTGGTTTGACTAATGCTCCAACAACTTTCATGTGTTTGATGAATAGTGTGTTGCGTCCTTATATGGAAAAGTTTGTGATTGTATTCATTGATGACATATTGATATATTCTAAGAATGAGGAAGAAAATGTTGAACATTTAGCAACAATATTAATATTGTTAAGAGAGAATTAGTTCTATGCCAAACTTAGCAAATGTGGTTTATTTCAGGAAGAGGTACATTACTTGGGACATGTGGTTTATGGGGAAGGAATAGAAGTGGATACGAAAAAGATCAGGGCTATTATGGAATGGGAAAATCCTAGGAATGTGGATGAGGTAAGATCATTCATGGAGCTAGCAGGTTACTACAAGAGGTTCATCAGGAAATTCTCATGAATTTCCTATCCTATCACATCATTGCAGAGGAAAGGGAAGAAATTTGAATGAACAGAGGAATGTGCAACAATTTTTTTAACAATTGAAGATGTTATTGAAAAATTCTCCAGTTCTCAAGATTTCAGATTCGGACAAAGAGTTTTTGGTGTGTACAAATGCTTGCAAGAGAGGAATTGGTGGAAACCTAATGTAGGAGGGACAAGTAGTATGCTACGAATCAAGGAAACTGAATGAGCACGAGAAAAATAATGTGACACATGATCTTGAGTTGGCAGCAATCATTCATGCATTGAAGATGTGGAGGCACTATATTCTTGGTAAGAGGTTTTTGTTGATGAGTGATCACATTGGGTTGAGATATTTGTTTGACCAACCCAATCTGAATGCCAAGAAAGCTAGGTGGTTGGCCACACGTAGTGAATTTGAGTTCGACATCAAATAAATTAAGGGAAAAGAGAACATGGTTGTAGATGCTCTTAGCAAAAGAGTATAGGTAAATCACATAGAAACTATGAGTTCTTATGGGACATATCTACAAGATCAGATCTTACAGGCATGACAGTAGGATAACAGTTATAGGGAGCTTAAGCACATGTTACAACAGCAGGGTATAGGTGAACAAGATGTGGATTATCATCTCACAGTAGATGGTTTGGTTAGATTTAGGGACAGGATCTATTTGTCGAGAAACAGTGAACTCAAGAAGCTTATCTTGAGGGAATTTCATGTTAAGCCATATTCAGGTCATCTGGGATATTAGAAGACATTGACAATGGTGAAGAAGTTCTACTATTGGTCGAATTTGAAAAAGGAGGTAGCAGAGTTTGTGGCGAGATGTTTGGATTGTCAATTGGTAAAAGAAGAGTGCAAGCATGTAGGTGGTCTACTATAGCTAGTTTTGATTCCATAGTGGAAATAGGAGTTCATTTCCATGGATTTCATTATAGGTTTGTGGAGGACATCTAGAAAACATGATTATATTATGGTTGTGGTTGATAGGTTGACTAAGGTAGCTCATTTTATTCTAATTAAGTCTACTTATTCAGCTGGTGAGGTAGCACATGTCTTTATCAGGGAGATAGTGAGGTTGCATGATATTCTGAAGAAGATTTTGTCAGATAAAAATGCCAAGTTCACTTCCAGGTTTTGGAAGGAGTTATTTGTAGGTTTGGGTATATAGTTGGCCTTAAGTAAAACTTATCATTCACATACATATTTATAGACAGAGAGATTCAATAGGATTTTTTAGGACATTTTGAGAATGTATTTTATGCATCAACAACAAAAGTGGGAGGTGTATCTTCCACTGGTAGAGTTTGTTTACAATAATGGGTGTCAAGGGTCACTGAGAATGAGTCTGTTTGAGGCACTTTATGGGAAGAGTTGTGATACTCCCATCAGCTAGAGTGATCCATTAAATAGGGTGTTGCTAGGACTATAGATGTTGGTAGAGATGGAATAGGAAATGCAAGTTATCAAGAAGAATCAAAAGGAAGCACAGGACATGAAGAAAACTTATGCAGATCATCACATGGCATTTAAGGAGTTTCAGGTTGGGGAACATGTGTACTTGTGCATCAAGCCCAAGAAGAGATTCTTGAGGATTGGGTCATGTGAGAAGCTCATACCTCAATATTGTGGGCCTTTTGAAATCCTTGAGAGGATAGGACCAGTGGCCTACAGACTTGCACTGCTTGTGATAGTGAAAGTCCATGATGTTTAACATGTTTCATTACTTAAAAGATATGTGAAAGATGTTGATCATGTTATTCATTGTCTGTATTACAGTTGGAGCCAGAAGGAGAATTCCAGCTGAAACCTCAGTGGATATTGCAGATAAAGATGCTTGTGCTCTGGAACTTAGAAATAGAGAAAGTTAGTGTAGTGGAAGCACTTTGGGCCTGATGAAGCTACATTGGAGATGGCTGATTAGATTTGAGCGATGTAACCTTCATTGTTCCCCAGTTGAGGAAAATGAGTTTTGGTATATGTATATATATTTGTATGGTTTTCATTGTAAATACCACAATCAGTTGAGTTATAAAGCTCCAATAATAAGTATGTGTGTCATGTTGGTTTTTCTTTTCAATGGGTTCATTGTAAATATTGCATCGAGCTAAGTTATAAAGCTCCATAAGCAGTATGTTTTGGGTTTCAAGAGTTTTTGGTGTTTGTAGGTGTCATTGAACACCGAGTTTGGTGTTCCCCTAAGGGGGAGGGTTTTGTAGCAACCCCAAGTTAAAAGTTCATGTAATAAATTTAATAAAGGAAAAATAATACCAAGTTCATTGGAAACATATTCCAAGCTTAATGTTGGTAAAAACATCCTAGTGGGTGTTCATTTGGTTTATTATGGCTAAGGAAATTGGTAAAGGAAATGACAAAGGCTTTGAAAAGGAAAAGAGACATTAATTGACATTTTATTTATGAAAATAAAGTAAAATAGGATAAAAGAAAGGTGGAAGGTCACATGTTGCATGTGAAGAGGAAATTGAAGGAAAATAGAGGAAAATGAAGAAAATAGAGGCCTCAATGATGAAAAGGCTTTTGAGGATCAATTCACAACCTTTTGACAGTTTTGGGTTGGAACTCTCTCTCTCATACTTTTGCACACTCAGAGTATTCTTAGACCACTCTAGCATTGGAGAAAGGAAGGAAAATGAAGGACAAGAAAGAAAAGGAAAACAAGGATCACGTAAGGGAAAGTTGGATCAAGCAACTTCAACAGGAATACTTGCAGGTAAGAGATTTCATGTGTGATTTCCTAGTTGGTTTTGGCATGCATGGTACTTGAATGTGTGTATTTGGTTCTCTTGTTTTCATTGGCATGGGCTTTTCAGGTGTGAACATGGTTTTAGCCTTGCCTTTCCATTTCTGGATAGCCATGGTGTGATGAGGTTCTTTCATGTCTTTGAGATTTATATTGGCAAGTGGTTTTGGAAGCGGGTGAGGTGGTCTCAGGAAAATTTCAAAGGGCCTATAAATCCTTGACTAGTAATGGCGATATTTTGGTAAATATTGAGGGTGGAGCTGAGAAAATTCCTCAAGGTATTGGTGAAGAAATCCAGAGGCATCCAAGCTTGTTTAGGGCCTAGTGATCCCCTGACCGGTTTTGGCGGGATTGCAGTAAAGCCTTGTAGTGAATGTTTTCTTTGTTTGGGCCTAGGAATCCCTTGACTGGTAATGTCAGGATTGTGGTAAATCTTGATTGTATATATGAGCGTTTCAGGCCTAGAAGTCTCTTAACCAGTAATGGCGAGATTGTGGCAAATCCTGAAAAATCCCTGGTTGTTTTGTTGTGAGTCTCACATTCATGCTTGGAATATGGCATGGGGGTGACTGGATGAAATAAATATTTGGTTCAACTCAATCTATGGTTGGGTGGTATGTGAAGTCCTATACTTGGTTTAATTTTTCATATGTTAATAAGATCTATTTTCCTCTTGTATTTCATAAGTATTTATACTTGTTATTATGTGGATTTTATGGTTGTTCTATAATTGTTATTATTTTGTTATATGTTGGTTATAAGCATGGTTTCATGATAGATTCTAGTTATGGTTCTTAACATGTTTTGATTAGTAAATGAATGGTTATTGAATGCATGACCTAATAGATGTTATTGAAACCATTATGAGAGGGCATAAAACCTTCTTGATGATTATCATATATGTATGAGACCCCTATGTTCAAATATACATTTATAACTTGTAGATTGCATGCTCACAATGTGTTTACCGAAATGTATGTCATGGTTAGGTCTGGTTAGGTCAAGTGATTGAATAAGTTTTGTATATATATATTTTTCTTGACATATTGTATCACTCTAGAAAGTTCTATCAAGTTTTGGGCAGAGGTATAGATCCTAGCCCTAAAAAAGTGGCTCATATTTCGGGGTCGCATGCATAGAACTAGGGGTGTTAGACTGAAGTCACTAGGAGACAAGGTTATCCATGTGACTAGAGGGTTACAATCATTGAATTTCATTTTTATGCAAGTGATTGGGAGTCGATATCACTAAAAAGACAAGTTCACTCAGGGATATGGTACTTGGAGTGGTTATTTGGCTCCTGGGGGTTCTTTAGCTCCTTAAGAAGGCGAGTAAAGTTTCGTTTTTCGATTCCACTTCCTTAACTATACTTAAGAGGTTGAGTAATTTCATAATATCCCTCATCTCATTTTTACCATGGAAGACTTGTGAAAGTGGGTTACGTCATGTCATGGTAACCCTTCATCACATATTTACCTTGGTGGATCGATGAACTTGGATAAGTGTGAGAGGAGGTGGTTATACCAAGTGTATTAGAACATTACCCTTGCTCAAATTTTGGAGAATATTTTGGGGTTTAAGTTTATTTTTTATTCTTTCTCATGCATACATGGTTTTAGCAAGCAAAATGAGATTGTTGACAGGATTTCTAAGGAAGGCTTGCACATGGATTGGGGGCGTTGACAAGTGACAGAGTTGGATGGGGTTGTGCACTATCAGTTTTTCCATCGTTTGTTTATGGAAAAGATTCATATTGATTTACGTGATTGATTTATTGTTTATGCTCTTCTCTTATGTTGTTTTCTTTCAGTTTTTGGACTCACATGTGCATATTATAGAACATCTTTATCAGGTCTTTATTTTTTGACTGTTTAAAATGTTTCAACACAATGGCAGACTGGCATACAACATATGTAACATCCCTTGAGGACATGAATGCATGTCACTTACTGTTTATATCTTTCTGTTACTTTAGCCACTTTACGATCTAGATAGGTTCCTAGTGAATGCACACATTCATGAGTATATGCAAAATGTATTTTTCTTTCAAATATATGAATGAAAGTATAGTTTTTTTCCAAGGAAAAGAAAAAAGTATATAAATTGCATTAAATAATTAAATATAAATTGAATTAACTAATTCAATATAAATTCCACACATAAAATATCTTAATTCATTAAAAAAAACATTATTATTTTAATATATTCAATATATTTATTTCTCATTATTACAAATAATGTATATTGTAACACCCTCCTCCCATATTTACCCAACTTAACCGGTTTTCTAAGGTAAACATGTGATGTGAGGCTACTATGATGTGATTCAACTACCCGTGTACAGTTAAGGAAGTCGAACCAACAAAACCAAACCAATCTGACCTTCCACACATGCTATAGAACCTTCAAGAGCCAACCAACCTTCCAAGTGACCAACCCCTCAGACAACTTGACATTTCACTTATTTGGACCCGCAGCTGCTCCCATGACAAGCCATGCATGTGACTGAGGCCTTCTAGTCGCTCCCACAACAAGGCATGTCAACTTTTTTAGCTAGTTCTGAGCCAACGACCTTGTATTTTGTGCCACTTTTTCAGGGCCAGGTCTCACGCCACTGCCCAAAACTTCATGAAACTTTCAAAAATGATAAATAACATTGGAATAAGACTACTAATGCATTCACTTGATCAATGACTTGACTAGACCCCTACTAGTCATGACATGAATTTCGTCAAACATGTCACAAATATGCAATCTAGGGGTCATAACAAAAAATCTGAACATACAGGTCTCATACTTATCTGATATTCATAAAGAAGCATTGTTTCCTTATCACAATAGCTGAATTATTATCTATTAGGTCACATTTTCAAATCAAAACATGATGAGATCCATACATCAAGTATGTCATAAAACATACTCATAACCAACATATAACTAAAAAAAATAACAAGGATATAATAGCCATAAGAATCACATATACCAATATATTTACACATGAAATACCAAGGGGAAAGATCTCTTATTAATTAATGAAAAATCCAACCAGGTTTGGGACTTCCACGAACCACCCGACCATAGATTTGTTGAACCAGATCTTTCTTTCAACCAATCACCCCTGTGCCATATTCCAAGAATGAATGTGGGACTCACAAAAAAACTAACCAGGTCTTCCCGAGTCCAAACCACCTCAACCCTCATCAATAGAACAAGGCTTTACCACAATGCCCACCAGATCACTAGGTCCTAAACAAGCATGTATGCCTCTAGATCTCTCCACCTAAAGTGTGAGGAATTTGTGTGTCTCAACCTCTCGGCTTTATCGTGTATCCCATCATTAATGGTCAAGGGATTCCTAGGCCTACGAGGACTCCACCCTCTGGGATTTACCATGTATCCCGCCATTACTGGTCAAGGGATTCCTAGGCCCAATAAAGGGTATTCACTACTGAGCATTACCGTGTATCCCTTCATTCACCGGTCAAGGGATTCCTAAGTTAAATCAAAGTGTTCACATCCAGGTTTTATCATGTATACCATCCCCAGATTCCTAGGCCTTGTGAATAATTCTGAGACTACCCCACTCAACTTCAAATCCATCTGTCAATCTAGCTCAACCAACTACAAGAGAAGCCACCACACCATGGCTATCCGAAAATGGAAAGGAAAGGTTGAAGTATTGAGAAATGGCAACAAGAAATTCCAGTTGGCAAGGCAAGGTTGAAGTGTTGAGAAATGACAGCAAGAAATTCCAGTTTAATTTGTCCTTGAATTAAACCATGAATTAAAATCGAATTCTGTTCTCATAGAAACTTGTAAATATTTAATTAAGTTTAATTGACTTAATTTGCTTAGGAATTTCAAGTTGGAAGTCTTTGTGTAGTTATGTATATGTTCTCCCTAAATTGTAGGGGTCCAGGATGAGTTTATTTGAGTTGTAATTAGATAACTCAGTTTGATTGAGTTATAGAAAGTTAAGCTAGTTCCAACTATTGGTGGAACTAGTAGAGGTCTAGTAGTGAGTCGGTGCACTGGTTCATCCATAGTGCTACTCCAACTAACTAGAGATTCACTCAAGAGAAAATCATGAATGTTAGTTCAGAGAAAGACCCAGTTGATACTAGAGTGTAGGGACAATGTACTATTAATTGTAGAATGATCTGAGTTGTACAAATCATGCATGCAATCAAAAGAGGACCTAGATTTGGATTGTGCAGTTATGGAAGAAGGAATCCCAATTAAATACAGGTTATTCCTCACATGAATTGCATAAGGAAATAGGGGCTCAATAGGTAGCAAAATTTGGCTAAGTGTTGGTCAGTGCGGGCTTGTGAGGCAGAGAGTTGATCATAGTTGTGCGGAATTGTTCTTGTGAGAACAAGCTTTGTATTATCACGCAGATTTATGATTGATGCAATAAATAGTCGGGGTTTTGAGCAGTGGCTTTCCCCAGAGAAACAATTGTGTTACGTGTCTTTGATTATCTTCCTCTTGTTGATTATTGCTTTCATCGATTCTTGGCTTCTGATGTTTAAAGAGTAGAGTAGATTCTTGTCTTGTGTTTTAGTACATTACATGAGTTGTGAATCTACAGGAAAATATACATTATATTGGAGCTGAAGACAGTATACTAGAGGAGATTTCAAAGTTTTGAGTTTTGGGTTACGGGTGAAATTTGAATTTGCAATACATACTTCAAGATCGACAAATCGCATTCTACAGTTTCCAACTCGAGTATGCCTTGGAAGGTGGCTCTAATTATATAGCGTAGACAAATAGAATGGAGGTTGTGATGGAGGATAATGGCTTGAAGGAATTTGTTGATCAAGACATTCCTAAGCTAGCAACATCGGATGCACAAAATCTGGTCGAATGGAAGAAGTGTGTGGTGAAGGAGAGGCAAATAATCCTTAAGGGAGTTCAAGACCACATTGTCTCAAGTCTCCATGGGAAGGAAACCCTATATTCTATGTGGAAAGCATTGATGGACCTATTCTAGAACAAGAGTGACCATACGAAGTTGGCACTAAAAGACAAACTTTGAAAAATCAAGATGGAGAAAGGAAAGATCATTCCAGAACACTTGACCAAGTTCACTCACTATTGTGATGAGCTTGGAAGTGTTGGAATAACCGTTTTTGAGGATGATATGGTGAGCCTAGCTCTCTTAGGCCTTCCCAAGAGTTGGAATAGCTATCAAGACTCTGTCAATGGGAGTGAGAAGATTCCAGATTGGGAATGACTCTGGTCAGATTTGATGTAGGAGGAGATAGGAAGCAACACCAGAGATGGTTCCTCATCAAATACTAATGATGAGGAAATTTGTGCCTTAGCGAGTAAGGAAAGGAAAGAGAAAGGGAAGGTGCCCCATTCCAAATCAGATTCTTGCCATGGAGATAAGAAGAAAGACATGACGAAAGTTAAGTGTTTTCATTGTCACGAGCTCGGCCATTTTTCTTCAAATTGTTCACTCAAGAAGTCCAAGAAGAAGTCCTCAAGAGGAGTGATGGATGAGGCTTTGGCCTCTCAATTCAAATTGGACTTTACTCTCATTGCATGCACGGTGTCATCAATGATGGGTATTGTATAGTACCTTGACAGTGGAGCTTCATTCCACATGACTAGTGACAAGGAGTTGTTCAGTGACCTGGAGGAGAAGGATCTCCAAATGCATATCGATATGGTTGACGATGGGAGGTATAGTGCTACTGGATTGGGTATGGTTACTTTTCATAGGGAGCATGGTGCTCCTCTCACCTTGAGGGATGTTATGTATGTGCTCGGGTTGAAGAAGAGCTTACTATTGGTCACCATGCTTGAGGATAAAGGCTATGATGTGATTTTTGTGAAAGGAAAGGCATTCCTTCAACACATAGCCATGGGTCAAGTAAAGAAGACAGGGATTCAAGTTAAGAATCTCTAAAAGCTGGAGGTAGAGGATTTTTTTTCTTTGAGCATAAAAGCAGAGAAGGTGCAAAGTTGAGACGTTGGTGAGTTGTGGCATAGGCGATTGGCCCACTTTCATCATGGGGCTTTGAAAATCATGCAATATATCTCTACTGGTCTTCCCAAAAGTACACTAGAGCAAGTTGATACATGCAAGGGGTGTACTTGGGAAAATGCACCAAGGCTTCCTTTCACAATAGAGACATTTGAGTAGAAACGATTCTAGATTAAGTCCATTTAGATGTGTATGGACCATTACTGATAACATCCATGGAAAAACACATGTATTATGTTGTATTTGTTAACAAATTTTCTTGTAAATGCTGGATATTTTTCATGCGGAAGAAGGATCAAACTTTCACAATGTTTTGTGAATTTAAAGCATTGGTTGAGAAAGAGTCTGGCAAGAAGGTTAAAGATCTGAGGAGTGATAATGGTAGCGAATATGTCTCAAATGATTTTAAGAACTTATGTGCAGCAGAAGGGATTAAATGGGAGTTGAAGGAACCCCATAACCCACAACAAAATGAGGTGGTCGAGAGGAAGAACAAAGAATTGTAGGGGCACCACTGGCGATGTTGCATGATCAGGGCTTACCACTACACTTGTGGGATGAGGCATGCAAGATAATGATTTATTTTAAGAACTGTAGCCTGCATTAGATTCTTGCGATGAAGACACCAGAGGAGGCTTATTCCAATAAGAGACCAGATGTTGGTCACTTCAGGATTTTTGGGTCATCAGTATATTTCCATGTGACCAAATATGCATGAAATAAGATTAAGCCAACATTAGAGCTGGGGATATTTTTGGGGCACACTGATACACCTCACAACTATCAGGTGTACTTCCCGACCAGCAGGATGACAATGGTTTGCAAGGATGTCAAATTCGATGAGGAGAAGGCCATGTGAGTTTCCTTTGAGAGGGCTCTTGAGCTACATGCATTTGAGGAGATTTTAGCTCCTAAGTTTGAAGAGCCTTAGATTGATGTGGAGCAGGCACATGCAAAGAATCTGGGAGTGGATACATCCACTCAGGCAGAGTCTTCCAGAGATGGGAGAAAGTGCACCACAGAGGTTGACAGACTATTGCATGAAGCATCGAAGAATGTGGGAGCACACACATCTTAGCGCAGGCAGAGGAGGTCACCTGAGAAGTACACTAGATACATGGCTCTTATGAGCAGATGTGTTGAGACAAAACACTCTTCCTTCGAGGAGGCAATGCAACAACTGGTTTGGGTTGATGCCATGATGGAGTATGACTCCATAGTTCATAATAGTGTTTGGGATGTGGTCCTGATTCCAGAGGAAAAGTCAGTGGTGAGCTCCAATGGCCTTACAAGGTAAATCAAGTTGCAGACAGTAGTGTGGAAAAGAATAAGGCCAGGTTTGTGGCCCGTGGCTTTTCATAGGTAGAGGCGATTAACTATGATGAGACCTTTGCTCATGTTGCAAGGTACTCATCGATCAGATCTATATTGGCACTATCAACACATATCAATTGGAAGATACATCAAATGGATGTAAAGACAACCTTTCTTAATGTCACGATTGAGGAAGAGGCATACATAGAGAAGCCTGAAGGTTTTGATACCTTCAACCGTGAGTCGTGTGTCTGTCGGATCAAGAGGGCATTGTATGGGTTGAAGAAAGGACCCTGTGTTTGGTACACCAGGATCGATAGCTACTTCATTGGGTTGGGATTCACCAAGATTGAAGTGGATGTGAACTTGTACCACATAGTGGTGGAAGGTAAATTGTTGATCATTGTGTTATATGTCGATGATTTGATTTTGACAGGTGATGATCAGTTGATCAAGTATTGCAAGGAGGAGCTTAAAGAGAGTTTGAGAAGAAGAACATGTGTTGGTTTGTGTTATATTCTTTCCACAACTAACCTACGTAGTGAAATGGGGGGTTAGAGGGGGGGTGGTAGCCCCCCTCTATGGGGTCTGGGGCAGCGCCCCGAGAAATTTTTTTTTGGACCCTATATTAGGTTGGGCGAAAATACCTATGGTTTTCAGTCCATGGTTTTGGACACGATGGTTTTTCGGTCCATGGTATTGGATGCTTCGGCATTTATATATATGTATTGTAACATTGAAAGGAATATAATGAAAAATCAAGCTGGTAGTCCCAGTTTTGGGATCCAGGGGAAATCTCTGTGTATATGTGTTTTATGTGTTATACTCTCACATAGTTTAGTCTCTATGTTTTAGAATTGTATGTAGGTAGTTTTTGTACAGGGTTGAAGCCTACATTTGGTACCAGAGTTGTTTTGGCTTCAAGGGGATGCCTTTGTTACTAAGGGGTTTCGCTCGGGCATGTCGTAGATCTACGAGATCGATTCTGGTGGTGAAAGAAGATGGCAAGCAGTGGAAAGATAGAGAACGAGAAATTTAATGGTTAGAGTTTTGAGTTGTGGAAACTCAAGATGGAGGATCTGTTGGTGGATAAAGATCATTGGATCGAGGTAGATCCAGGTACTAAACCAATGGGAGTGTCCGATAAAGAATGGAAGAAGTTGGATCGGAAGGCAAAGAGCACAATATGATTGTGTGTCTCAGATTCAGTATCATTGAATGTATCAGGGGAAGCTATGGCGAAGGCTTTGTGGGACAAGTTAGGAACTTTGTACCAATCTAAGTCTCTGGTGAATAAACTGTTCCTTTGGAAAAAACTGTATAACTTGAGAATGAAAGATGGAGACTTGGTGACAAACCATCTGAATGCATTTAATACTGTGGTAAGTCAGTTAGCATCTGTTGATATTAAAATTTCAGATGAAGATAAGTGCATCGGTTTGTTGTGTTCTCTACCAAATTCATGGGATAGTCTATTTATTGCAATAGGGAGCAATGCAAATGCCTTGTAGTTTGATGAAATAGTCTCATCCCTGCTGACAGAGGAGATGAGATGAAAAAATATGGAGAGCCAAAATGGTGATGCCTTGTCTGTACAAGGGTGGTCACAGAACAGAAACAAAAATAATTCATCGAGTGGGAGATCTAAATCCAGAGGGAGATCTAAATCTCCAGGAAAACCTATAATGATGGTGTGCTGGAAATGCAGAAAGGAAGGGCACTACAAAAGGGACTATAAATCTAAAGCTCCTGATAAAGGAAAGGGATCTGATGATGCTCCTTCTGTAGAGGCAAAAACCACCTCAGATGAAGGTGGGGATGTGTACTTGGCTTCTTCAAGTACACATGTAGATCATGAGGCATGGTTCATTGACTCAGGTGCATCCTTTCACTTCACTCCCCATAGAGAGTGGTTCTGCGAGTATGAAAAATACGATGGTGGTGATGTATTCTTAGGGATGATAGGAAGGCTAAGATTGTTGGTCACGGAAAAGTAAAGTTGAAGTTGCAAGGTGGAAGGGTTAGAACACTTCCGAGTGTTCTGCATATTCCTACATTGGCCAGAAATCTGACTTCTGTAAGAAAGTTGGATGATGCAGGTGTAAAAATAGTGTTCGAGAAGGATACCTGCAAGATGGTTAGGGGGGCACTGGTATTGATGTGGGGAGTTCGAATTGGAACTCTGTACAAGCTACAAGGTAGCACTGTTGTAGATGGGTGCAACAGTTCCGTGGTTCCTGAAAGTGGAGCAGAAAATCTAGTGGTCTCTGGAGAGAAGACCATGTTGTGGCATCAAAGGCCTAAACATATTGGAGAGAAGGGCCTTCGAATACTTCATGGTAAAGGTATGGTAGAAGGTATGAGTAATAGCTCTCTGGATTTTGATTTCTGTGAAAATTGTGTATATGGGAAGCATAATCGAGTGAGTTTCCCCTATGGTGGTAAGAGGGTGAAACAGATATTAGAGCTTGTGCACAATGATGTGTTTGGACCTGTGAAGGTTCCATCACTGGGTAAGTTTGTGTACTATGTATCATTTATAGATGACTTCTCAAGGAATACATGGATATATTTCCTTAAGAAGAAATCTGAAGTCTTTGACAGGTTTAAAGAATTTAAGGCTCTGGTGGAAAACGAGACAGAGAAGAAGATAAAGGTGTTGAGGACAGATAACGATGGAGAGTTTTGCAGTAAGGAATTTGAAGAATTCTGTAAGAAGTGTGGTATAGCACGGCATAAGACTACTCCATATACACCTCAAAAAAATGGAGTTGTGGAAAGAATGAACAAGACGTTGATGGAAAGGGCAAGAAGCATGCTCAGTGGTGTCGGGTTAGGACAGGAATTCTGGGCAGAGGCAGTGGAGACAACATGTTACTTGGTCAACAGATCACCTTCATCAGCATTGGAGGATAAAACTCCACAAGAGGTATGGACTGGTAAGAAACCCTCTCTTTCACATCTGAGGTTATTTGGATGTGATGCATATGTACATGTTCTAAAGGAGAAACGAACCAAGTTGGATAGTAAATCTGAAAAGTGCATCTTTATTGGGTATAAGGATGGTTTAAAGGGTTATAAGCTTTGGAACCCAGTAAAAAGGAAGGTTGTGTATAACCGAGATGTGGTGTTCAGAGAGGTGAAAGATGTTATTAAACATGAAGTCCAACCAAAGGAACCTGAGAAGATAGAGTTTGAGCTAAAGGAGGAAGAATCAGACTCTACAGCAGAGGAGGAATTAGAAGATGAAGAGCCACAAACTCCAGGTGTGAGAAGTTCAGTTCAAGAAAGAAGGCAGCCAGAAAGGTATAGTCCATATGCTTTCTGTTCAGATTTTGCTTTATCTATTACTAATGATGATCCCAGAACTGTGAAAGAAGCAGTAGATTCAGAGGATGGAAAACTCTGGAAAGAGGCCATGGTTGATGAAATGGCATCTTTGCACGAAAATGAGGCTTGGGATCTGGTGGAGTTGTCGACTAGAAGGAAACCCATTGGCATCAAATGGGTGTTCAAGCAGAAGGAAAGGTGGAGAAATACAAAGCTCGGTTGGTAGCAAAAGGTTATTCCCAGGTACCGGGAATTGATTTTGGTGATATTTTTTCTCCTATTGCCAAGGTAACTTCTATTAGATTAATTTTATTTATTGCTGCTACTTTTGATTTTGAGGTAGAATAGATGGATGTGAAGACAAAATTTCTTCACAGGGATCTGGAAGAGGAGATCTACATGAAGCAACCTGAAGGCTTTGCAGTGAAGGGTAAGAAAGAACTAGTATGCAAGTTAAAGAAGTCTTTGTATGGGTTAAAACAATCACCAAGGATGTGGTATTATAAATTTGATATATTTATACAGGGACTTGGCTTCACTAGAAGCAAAGCAGATCACTGTGTGTATTTTAAATTAATTGGTGACTGTGTTATTTATCTGGCCTTGTATGTGGATTATATGTTGTGGGTTGGAAATGACAAAGAAATTATCCAAGATTTGAAGATCCAATTGTCCTCCAAATTCGACATGAAAGATCTTGGCGCTGCAAACTATATTTTGGGCATGGAAATCAAAAGAGATCAGGCAAAGAGGAAGCTCTGGTTAAACCATAGGAAGTATGTCGAGACAATACTGCAAAGGTTTAATATGCAGGATAGTAAACCAGCGAAGGTTCCTATTCCTGTAGGTGTAAAGTTATCTGCTGAACAGTGTCCCAAGACATAAGAAGAGCAAGAGGATATGTCTTGTGTTCCATATTGTTTAGGGACAAGATCCCCCAGGGTCTTGGGTCAATACCCTAGTAGAGCGGGGGTTATCTACAAAGAAAAGAAAGCATTCCATATAGCCATGATGCTAATATAAACAAACTACACAAAGAGAGGTGCACCTGGGGGTCCTTCATTTAGGTAGATCCAGCCAGGGTCCAAACCCTCTTTGAGTTCCTTTCAACCCTTCAACCTACAAAACAATCAATTCAAGAAAGCATAGCAGTATATGGACCAAGCATCATAAGGAAATCAACTTCATATCATATTGAAAGTTAGTTATACAATTGAAACAACCATTCATATGTAAATCATAACATTAATATCATAAGCATGAAGAAGATTCATATCAGGAACAAGAACCGTCCTCCAGATTCGTCGAATCTTAAGCCTTCAACAAGCTCCTTCCATAACTCACTCAAGGATATCTCAACTAATGGAAAGACATCATAACTCAAGGAAACAAGGGTTTCCTATAATTGGGGAATTGTTGGAAGCACAAGGATCTTCAGACCTGATCAAGGATAATCTCAGCAGAGTGATATTTCTCTCTTTTCTCCTCCTTTAGGCCTTCCCATTGAAGCCTTTTTATACTTCTCCCAAAGTAGTTTTTTAGTTGGGAATTCGTTGGGAACAGTTGGGCCACGGGAACTAATAGGTAATCAATAGGTAAAACCCATGATCTCCGCCCGAAATTAAGGAGATTTAATTTTTTTAAGTGTTTTAAGACATATACGCAGGTTTGGTATACACAGACCTGCGCACACAGGCATTTAGCTCAGGGCAATGTTGTGTATAGGGAGTAAAACACTGTTTTTTAAGTATTTGGACCAGGTCTGGAAGGAGGGGTTGCCCTAGGCCATGAGTGCAGCATCACAAACATCAAGAGTGAGATTTGGAGCTATAACACATATGCAAGTGCAGTCGATAGCCTGATGTATGCAATGGTCTATACTAGACCAGACATTGCACATGCAGTGGGAGTATTGAGCAGGTTTATGTCAAAACCAAGGAAGGAGCACTGGACAACAATGAAGCGGGTTTTCAGGTATTTGCGTGGCACTAGTGATTGTGGTTTGTGCTACCAAGGAAGACCAGGATTGGATAGAGTGTTGGATATTTGTGGCTTTCTTGATGCAGACTGGGTTGGAGATCTGGATCAAAGAAGATGTACAAGTGGTTATGTGTTTAACCTATTTGGAGGTGCAATCAGTTGGATGAGTAAGAAATAATTTGTAGTGGCACTATCAACTACAAAGGTAGAATACATGGCAGCCACTCATGCAGGCAAGGAAGCAATTTGGTTTCAGAGATTGTGTTCAAGTATGGGGTTAGTACAGGGTGCTATAAGGAGAGACTGTGAAAGCCAAAGTGCAGTTTTCTTGGCAAAGAACCCTGCTTATCATTCAAAGACAAAGCGCATTGATGTTCAGTATCACTTTATGAGGGATATGATAGAAGACAAAAATGTGTTGCTGGTAAAGGTGGAAACTTTAAAGAATACTGCAGATGCATTGACAAAATCTATGAGCTCTGAGAAGTTCTATTGGTGTAGAGAAACAATGGGCGTTTTAGGGCTGGAAAAATGACTAAGCTCTCCTGTCCAGGGGGTTTGAGGGGGGCAAGTAGCCCCCCTCTACAGGGTCTGGGGCAGCGCCCTGAGAAAAAAAAATTTGGACCCTATATTAGGTTGGGCGAACCTACCTATTTTGGACACGATGGTTTTTCGGTCCATGGTATTGGATGCTTCAGCACGTATATATATGTATTGTAATATTGAAAGAATATAATGAAAAATCAAGTTGGTAGTCTCGGTTTTGGGATCTAGGGGAAAATCTCTGTGTATATGTGTTTTATGTGTTATGCTCTCACATTGTTTATTTTCTGTGTTTTAGAATTCGTATGCAGGTACTTTCTGTATAAGGTTAAAACCTACAACATGGGGTTCATGCATTACTTTATGGACATCGAAGTATGACAAGGTGATGGGGAACTGTTTGTGTCTCAAGGAAAGTATGCCAATAGGATACTCAAGAGGTTCTGCATGGAGAGCAACAAACCCATGGAAACTCCTTTAGAAGGTATCTGGAGGAAATAGGATGCTACTTCAAGGGAAGTAGTGGAAGCTATTGTTTACAGGAAACTTGTGGGTTCACTCATGTATTTGGTGAACACATGACCAAATATGTGTTATGCAGTTAACTAACTTAGTAAAGTGATGGTTAGGCCTACCAAGCTGTATTGGAAGGCGACAAAGCATGTGTTGAGATACCTCAAGGGCACTACTAAGTATGGATTGTGGTACAAATAGACAAAGGGAGTGAAGCTTCAAGGCTCTACCAATGCAGATTGGGCAAGGTGTTACACAGTATTTTGTCACGCCTCCTACACTTCCTTATGACATACCCAAAAGTGCCTGAAACATTACCATTATATAATATACTCATCCATGTATACAGCTCAGATCCCTCCTTTAACTTTTCTTGGAAAATATCGTGATCTTTCTCTGAAGAAATAGCTCTTAAAACCCTAAAATGAGGATCATTGCTCTTATGAAGCTTAAAACCGCGATGATCGCCTATTGCATAGTGTTACACCCGTGATGGCATCACTTTGTTCCCTTGCATACCCGTGATGATCCAAAAAAGGTAATTTTCTTAAAGAGGATGAGAAGCTTTGTGATCTAGAAGCTTCCAGAGCGGTGAGATGGAGGTGGTTTCAGATAGATGAGGTCAAATCCTCCTAACTTGACCTCTTTGTCTTATCCATATGAGATACCTCCTTGAGATGTGGGCCTAATCCTATCTTTGGAGAAGTCCTAACTCCCTCTCCTAGCTTATTAATTCCTCTCCTCCCATTCTCAAATGGTTGGTCTATGTCCACTTGCACCCCTATGCTGAGCTTGTGCCTAGAGGTTATTCATTAGGCTTGGAGAAGGAGTTTTGGAGAGTTTCTTGGCTTGGACTTGGATTACCACTCAATGAGAGCCTTTCAACATCAAGGCTATGGTTGTAAGCTTCCCTTTATTCCTTAAATAATATACAACTGGTGGTTCATCTTCCCAAAATATATATGTTCATGTATGTATTAGCTTGGCATTCCTTGATAGGTTAAGCAGGTTTTTATTGGATTTGTTATTGGTTTTGGCATGCTTTGTTGTCTCTTGATCACTTGTGTAGGTACATAAGAACTGAAAGAAGCAAGAACAAGTCCGTGACACAAGTAGTTTGAGGACCTCAATAAAATAAATTGGAATAGCATCAGAACAAGGTAGGTCATCTCTTCCGTTCTACTTTTCAATTATAACCTAGGAAGATGTCTAGTTGATTGTCACTTCAGTTGCTAGACCCACTCATTGGGATAGAGGGATCATATCTGTCCGTAGAGAGGATTAACATTATTAGAAAAATGGCGACTCCACTGGGGACCTTATTGTTACCAGGAATAGTGTCTATGTAGAGCTGCTAATCCCACTAAGGCTGGTAGCTACCTTAGAAACAAACAAACTTAAAACTACTTTCGTTTTCCTTTATGAAAGATAGATGAGATAAGAATGAAGGAGACCAACCTCTGTCTTGCGCTTGGTTCCTTGCTCGATTCCTCTCTCTTCTGATAGTCTTTTGCTACTTGCTTTCTTGTATACCCAGCTTCATAGAGTACCTGTAGAATCAAAGCAGCATAACACTATATGAGAACATAGATCTATTATCATAAACAATATAGGATCAGATGTAAATTGACCATACAAATGCATAAAACATAAATCATACAAGTGTATGGAGGAAAAATTGAATAGCTTTATTGATAATCAAGAAAGAGCCAAGAGAATTACAACCAACTGTTCTGACCCAGCATCATCCTCTCAGCAAGAAGCCCTTCTTCACCTCATGAAAAGCTTAGATCACCCAACACTATGATGTTGCACCAATAAACCAGCAGCACTTCCTTACAAGATACAAAATTCCAGCCTCCGGATCTCTGGGATGAGGGATCCATATATAGATGTCTACAAGGGAGGTGAGTCAGCTTTTGAGATTTGATTAGTGTCTCCCCTCTGATAGTTCTTGATTCCACTTGGAGATTGATGATCTCTTACTCATCCCTGGTCGAATTCAGAGAGGCAAGTGTCACAGGAGAAGTTTCTGGAAGATTCCATGCAACGCACCTACTGTGTGTATTCAGGTGGGATGCAACGCACTTTGCCTATGGAGCAGGTGAAATGATCCAGTTTTGACCAGTTTTGAGTGGTTTTTCATGGAGAACTTCTAGGAGAAGCTGTAATCAGTTGACCTTGTTCTTTTAGGAGTTGGAACAACACCTTTAGGGACTTAGGAGCCCTTGGTTTATGGACATTTATGCTTGGGGTTGCAATGCCCAAAAATGTCTATAACAGTTTCCCCCTAAAGCATGAGGTCATTAATATTTTTGATGTCGGGTGAAATACTTTATCATGAGGATCCGAAGTTCTTTCAAGCTGGAAGGAGACCTGTAATAAGATACAATACAATACATTATCTTCATAATATTTTCATGACCTAGCTGAGGCGGGCATTCCCATGCTCAGCTTTATAAATTCATTTTTCATGTACATGAGACAGACAATCATCTGAGTGTAGACTGATGATTCTGGTAGAGCCATCATCCCTTAGATTGGATGATTATCTATGCAGAAATGATGTACATTTGATGTCTTTATTTTCCTGAATATATATCGCAGCCTGGATGGATGAAACTAGATTCGGGGTCTTCAATCTCGTTCGATCTTCACTCAAAGTACAAGTCGATCCATGTGAGAGATGTTCTGGAGTCGAACATGGAAAGACATCGCCTGATTACCAGCCAATGATGTAAGTTGTTAACAGGCGCGAGAGGAATCACCGATAATGATAATGATCCTCAAGGTACTGCAGTACAATTCCCGTGGTGTGAATAAGGGACTTGGCATTGAACACCACGCAAAATATTTCGGTTGAAGGCCATTGATGTAAACCTGTCGCCAAAAGTGAGAAACTTGCCATTGAGGCATGCAAGCTTCAAAGTACTGAAAGGGTTGTCCCTAGATCGACTTCTTGGATAATGAGCTGATGTCAACAAGAAGTGATCCATCATAGGAGGGCCTTAATGAATCCCACATCAATGACACGGAATGGAGCAAATGATTTTAATGGAGGTGAAAACGATATGGTGATATAAGGTTCAGGGTGGCGGTCATGAAAGAATGGAGCGTAAATGTATTGCAGTGGGTGAGACACAGGTGAATTCTCTGAGCGACTTCTCTTGAACATATCGGTGACACTGACATGATGGATCGGTAGCATTAACCCCAAATGTGGATGGTGTGATGGAACCATGGTGATGTGACCAGTGAATGAAACAACCCAACCCGACTTGGATTCAGAGTGAAAGTGTCATGTTAAAGAGCGACTTGCTACCAACAAAGTTTCTTCAAGTTTTCTTCCCAATTTTTCCCTAGTCATTGCTGACCAGTACCTCTTTATTTTTGTCAAGCTTGAGGAGGATAACATATGCTTGTTCTATAATTTTCCCTTCGGGCAAACCCATCGCTATGTTTTAACGAGCCTAGCGATAGTGAAACTCGTTCTTGTCTGTTATGGACAAGTTTGTTGCTATTAGGTTTTAACGAGTTTAACGACAAAGATAACTCGGTCCTTTTCAATTTTAGAGAGTCTGAAAAGGGACGTAAAGGAAACTCCCAAAAATCCTTTTTCGTCATCTAATCCCTTAAGTCCAAAAAAGTATAAAATAATACAGAAGGGATGAATTTTCGGTACTTTTAACGAGACGAACAAAACAAGCGCTCGATCTTTTTGTGTAATAATCCCTCAGGTCCAAAAAGATTAAAATCTAAAGGAGGGATAGCACTTCCAGTCACTTTAACGAGCTGGAGAGGCCAGTGGCTCGGCAATCTTTTCATATTTTACGAGTCAGTTGAAAAGAGCTTAAAGGAGACTCGTCTTTGAGGAACGAGTGATAAAATTGGGTAGCAGCTGATTCCAGGTAAGGTTTGGAATTTTCCAATCACGGCAGTGTCACAAGGATGGCTAACAGGATCACTCTTCGCAGTTGTTCCTCAAAAGGGGTAAACAGTCAAGTGGAGGTGAATGATCGGCCAATACAGAGTGGAGGTGATGATGAGAACATGACCAAGACTTCAAAGGCTGAAGTACTACATTCACGATGGTTATTTACCGGAAATTGGTTCATTTTTTAATGAGCTTAAACACTGGGGGAAACACTTGCTCATTGCTTATGTTTATTTTTTAACGAGCTTGAATTCCGCGATAAAACTGCTCGATCCAGTCGTATAATAAGGATGTCTCATCTAAAAACGACATTTTTTCAAAACTTTGCCCCACTTCCTTTCTTTATGCAAGTTAGGAAATGACCAATCCTACGAGTTTAAAGGGTTAGGGGACCTACAAATTTAAAAAATAAATGGTCGCACTTCGCTTGCATGCCAAAAGGTTTGCATGCCCCCAGGTATAGTGAAATAGAGTTTCGAGGTTACCCCTCAATTTACAGAAAAAAATTTGTTTTATCGGGAAAGGCCTACCTTTTCAGGTTACCCCTCAATTTGCAGACAAAACATTTCTTTATCGGGAAAGGCCTACCTCTTTTAGGTTACCAAAGATTGTTCTATTTGTGCTACAAACAAAACACTTCTTTGGCAATGTCTACCGAAATAGACAAAGGTGAGTGGCGTAGACGCCTCCACTCACATAACTTTGACGAGGGAACCTTATTCTAGTCTAATCCCCATTTTCCTAAACGAAAGGGTGTGTCAGACTAGTCATGTATCCTTCACGGAAACCTACCCTATACCTGAAGTTTTCCTGCCAAAGCAGACCAGGGTGCATGCCCCCTGGGTTTCAGTCATATCCTCTGAATCACTCGTGCTCATCAGGAGGACGGACTGGGGATTGATGAGACATTCCTTGCGTGAAAAGACCATTCAGGGATGGTATATGACTATTTGCTATGCGTGAAACGTGGAATGAAAGCTGGTCTACGAGCTTGACCACTCTTCCTTCGTGCGAAAAATAAATTACTCTAAAGAGTGAGGAGACAATGGCTCCCATGCAATAAATATAGTCTCATCTAAGGAGTAGATTATAATCCAGGGGTCCTTGGACTACCATTACGTTCATGTGAACAGTTTTCCCTCTCAATGTTATGGGCACATCGGGAAGGATCCCTAACGGTCGACTTGTTCCTTTGTCAAAGCCTGTTAGATTTCTCATTTCAGGCAAAAGCGATGGTGAACCAAGCGCTTTCCAAGCAGTTGAGGAAATAATACTCACAGAAGCCCCTTCATCTATGATGGTACCGGCCATGACCATCTATATATTTGAGCAATGATTCGAAATGGTATACTAGCCGGTAAACTGGGTCTGCCTAGTAGATTCCAGTCAAAGGAAACAACTAGGTTGCTTGGTGGTGGGACCGAATAGACAGCCAGGTACGAATCTGACGAACTTCCTTCCTGTAGTAAAGGAACGGGTAAGTTGCCCCCATGTTCATCTGAGTCTGTGCTTACGAAAAGAATTTGGACGGTATCATCTTTGTTCTCTTCGGTGACTGTATCATCTGAAGATGGAACCTCTGAAGGCAAGACCGGGTCAACTGCCACCTCGACCTTTTGACTTTCGTCTGGTATGGATTCAGATGGTTTTTCTTCAGTGATAGATGCTTTTGCCGACCACAAGGGCGTGTCAGCCGGATTTTCAACTAGTGACGAACTCGGTAAGAGTTTCTCATATCCAGGAGGGAGCTGTAACGGTGAAACCGAACGATCGTCCAAAACTCTTTTAGCCTCATCTAAGAAGGGACAATGGTGGACGACATGATCGCCTTCACACAGTTTACAAGGAAATTTACATTTTCCTTTTTGTCCAGGGGCTTCACTTTCACTAGTTGACGTTGTATTTTCAACATGATCATCAGAGGTTGATGACACCGGGTTGTGCAAACGAGGAGACCAGTCCCTTAAGATCCGAGGGATGCAAGGAAAATCTCGATGATAGTGGTCTCCTTTGCAAATGACACATGGTGATTTAGGCTTGGTCGGTGCAGTGTGTGGATTTTTTCTAGACGATGCTTGGTTGCCCCTTTTCGCCTTTGGCTCCTTCTTCTTCTTCTCTTTCTTCTTCTTTTCCTTCTTCTTCTCAGGTAATTGATTTTCGGCTTTACCAGCTTCATCAAGCGAAGAGGAAGGAGGAGAGGAAGAATTGGATGAAGTAGAGGGTTGGGGGGTAACTCTGGAATCGTTTAGTTGCTGACTCGATTGTTCAAGAATCGTGGTGTTTTGAACGACGAAGGTTGAGAAGAGCCATACGGGCAAGCCAATTTTCAATCCTGGAAGCGACAATGTGGCCATATGGGGTGCACCAACATCTCCCCAAGAGGAGAAGGGACTAGGATTTCCTCCAAGGGGAACTCCTTGGTTGGTGGACTCCATTTTCCTCAACCTAAGACCAACGTAGGAAAGGTGATAATTATTCCGTTTAAAATAAATTTTAGACGCTTTGACACAACTTGTTTTTTCAATTTTTAAGAGTCGAGAAAAAACAAAAGATGACTCTAGTCGCCTTCGATTTTTAATGAGCCTGAAGTGACAAGTGCTTAGATGGACCTTTTCCGTTAAGGAGTCTGAAAAGGAACGAAAGGGACTGCTCTGGAAATCTAGACAGAGGGATTACCAAACCAATTGCAAAACTGCAGAATACTTTTTACGGTATGGCAGTCAATCTTCCCGAATGTTGTGTTCAGTGCATTGTGATCGATAGGGCAGCAGACACGGCTTCCTATGGATAAAGGATTAAGCCTATTGTGGTCTCCCAAAATATACTCGACGGTACATGGGAGCACAAGTCCGTACTAGCACTTATCGTCTCAAAGTGGAGGAATCACCCAACCAACAGTGAAAACAATAGTTACCAGGCTTTACGACACTGGAATACGTCTCTAGCCTAGACTTCTAAATGTTGTGCGTTAGGTTCCAAAGCGTTTTTAGATTCATTAAATTTATTTTATAGTTGATCTTGCTTAAGAAATTTGCCTTTCAGGTTCACCGTGTGATGTAGATGTACAATTCCTAAAATGCAATCTAAGATGATAAACATTCATTTAGTCTTCTTTTTGCAAATGAAAATCCTAGCTACTAAGGAAAGAGAGATGGCGTTCTTTCAACAAAGAGAAAAGAGCACACACTATATGCATTGTCCTAAATCAAACCAACAAACAGTCTAAATGCAAATGCACATGCATGTATTTGTTTTCAGCCTTCTTAATGTGTAAATGATAAAAAGAAAGCTAATGCGCAAATATGAATTATTTTTCAAAGCAACAATTACTAACAAGTTTCTTCTCAAAACAAAATGAGGACAATGACAACACTTTGCGATTCGGAATTGAAACTTGCTTTCGACACTAGAAAAAAATACTAATTCAGATCAAATACAAGAGTAACTGGGTAATCGACTATCAAGAACAATCAGATTCTCTTTTATGATTGAAAACAACACTTGTGACACTTTCAAATCAAGAAACAACAGTACAATTACGCTACTTCTTTGTAAAGGAGAACTGAAAATGACTCAAAAATACATAAAAACATTTACAGTTCTTTGCACAATGGAGGCGGAATAACAGAAAAGGGGTTTCAAACAAAGGTGTACTGACTACAGGTAGCAAAACTCCTGAATAGATTTGAAAAGAGTGAACTCAGAAACCAAAATTTAAGAACAAGGCCTTGTCTGATCAGCGCACCTGTAACACAGTGAAACTGAAATGCAACGCACCTACTACACTCGGGAAGCGCACTGCATTTGAAGTTCACATAACAGATAGTGCACTGGACCAGGGACGAGACTTTGATTGGGTTCCGGGTCACAGTTTGCAGTTCAGTTCAGGGATTTTGGCCGAGCAAGTGGTAATCAGTAAATCAATCACAGGGGTAGATCTAAGGAGGTTACTAGAGCCACCACAAGGGAAATTAGAGAGCTTTTAAATCAATTGTTTAATTCATAAACAAAACCCGGAGATTGACTGAAGCAGCGTTGATCTACTTTGCACTTGCATAGCAAATGCAGTTCGAAGGCTAGCTGGCTTGACTTCAAGCTTCGTCTGTAAGTTTATAAAGTAAACAAATGTAGATGAACAAACAATCTACTCGCTCCCCAGCGGAGTCGCCATTCTGTTACCGGGAATAGTGTCTATGCAGAGTTGCTAATCCCACTAAGGCTGATAGCTACCTTAGAAACAAACAAACATAAAACTACTTTCGTTTTCCTTTATGAAAGATAGATGAGAGAAGAATGAAGGAGACCAACCTCTGTCTTGCGCTTGGTTCCTTGCTCGATTCCTCTCTCTTCTGATAGTCTTTTGCTACTTGCTTTCTTGTATACCCAGCTTCACAGAGTACCTGTAGAATCAAAGCAGCATAACACTATACGAGAACATAGATCTATTATCATAAAATATATAGGATCAGATGTAAATTGACCATACAAATGCATAAAACATAAATCATACAAGAGTATGGAGGAAAACTTGAATAGCTTTATTGATAATCAAGAAAGAGCCAAGAGAATTACAACCAATTTTTCTGACCCAACATCATCCTCTCAGCAAGAAGCCCTTCTTCACCTCATGAAAATCTTAGATCACCCAACACTATGATGTTGCACCAATAAACCAGCAGCACTTCCTTACAAGATACAAAATTCCAGCCTCCGGATCTCTGGGATGAGGGATCCATATATAGATGTCTACAAGGGAGGTGAGTTAGCTTTTGAGATTTGATTAGTGTCTCCCATCTAATAGTTCTTGATTCCACTTGGAGATTGATGATCTCTTACTCATCCCTGGGCGAATTCAGAGAGGCAAGTGTCATAGGAGAAGTTTCTGGAAGATTCCTTGCTTTTCCACCTTGCGGATTGACCCTGCCATTTGTCTCTTCTCGCCCATCGCACCCCATAGAAGGGCTTTTTGACATGCAATGCACCTACTGTGTGTATTCAAGTGGGATGCAACGGACTTTGCCTATGGGGCAGGTGAAATGATCCAGTTTTGACCAGTTCTGAGTGGTTTTTCATGGAGAACTTCTGGGAGAAGTTGTAATCAGTTGACCTTGTTCTTTTAGGGGTTGGAACAACACCTTTAGGGACTTAGGAGCCCTTGGTTTATGGACATTTATGTTTGGGGTTGTAGTGCTCAAAAATATCTATAACACCTATGACCCTTTCCTTACTTTTATTCACCTTGTCTTTTGATGAGTTTGATCAACCATTCATTTTTAGATTTCATTGCTTATCTGTAGTCAGTGTCGCTTTCTAGTAGATGTCTGAAGGTTATTAATTTGAGCTTTTCTTGAAGATTTTTAGTTTCTTTTTTGTTTTCTTCGAACATCACGGTTTTGACGCTAATAGTTGCGATGATATCGTGGGTTTGTAGCTTACAGTAGCAATGATCGCTACTTTCCTCTTAACAAGTGCAATGATTGCATAGGATTAAGAAATTTAGGGGCTTTCTTCTTATTTTCAGTTCTGTTTGCCTTCTCTCAGTGATTTACGAGTGTGATCTTCATTGACTCTATTATTGTCTGATTGCAATCACCTTTTAACTTGGTTTGAGTGTGCTTGAAGTTTGATTAGCCTTTTAGGGTTTCTAGGTCTTCTAGGTCAACCTTCGTCCACTCATTGGTCTTTTCATCAGTCATCAAAGATCAATTACCTGTGTTAAAGAGTCTTTGTGTGTTCAGACATCCTTTGTAGATCACTTTTGGTTCTTGTGTCTTAATTAGTAGATACTGTGGAAGTTTCTTAAGTTCTCTTTGACAAACAATAGATTACAAATCGATTGTCTCATTGGAATCAAAAGGAAGTGTTTGCTTTGAATTTTGTGTTTCGAAAAGTGAAAGTGAAAGTGTTATTCTTTTCATAGTTTTCGAAGCATTTTGAGTTGCATTCAAATCATTGATGTGAAAGATATTTTCATATTTTTTGGCTTGCTTGCATTCTCTTTTACTTTTGCACTAGATTATGTTAGTTGCATTTTGAAAAAGAGAAAAAATCATCATTATATCTTAAGGAAATTTTTCTTTAAGGTTTGTTTTGGCATTGCATTTTCTCATCATATGAAAGATTAGATTTCATATTTTTCATTTAGCGTTAGATATTGTCATGGATGCACTTTTTCATTTGGTTTGATGCATGATTTGAGTGATCTTCTTCCCTGCATATATAGCTTTCATCGAATTGAAGAATTTCATTTCATCATCTAGTTTGCATTTTAGGAACAGGTAACATCATTAAGGCCTTGAAATTGAAACATAATTCCAAGATTAACTTTAAAACCTAACAATTAATCTAAGGAGCATTTGAAAAATTAACGTTCATATTTAGTGGTATAGGCTAGAGATGTGTTCCGATGTCTTTAAAAATCATCAGTTATCTTTTGTTTCATCATTACACAGTGCTAGCACGGATTTGTGCTCCCCGTACCATCGTGTATATAAAGGGAGACCCCCATAGGTTGCAAACCTTTATCCATAGGAAGCCGAGTTTGTCGCCCTGTAAACATGATACACTGAATACAACATTCAGGGAGATTTCCTGCACGTACATCAAGTCCTTGGTAAATTTATTTGTTGAGGTGTATATTGTAGTTCACAGTTACTAGGTACTCCTTTTACCTAGATTCACCTGAGCAATCATTTTTATCTTTTCTGATTATTTAAATTTGAAAAGATCATCAAGAAACTAGAGTCACATTTTCATCCTTTTCTTGACTCTTAAAAGATGAAAAGAAAAAGTTTGTGTTTCTAAAAAAAACTGCCCACGATAAACATGTTGAACCCAAGCAGTTGCTTCTTGGACCTATTTTGAGTAATTCCCTATTAATTTCAAGATTATTAAAAGCCCTAAATGAATCTCCTTTCCTTTTATGCATTTGAGAGGAAGCTATCTTGGCTGAACCATTGAGTTCATCTCATAGTTCCCCTTCATTGTCTGATACTGAAGGGTCCTCCATCTAAAATTCCTCAATCACCTAAGGATCAAGGTTTTTAACTTGGAATTATTCTGAGCATCCAACATTTATCTTGTCATCTGTCTCCATCAAATTCCTAGTCACCTCAAGAATCTAATTCGGATACCTCTGATAATCCTATCCAGACCCCTGAGATTCTGCAGAGGCTTGTTGTCTATTCGTCGAATACATTGTTCGATCCTATTGTCATATCTCCTCAGTGTCGTTACAATTCATATGATTGGCTTGGTATTCCTTTGGAGTTATCTCCTCGTACATCTCGAGTTCCTCGTCACCAGTTGTTTCCATATATGGAATCAGAAGGTGAAATCCCAACCTCTTCTCCATGTTATTCAGAAGTTTCTGCTGCCCATACTCCTCACATTGATGATGACAAAGGATATGAATTTCACCCAGAAGGCTTTCCTTATACATGAAGAGTCCCATCTCTCACCTTTCTTGAAACTAGTGGACCCATGTTGCCACATGGTTATACCACTTTAGCTCAGTTAGTTTCGAGTACTCCTAGTGCCTTGTCATTGTATCAAAACCCCATTTGGTCTTCCAATTCTATGCCTACATCATGTCCGTTCATTCCGAACACACCTCTCAAACTTCCGTACAAACTACAGTCACCTCAGTTCCTATTCAACCTACCATTCCATCACAACCTGTCTTGTCATTTCAACCAACTCTTCCAGTTCAACCGACTGTTTCAAGTCAGGTTTCGGTAAGTTCTTCTACCCCTCCATCAAGTGGACAGACTGTACCACTGCCTGGGGGGCAAGGTCTGAATACTCCTCTTGTGTCAGGTGAAACCAATGTGAGTGGATTACAAGCTCACAAGTTTGTAGTTAATCATCCTTATTATGGTGCTATTCTTAACCCTACTGGTTCATCTAGGTCAAGTTACATCCAATATCAATAGCCTTATATGGCTCAAGTTCCACTCCAATAGGCTTATGTCCCATATGGTTCACAAGCCTTGGTTAATCTATCTTACATTCCTTAAGAAGGAGAGTATGTCCAGCCTAGTCAGTTTTTTATTCTTGGTGGATATGGCCAGATTCAATTCGGGAACTATCAATACCCTCAAGTTATAACCCAAGGAATTGTCGAGCTACCCTTGCAACAACAAGGACAACCTTTGCAGCAGCAAGGGAAACCTTTGCACCAGTAAGGGCAAGCATTGTAGCAACAAGGGAAACTATTACAGCAGCAATGAAACCTTTTCCACAATCGCATCAACCTTTGCAGCCACAAACTTAGTTTGTTCAGCAGTCTTCCCAACCTTTGTCCTCACAAGGCCAACCTTTACAGCAGCAAGGTCAACCTTTACAGCAGAAAAGTCAGCCTTTGCAGCAACAAGGTCAGCCTTGGTAGTAGCAAGCTTTATATGCGTATCAGCAAGGTCAACCTTTGCAAGGCCAAGGTCAACCCCTACAGCAACAGGGTCAATCTCCTTACATCCAGGGTCAACAGGTTCAATAACCTTATAACCCGTATGTTGTGTACAATTCTGATCAACGACTTATGGTAGGAAAACATCAAGTCTGCCCTGGACCAAATCCACCTTACGGTCAAGGGAACCCTCAGTGGGGACAAAATCAGGTCCCATACAGACAAAATCCTCCACTATGGGGGAAAAATCCTTATCGGCAAGGCTGGAATCCGTAGTTTGGGTCTCCTCAAAGGCCCCATATGTCGTTAACACACAATTACTTTTCTTGGTTATGTTTGAGTTGTCTGATGTCTCAAGGCTCACGAATGATCCCATTCTTCATTCGCTTTACTGGCCTCTAGTTCCAATGAAAATTCCAAACAATTGCCCCAAATTCGAGGGAAAAGCTAAAGAGGATCCGAAAGCCCATGTGATGACATATCACCTCTGGTGCTCCTCTAATTCGTATGTCAATGATTCTATCCATCTTCGACTCTTTCAGAGAATTCTCACAGGTGTTTCAGCTAAACGATACATCAAATTGCCTCAAGGTAACTACAGTGACTTCAACTCTCTCGCAATGGATTTCCTCACTCATTTCCAATTGTCGTTCAATATGAAACTGATACTCATTGGCTTACGTCCCTTAAGCAAGACACTGCAACCCACATTTAAGATCATACCCATAAATGGAGACGTCGGTGTCCCCTCATCAAATTTGAGATTGCTGATGAGTTGTTGACATAATGGTTCCCAAAATCATTCGTTAGCAAGATTGATAAGGACATAGCTATGGGTGTATTTGTTATTGAAGAGCAAGCTATCGCCCGTGCCCAATATTTAGACTTGGTCTATTCACAATCTGGCACATTGTACGAGATGTTACCCAATGCTCTGAGACCATCATCGGATCTAATAGCATCAAAGTCTCTGGATACACCACCTGTTGATGGTGTGATTGGTTCTATGTCTCAGATTTCTGCGAAAGCTTCTTCGAAGTAGAAATATGTCTCGAACACTAGTTCCAATAATCCCTCGAAAAATTCATCCAATCCTAGTAAAACCTATGAGGTACATGTTGTCCAGACTACCTTAGTAGATAAGGCCCCTAAGGGTAAAAAGAAGGGAAAAGATAAGGCCAAAGCCAATGCCCCAAAATAGGACCCTCCTAAATCATCTGTTGATGATGCTTCTAGAAGAAAGACAAAATATTCGTGCCTCATCTGTAAGGAAGATCATTACACTAAGGATTGTCCCCGACGTTCTGAATTTAATTGCTTACTGAAAGGGACTCCAACTATCTTAAAAGAACCCTTTCCATCACAACAGATGCAGTTGGTACACCAACCACAAACCTCTGCTTCCTCAAGTTATCAAGTGTTCATGATGCAAGGTTCATCACCTATCTTGATCGCTACTCGAACTAAGGACTATCAATGCACGCCTAAGCAGAAGGTGGAGAAAGAAGCTACTGATATTCCTTCTACTTCTACTTTGTCCAATTCTGGTCCGCTCCATATCGAGCACCCTAACGGTGAATTCGTCATCCGACCACCTCCCAAAGCTGTTCTTCGGAAGTCATATTTTAATCTGAATGCTAGAGCTGCACGACATTATAGTATTGTTGAGGATTTAGCTCAGGCACCTTTGACAATGTTTGCCTTGGAGTTTCTCCAATCATGTCTAATGCAGCGGAACTCATTGCTGTCTACCACAGGTGCGACTGATTCTTCTAATTCGAGTCTGATTACCTTCGATCTAGAAAATCACATGCCTCGTCTTCCTCATCAGATTGAATTTCCTTCTCTTAACCAATCTCTGAACACCTTGGAAGCCTTTGATGATAGAGGTTCACGTCCATATAGTATTCCCATGAACTTGCCAATTACCTTATAAGGAAAGACTATTTAATTATAAGTAGAAGTTGTAGATGCAAATCTCAACTACAACATTCTTCTCGGGTGAATCTGGACCCACGCTATGTTTTTTGCGGTGTCTTCTTTGTTCTGCTTGCTTCGTTTTCCTCATGAAGGAAAAATAGTCACTTTTGATCAATTGTACTTCTTTTCTTCTGGTTCGTCCAACAACAACATTCCTTACGTGGGAAATACTGAGATTGCTTACGAGAGCTTGGGGGAAGGTCTCTTCAAAGACTCTGCTTTAATGGGTACTTTTACTCTCCCACCTCCGAATGTTAATTTAATCAATATGATCTTGGCCTCTATGGATCCTTGGATTATCCCTACCGCAAATCAAATTGCTTCATTTGGTGATGTTATGCCTTTATGTCCATTGGAGCTAAATTATCAATAAATTGTCTTAGCTTCGATGGCTGCTTCAGAAAGTCATACTATTTTCAGTATGAACCTAGACACTTATGTACCATTGCCTTGTCTTGGTTCTTGGGATTCTCTGGATCCTTTGAATGAGACATTCCCCACTGACGAGAGAATCGTTGAGGTCATGTCTCTGGATGAAACTCCATGGAACAGTCTACATCATCATTCTTCATTTCTTCCTAGCCTCATTGATATGCCTTCTGGTCTTGAAGCATTTATTTCTTGTTATCCACACCTCCACTTCAAACACTTGTCCTGGTGCATGAAGTCTTGTCGGAGGGTAATATGGTGAACATCACTGCTACTATGTCTCTTGACATTTCCATTAAACCTGGAATTGTCGAGAACATTCATATTGGGGTTTCCTGTTCTCTAGATGAGATGAGGATTTATACTCAACTTTTTAAAGAATTCCGAGACGTTTTCGCTTGGTCATACGAGGAAATGACTGGTATCGATCCAACAATAGTGGTTCATGAGATTCCGTCTTATCCTGGTGCTAAGCCTATTTGATGACAGCTTCGCCCTATGCACCCTCGAAAGGTTGTTGCTATCAAAGCATAATTGGAGAAGCTTTTAAAAGTAGGTTTTATTTATCCTATTCCATTGACGGATTGGGTGTCCAATATCGTCCCTATTGCCAAAAAGCAGGGCATGATCTGTGTTTGTGTTGATTGCTGCAATATCAATTGCGCGTGTCCTAAGGACAATTATCCTACTCCATTTATTGTTCAAGTCATCAACGAATGCGCCGAGAGTGATATTTTCTTGTTCATGGATGGTTTTTCTGGCTATAACTAGATTAACATTTCACTCGTCGATCAACATAAAATGGCCTTTATTTTTCTCTGGGTTACTTTCACTTACAAAAATCTTCCTTTCAGTTTGAAGAATGTTGGCACTACCTTCCAACAAGCAATGTCTTATGCATTTCACGACATTCGACACATTGTTTATCCATACCTCAACGACTTATCATTTCATTCTGCTAAGCGTCGTGACCAACCGAATCACTTAAGATCCATATTTTTATGATGTTGGCATTACAATATCCATCTCAATCCAAACAAGTGTGTGTTTTGTGTCAATTATGGTCATATCTTGGGTTTTGTGGTGCCTCGCAAAGGTATCCGGATTGATCCTTTGAAAGTTGACGCCATTGTCATTGTCAATTCCCCCCCCCCCACCTACATCATTACTGCAACTATAGAGCCTGCAGGGAAAGGCTAATTTTCTCCGTCGATTTGTCCCTAATTATGTCGAACTTGCCAAGGGATTTACTCGCTTACTTAAGAAGGGGATCCCTTTTATTTGGGATGAAGTTGCGCAGAAATCCTTCGATGCTCTAAAAAACACGAGCATTAGTGCTCCTTTACTGCATCCCCTTGATTATCGTCGCGATTACTTCCTATATTTGGCTGCAACTGATACTACTATTGTTATGGTGTTAGTTCAGAATGAGGACAATGGAAACAAGCATGCAGTTTATTATTTGATCCAGAGTCTTCTCGATACTAAGTCTCCATATGCTCATGTCGAGAAGCTTGCCTTGGCAGCAGTTCATGCTGTCTAAAGATTTTGACGCTATATCCTTTTACTGAAAACCACAATGATTTTTTATTGTAACCCCATGACATATATACCAACTCACCAGTTACTGGGGGGAAAATACTCCAAATGGATTGTTATCCTATAGGAGTTTGATTTGGAATTTACTGTTGCCAAATCAAAGAAATCGCTCATCTTTGCTGAGCTAATATGCAATCTTCTGTCTGCAAGCACATAAACTGATTTTACTAAGAAAATATCTGATGAAAATCTCTTTCTCATCAGCACTCTGGACCCATGGTATGGAGATATCATTGTGTGTCTTCAAACCCAAATTTTCTGATCTGAGTTGTCCTAATCCGATCGACGACGCATTCAGCATCAATCCCAACCCTATTGGATCCTTGGTGATACATTGTATTGGGTCAGTGTGGAATTTGTTCTTCACAGCTGTATCACCCTTGAAGAGGCCGAGTAGGTCTTAAATGATTGCTATTCTAGTGCTTGTGGTTGTCATATGTCTTGATATCCCACTGCTCAGAAAATCCTCCGTGCCAGTTATTTCTGGCCTTCTATCTTCAAATATTGCATTCTAGCTATCCCAAAATGCCACGAATCCCATATTTTCAACCGTAAGCAGCGTGCCCCACCCGCACCCCTACACCCAATAATTACTGTTAGCCCTTTTTCTAAATGGGACATTGATTTCATGACATGTAAACCTCACTTGGTCAGGGGGCATGGTTATATAATCGTCGTCATTGACTATTTTACTAAATGGGTCAAGGCGATGGCTACATACAATGTTGACGTTATTACCGTTGCTCATTTCCTTTTTAACCACGTCATAGCATGCTTTGGTGTTCCTCAACCTATCATGACAGACCACGGATCACATTTTCATTAGCACCTGATGACAGAGATGACTGCTCAGTTGGGCCTTCGACATGATAGCTCAACTCCTTATTATCCACAGGCCAATGGCTAGGTTGAAGTAATTAATAAAGTTTTGATTACTATGCTTCAGCTTACTGTTTTGAAGCACAAAAAGGATTGGCATTTAATGCTATTCTTAGCTCTCTAGACTTACAAAACCTCTGCTAAGACAGCCACTAGATTCACTCCCTTCCAGCTGGTGTATGGCTTAGAGGCAACTCTTCCAATAGAATGTGAAATCCCTTCACTTAAGCTAGATATCAAACTTCTTCTGAATACCTCTCTTGAAGAGGAGTGGCTACTGTATCTTGAAAGGCTTGATGAGGCTCATCGCATTGTTGCGTTGGTCATCGAAGCTCAAAATAAATGAGTCAAATATCATTTTGACCAAACTGTTTCTCCTCACACTTTTTTTGAACACGACTTGGTCCTTCTTTATAATTAAGACAATGATAAATTGGGAACAGGAAAGTTTGAACCCATGTGGCACGAGCCCTATATCATTAAGTATGTATTACAAAAAGGTGCCTATGAGCTATGTGATAATGAGGGTAATGTATTGTCACAACCCTGTAATGGGTTGTATCTCAAGAAGTAATATGTGTGAAACTTGTGTAATAACTTTTGTACATTAGTGTGTTAATTCATTAGCGTGCGTTTTTTATTTTTGGTTTGTTTGTTTTCTTTGTAGACATGTGTTTTCTGCTTATCTTGTGTTCCACTCGGTTTGTAGATGTTGTCATGCCATTACGTTGGTTTTTCTAATGGTGCTTGTCATAACACACAAAACCTTTCTTCCACAGCATGGGTACTCTATGACCCTACTATTGAGCTGATTAACTTACAAGGTATCTACCTTGGTCGAACAACCAATAGTATTGTTGAATATAGTGCAATTATTGAACTCTTGTCAGAAGTAGTTGCTCTTGGCATTAGGGATTTAGTTGTCAAGTTGGATTCACATCTCGTTGTTTTACAATTAAACAATCATTATTAAGTGATAAATCCACAAATATTTTGTATGTATCTACGTGTTAGATTGCTAGAAAGAAATTTTGATTTCATTGCATATCAACATATTCCACGTAATTTAACTACATTAACATATGCATTAGAAAAAAAAATTCTTGATACGAATTTGCATCATTTATAAAACTGATCATGATTATGGACACACACACACATATATATATATATATCGCGTCTGTCGGAGTGTTTACATCAAAATATAAAAAAATAGTGTTCTGAGACACTTGGCTTTCAAAGCCTACAAAATGTGTAAAAGGACTAGATAAAATATCAGCCTGCACGGTGCTCATGATAGCATGAGACCACTCTGATCACTCGGCCTAGCAGCCGTTGCAATCTCGTAAAGACTCCCACTGTGTGCCTCTGCCAACGCAATGGAACATCATCAATAGTGGCATACTCTAGGACTCCTTGAGTTATCGCCTCTAGATTTCACTCCATCTCAGCTAAGGAGTCTACCCCTTCCTTGTAGTCTGCACCCACTACCTAATGAGCAACTAGCCGTGCTATTGGCGACATGCCTGGTGGTCTCTTTGTTTCCACATATGCACATTTATCACAAGTTGAGTCTCAGTTTACACTTTTATAAAAAAATATCATAAAACTTGAAAAAATCCAAAAAACAAGTTTTTACCTGCATCAGTCCACTATTCTCCTAGTGGTAGAGGTAGATCTCAATCCCACCTAAAATATGTGCCAGTGTAAGCGTAATCATCCACCACAAGTAGTTGGCATTCTAGCCAAACGAAAAAATGTGGTGGGTAATGCATGCGCTGACCCGTTCCTCCTCAAGGCATGAGTTGACTCCATCATATAAGTCTCGGATCTCGGGGGGCAGGATCTGGTACCTATACCCACTGATACTAGAATAGGGGTACTCGCTCTAAAAAGAAGGTCACCAGTATAGAACCGAACCCAAATTACTTCATATGTCCATGATTCCCCTGGGTCAATTGTGGTTTCATGTTTTCCAAAAGGTGATCTGGATCTTGGGGGAGACCCCCAAGATCTGAAAAATTGAAATGCCATAAGAAAAAGAAGAGAATTCCCAATAAACCAAACCAAAAAGAAACTTTTTATTAAAACAGATAATAACTGTGAGGACTACATTATGGTGGAAAAACTATCCTTTTTCAAAATGCAACTTGTTACTTATAGTATTTTTCAGTTACAATACCATGGGTCAATTCCATGGGTGGATGTCACAATACCACGGGTCAATTCCATGGGTGAATGAATACCATGGGTGGATGTCACTTACAATACCATGGATGGATGCCACTTACAATACCATGGGTAAATTCCATGGGTGGATGAATATCATGGGTGGATGAATACCATGGGATGATGCCATTTTCCATTCGTATCATTCCTCCCTCCTTAAGAAGCAATGGTCCCCATTGCTTGAAGTTCCCTCCTGCAAAGTTTTTGTTGAATATGAAGACCCACAGAAGAGAAGGGTTTTATGTAGTTAACCCATAACCATGATGAATGAAGATCCGAGGATAGAGATACCCTATAATGCTTGTGACTAACTGTGATACTAATAGTGTGCGGCCTAGCAAATGGACTTTGATGAAGAGTGGGTTTTTGGATGACCCATAACCATGATGAACGAAGATCCGAGGATAGAAATACCCTGTAATGCTTGTGACCAACTATGATACTAACCATGTGCGGCCTAGCAAATGGACTTCGATGAAGTGTGGGTTTGTGGATGACCCATAACCATGAAAAATGAAGATCCAAGGATAGATATACCCTGTAATGCTTGTGACCAATTGTGATGCTAACAGTGTATGGCCTAGCAAATGGACTTCGATGACAATGATTTTGTGCAGTTGACCCATAACCGTGATGTTGGATATTGATGAAGTAGCAAGTGCCTACATAGCCTGAGGTGGGAGGGCACGTCTCCAAAGAACCCAAGCCAAATGCTGTTATGATGAAACTGATGAATGTGAACCAAGTAACTACTAAAGCGGGGTGGGAGGGCATGTCTCCAAAGGGAACCCGCTCCGAATGCTACTCCAGAAGTAAAATGGACATAACTCGGTCAATATAACTCAGAATATTTATTATAACCTATTTTTGTAAATAAAAGGATCATTTTTAATCTTCCCATGTGTTGGAAATCCTTATCTGGACACTCTGAAATCTCAAATTCACGCTGCAACTGTTCCACCGTCACAAAAGTTCTGAAAAAATTGCTGATTTTAAATCAACGATATCTCCCACATCCGAACTCCAGTTTGACCCATTGTTTTTTTGAAATTGGATGATTTTTCAAGAAGAACTTAGATCTGTAATCATTTTTTTGAAATTCTAAATAAAAACTGCAAAAAAATTATAGGAGACTCATCGTCCAACTGTTGTCGTCAGAAAACAATTTACAACATTTCTAATTTTAAATCAGCGATATCTTCCTCATCCAGACTCTGATTCGACCGATTTTATTTTATTTATTTATTTATTTTGGTATTTTTTAGCAAGGAATGCAGATCTGGTATTTGTTTTTGTAAATTTTGTACCAAATGTTTCAAATCTGATTTGCAAAGTCGCTGCCCAAAAACATTCCTTCAAAAAAATGAAAAAGGAAAAATTATTCATGCTTGGCCCAAGAAAATGCTCTGTGGAGGATGTAACACATGCTTGAAGTTTGTTGAATATTGCTGCAAAATTTGAAACTGAAATATGCATCAAACCCTCATTCCCATGGAATCATAACTTGCTCTGATACCACTGATCTGGATCTTGGGGGGAGACCCCCAAGATCTGAAAAATTTAAATGCCATAAGAAAAAGAGGAGAATGCCCAATAAACCAAACCACAAAGAAACTTTTTATTAAAACATATAATAACTGTAAGGACTACATTATGGTGGACAAATTGTCCTTTTACAAAATGCAACTTGTTACTTATAGTACTTTTTAGTTACAATACCATGGGTCAATTCCATGGGTGAATGAATACCATGAGTGGATGTCATAATACCATCATAGAGTAAAATCCCAACAAAATAGTTTAAACGATTTATGAGGGAAAAGGGTAATGGAGGAGAGAAGTGGAGTAGATTTAGCTTCAAAGACTAGAGCAAAATAACTTGTGTGCCCTTGAGCTTTCACCTAGTGTCCTTCAATCTTCAAAGATGAGACAAGGAATGGAGAGCTCCACTTAAGTCATCTCAAAAGAGCTTGATGAGAGGTTAAAGGATGCTTAGAGAAAATTTACCTTCAAGGACTAGAGCATACTAACTTGTGTACCCTAGAGGCTCAGGGTTAGGGACCTTACAATTTTTAATCATAAATAAGAGAGGGAGTTTCACTTAGGTCAACACAAAAGAATTAGATGAAAATATTGTCGAATGAAGATAATGAGAATACAGGTATGAGTAACATAGGTTTGTTGGTTCAAACCATATTTAAACAAGCAATTGTGCATTCTTTAAGGTCGCAAGTATTAATGAATTTGAGAATCATTGTGCCCCTGGGATAAGAGAGACATTCAATAATAGTCTATTTTTGTCATCATTTTATCCATTGGTCATAATATTTCAAAGTTGTCTCTGCTAAAGAACAATGTCGTGCAAGGGCTTTGCTCACAACTTGGACAACCTCGATCAAAATCGTCCATTAGTCATAATAATGTAAAATTGTCTTTACTGAAGAACAATGTTGTGCAAGGGCTTTGCTCACAACTTGGACAAGCTCAATCAAAATTGTACCCTTAAGAACTTTAGATTTAGGACTTTTGAAATCTAGGCAACAAACAAAGAGATCATCAATAATATCCTATTGATTTGGTATTTAGCACATATAAAGGTAGGTCTGAATAACACCAAAAAGTCCCTATGGCTTTCTCAAGTTGGTTACCTCTCTTGTGCTCTTTTGGCTAGGTTGAGATTCAACTCCCAAGTGTAATATGTGGAGAAAAAGAAACTGTGCTTAAAAACCACCACTCCTATTAAGGAAAGGCTCCTAGATGAGAAGAAAAGGAGGAGAAGCTTTAGGAGTCTTAGAAGTGGTTTTAGCTGCAAGAGGTGGATTGAATGCAAAAGATGAGCCTTGTCCCAATTCAAACCTGGTTGCAATATCTTACTTTTACAACTTCAATGACTTCTATATTTGGCATTTTGATGATGGCTAATTCCTGTAGGCACATTTGGTCAAAGTTTTACAAATGGCATGGTTTTTATTTCCTAGTCATACTTCAAATGGTTCTTTGTTGTAAAGATTAAATTGTACCTTACTGCAATTGGGTATTTACAATAGGGCTAGAAAAAGTCCCTTCTTACAATTTTCATACATTTTTCCTTTAATCTATAGAATTTTATGAGAACACATCTAATAAAAACTCCAAAATAATTTCCCAAATTCCTAAAAAGTCCATGAAAACTTTGCAATGGCAAAAAAAAAAAGAAATTGTATGGGAATGGTACATAGATTTGAATCTTGGTGTGCCCTCCATTGCAAATCTTGAGATATTTTTCTGTCCAATCGGTTTCTATTTTCTAATGCCGAAAAAAATGCCTATTTTTCCCCTTTTATACATTCATCAAATACTGGAAAATATGTTCAAACTGGTTGCAAAAATCCAATTACAACTTTCTCTTTGCAAAAAACCTTGTCTAGAAAGAAATCAGAACTAATAATAATGCAAAATGAAGGTTCAATTTTGAGTTTTTTCTTATTGTTTGCTGGGTGAATATTTGGATCCCACTTGGTGAATATTGAAAAACTTGTCAAAGTACTTGTGAGTCTAGTTAAATCTTTTGTGCATCAACAAGTTTGACCAATCTTATCATAGGAGAATGTGCCCCATGGTGTCGTAAATTCAATCTTGTGCATGTCTCCTTTCACAACTAGCACCTTATTGTAATCTGAAAAAAACATCAGGCATAGATAGAATCCATGAAATTGTAACTCTCTGTAACAACAAATCCATGTTAGGCAAGGGATAATTATCCTTTAAAGCCATAGCATTAAGATTATGAAAATCAATGCAAATACTAATATAACCATTCTTTTTGCATAAAGGCACAACATTAGCTACCCAATTGGAATGCATGGTCCATGCAATGACATTGGCATCGTTTAGCTTATAAAATTCCATCTCAATGATTGGTGCCTATTTAGGGTTCTTTGCTCTCAACTTCTGATGAAAAGGTATAACCCCTTTTCTCAGAGGGTTAGTATGTTGAAATACATCCAAACAATATCACAAGTACAAATGAAGACATCCCTGAATTCTCGTATGAGCTCAATAATCTTACCTTGTTCATTAGGGGAACACGCCTTACCAAGTTTAACCAGTCTAGGGCTTTCTTTGGTATACACTTTAATATCAAAAAAGGCCTCATCAATGAAATTAGATATAGGAATCACTTTACTTGTCTCATCAGGGTCAAAAATATTATCTAATGGTATCAACCCCTTAGGAATCCTATTAGTCCTTAAGTGCACAATCTCTGAACCATCTAAATAACTTACATTCAAAGAGTTGCTATGCTGCTCATCTAAAGTCTAAAATATCTACTATCCAAAAATTATGCAAGGGAGACTACTGAAAATGAAGAAAAAAATTAGGAATGTGATCATCATCTTTGAATACCTGCCACTGATCAATATTGCTTGTTACCATGGACCTGAAAATGACCTTCATCTTAACCTCTTGCATGGGAAATTGTCTACATGGAAACAATTTTGCAGCGAAAACAATCAAGGAATCAACTTGCATGTTATAATCTCTAGGGATTATCTCAATGGGAAAAGCATCAAATAATTCAATACAATCCCATACCAAATTCCTATAATGTTTAAACCGTTGATTTTTGGCCAAAAATTGTTAACAAACCTGTTGAACCACCAAATCATAATCGCCAAATACCTAAAGGATCTTCATTTTCTTCTCTCATGCTACCTAGAAACTAAGAAACAAGGCTTCATGTTTCTCCATGTTATTAGTATAAATAAATTTGCGATGAAGAACATAAGGAGTAATATCTCCATATTGAGAGGAAAATATAATACTTGCCCCCACAACTCTACTTGGCCCTAGCACCATCTAAGTGCATAGTCCAAATACCTTGTGAGTCATCATGTTCTTTGGGTGGAACCATAGATACCTCTGAACAAATCACTTTCTCAAGAGTGAATAAAAGATCGTCGTCACTGGATATTGAATAAGAAACCTCTCTCTTCTACATGATAGTATACTTACCCATTTCCTTATCCAAACAAATTGTATCATCCAATTCTTGATTAGGAAAATCGATGTTAACATCATCTTGGATTCACGATTTAATCTAACAAATTGATTAGGACAAATTGGAATAGTAGCATAATATAGATCCATTTGCAAGGTACCTGCCAAGTCGTTGCACAATTCCTAGGAAAAAGCTTGCCCATGTAATAGGCACCTCAACTACTACTACATCCATGCAAATGATTCTCTCAAGGAATGCAGCGAGTTGAACCTTTAGGTCTTTAATCAATTCCCACACCTCCACTTTCCTACTATACACTGCATAAAATCTTTGATAAGATATTGTTGTTTTTCATCCAAGTTGCCTCATCACACCATATGACATGTTGTTAGAAGCACCTAAATTAAGCATACATTTATGTAACACCAAATCATCAACAAGCAAAGATATATAGAAAGGCATGTCTTGAAATTTTTCTCTAACAAAGAATTGTTGATAATCCTTTTCCACATAAACTATGTCACTAGCCTTTACTACCGATAATGTATCAAACACATGTATAACAATTGGGAAATCAGGTGAAAAAAAACGTAGCTAGACAATGGCATATCTTAGCTCAGGAATCTTAACCAAATCAGCTAGAAGAACAAATATATTGACCTTCCAAAGGTATTGTGCAACATCAAATTTACTAGTGGATCCATAAGGAAATCTGGGTGCAACAACCTGTAGAACTATATCAGGAGTTGGATGCCTACTCTGTACTGTCCTAAAAATTCCCCACTTGTTATCCTTTCTTAGGTGCATAATGTTGAGAAATCTATGGCATTCGATGTTAATAATTTCTCTGCTTGATAATTGCCTATGATATGCTTGTTCCTCTTTTAATTATGATATTTCACTTTTTTAGCTTATTAGTGTGTTCTTTTTCATCGAGACAATTATCAAAATAAAGACAAGTGACAGAAAATATAGGCTTCTCCAGCCAGGTTCAAAACCTCTCACCTCTAGAGAGGAAAACCCGATAAAATTCTTCTTCTAGATCTTCAATTGATAAGTACCAAGACCATTAAACAGACCCTTGACTATAGTATCCTTCCAAGAACCTTGTCACCCACCTCTTAGAGAAACTCGGTCTCTATCTCTATATTGCTCCTTCACAACCTTCCTAGAGAATCTCGGTCTCTAGGTCTTCTTGAGAGAAACTCGGTCTCTTCTTTCTTGCTGGCCCAGAAGAATTTCACTGCCTTAACTTCACGCTACCCAGAAGATTCTACTACCTAGACTTTGCACTGCCCAGAAGATTTTGCTGCACAAACTTTGCACTGCCTAGAAGATTATGTTGCCTAGACTTCGCACTGCCCATAATATTCTTCACTATACCTAGAATATGATGACCCAGAAGAATCTTCGACTTCTTCTATTGTTGCTCCTTCTTTTCTTTCCCTTTTTCCTTCTTCTTTTTGACTTTCTTTTGCCTTTTCTTTGCACTTTTTCCAATGAATGCTATTCCAAATTTCATGTCTCCAAATGAGACCAAGTAGGGCTATTTATACTCTTCTTTGCTACCCTTTAGGCTGATTTGACAGCTGGAGTTTAGGTCGACTTCATCTTGCAACTTCCTCATGGTTTGTAGGTCGACTTTAAGGGGTTTGGTGACAAGTTCTTGGAGGATACTTTACATAGACAATATTGACCTATTACAAAGTGTAACATGACTTCATTTACATGACAATGACTCTTTTATGACTAGATGAATAAACCCTAAAGACTCTCAACGGGAGTCTTGACTCAAAAACAATATCATTGCTTATGAAACCCATGAAGCAAGTTAATATAATAATTTCATTTTTCTTATTTACATATCTTTACGTAAAATCATAACTACATGTCATTATGATCGTCGAACCTAGTTACACCTTTCAAACCTCCCTCTTAACTAGGGAGGTATTTTGAATGGTACCTTGGACTTTTTCAATCTAAAGAATCTCTCATAAGAAGAATTTGGATTTGTAACTCATTTGTATAACATCATACCAACCAACATTTATAACAATGCCTTGACTCACAACTTTATCTCTCCATAATATCAGAGAAAAATGTTGGCGATACCAATGATCTATAGACATCCTCATCATTGTCTCTCTCAGAACATACCCCACGCGGGTTCTCTCAGGATATGCTCCATGAGGACTAATCTTTCCTTGGACTCCCTAGTCCCCAAAAGAATATCGGTCCTCCACGACTACTCTTCCATGGGATTCCCTATCTCATCCCACAAGAGCATTGGATGCCAAATGATTACACAATCCTCCATTTTGTCTTCTCAGGTGAAGCACAAAACAACATGTCTATCGCTCCTTCTTATACCAAGAGGTTTTATTCCTTTAATGTACTCATTAATATCACAAAGGAATGTACCTAGGTTTCCTTCTTAGGAATCTCAGAGTTTCTTCCAAGAAGGAAACTTCTTCTGAGGCTCCCTCTTAACCAGGGACCTATAGAAGCTCTTTATGTGGGGTTCCTAGAACACTCAGTAACATGAATAGCTCCTTTCTTCGATGTCATGAATTTCTTCTACGATAAGGAGTCTTCATCCTTCGGGAACTTCTATATAAAGGACATAGATCATCCAACACTTTTTTTCATGAGTCAGTCATGTCCTCAACTCATCAAAATGTGAGCTGTCATATTTTCCATATGGCTTTGCTTCATGTCATTTTTCTTTCATGCCATATTTTTCAAAATGACACTACATCCTTCTATATGGTCTTCTTCCCTTTAACAATTTTACATAAGCCCATCCAGATGTTAGTTCAAAAATAATCAATGAACACTTCAAATCAGAGTTACCTTTGTGATTATCTTTCATCATGACATATTCTTGTAAGTATCAGCATCCTACATGCAGATTGAGACATCTCCCACAGATATTTAGTGTCAAGGGTCTCTATCTTTTCCCGAATTCTATCACAGTCTTCATATCCTTTCGAGAGATATTCTAGTCAAATTTTCTTGGACTTTGGATGTTGAATACCTTCTATAATCTATTATCATGACCTCTTCCTTTCTTTTCTTGATCATATTTCCCAGTATGGAAATAATGACCCATAATATTTTCAACCATATGACATGACCTTTTAACCATAGTTTATGTGAGCATACATACCTCATCTTTCTTTCAGTCATACGGGCTTCATTCGAAAGGACTTTTATTCTTCAAACCTACTTTCTTGTTGTGACATAATATCATTATTCCTTGAATCCCACAAGTTGGAATTCTTAATGAAAACCTTTTGCTTCCTTTCTCTATTGGTGAGTCCTTTGATGATAATTCTATCAGAGAAACTTGAGGATATTTTATATCCTCGCCCGACAGATGTTTTCTTCTATGGTGATCTCAGTCGATGGTGACTTTTGCTTTTTATAAATACTCATGAGGTTTCCTAAGAGCTTCCTAATCAATAGAATTTGTACCAGACATACTTTCTACTTCCCATGTCATGAGCTCTTATCTCTAATGCTTTTATCACGATGCTTCTTTCTAATGCATCCTATCTGTTTCACATTGTTTCCTATCTATGACTTACAAGCAAAAGAGACCATCTAAAGAAGAAGATAATATTTTAGCTTCTTCCTTCTTATGCTTCTTTGTCTCAGGTTCTTTTACTTCCTTAGTAGAATAATTTTCTTCCCTGTCCATCTTGAGATTAGGACAATTTCTTCTTAAGTGTCCAAAATTATGACAACCATAACATATTACTTTAGCCATGTTCTTCCTTTTCTTCTCGAGCTTTCCAAATCTTTCCTTTCATTTTGAAACTAATTGTTTCCTTCTTTCTGATCTTTCTTCACTTTCATTCTTCGTCTTGTCTCCTTCTACCTTGACGAGAGACCATAACTTGATGTATAGCTTAACTTCCTCTTCTCTAGAGGCAATGAGGTTACCTTGTTCATCAGTTAATGCATTTATAATTGTTGAGAGTATTTCGTTATCTAATACTCTGTCTCCCGGATCCTTCAGTTGTTCTTTTATTTGAGATGCCTTAGAGAGGCATGATGATATCCCTTCATCTATGTTCAACTTATGAAGTTCAAATCTAAGTATTAAGATCTTTTTTACCGTGCTTCTAGAGAAAAGTTCTTCCATCTTATCATATATTTCTTTAGATGTTTATAGATTTGCTATATAAGAAATAAGTGAATCTTTGATGGATTCCTTGAGTATCTTTTGAGCCTTGAGATCCTTTTCCATGTATTCTGATAATGCTAGTTCTTCGGATGGCTTGGAGACCTTCCCATGAACATGATCAATGACTTCATTTACTTCAAGGACAATGTCTATCCTATTTTTCCAAACAAGTAAGTTTGATGCCCCAACCAACTTTTGATCTTCCTTAAAACATGAAGTCATTTTCCTAGATTGTATTATAATAAGAGGTACTTACTTGAGAAGATCAAATATTCAACTTTGATAATGAACTTGTTGCTTCTTGCTTCAAATCCTTTTGAAGAGGGAGGGCTACTTTCTATGAGGTCTTTGCTTCAAGAGATAGGATTGACTTTTAATTGAATCTTCCTTAGATTTGAAGAGCTTCCACATTTGAAATTCTTCTAGGGTTTTTGCTTCCTTCTTGAAGATGATTTCAAGATTCTTGCTTTCGATTTTTGGTTTGATGAGAATCTAGATATCCTTATTTATAACCTTTGACTTACTTTGATTCCTCCTTAGAAGATTGGTTCTTGTGTGTCAACTTGATTTGTCTGCCCCTCCTTGACTTTAGTACCTTAGCTCCAATACCATGTTGAGAAATCTAGGGCATTCAATGTTAACAATTTCTCTGCTCGATAATTTCTTGTGATATTCTTGTTCTTATTTTACTTATAAGTTGTGATCTTTCACATTTTTAGCTTATTAGTGTGTTATTTTTCATTAAGACAATTATCAAAATAAATACAAGTGACACAAAACATAGGCTTCTCCAGCCAAGGCCAAAACCTCTCACCTCTAGAGATGAAAACCCGATAAAATTCTTCTTCTAGATCTTCAATTGCTAAGTACCAAGACCATAACACAAACCCTTAACTATAGCATCCTTCCAAGAACGTTGTCACCCAACTCCTAGAGAAACTCGATCGCTATCTCTATATTGCTCCTTCACAACCTCCTTAGAGAATCTCGGTCTCCAGGTCTTCTTGAGAGAAACTCAGTCTCTTCTTTCTTGCTGCCCCAGAAGAATTTCATTGCTTTAACTTCACACTGCCCAGAAGATTCTGCTGCCTAGACTTCGAACTACCCAGAAGATTTTGTTGCCCAGAGTTCACACTGCCCAAAAGATTATTCATTATACCTAAAAGATGATGACCCAGAAGAATCTTTGACTTCTTCTATTGTTGATCCTTCTTCGCTTTCCTTTTTACCTTCGTCTTCTTGACTTTCTTCTGCCTTTTCTTTGCACCTTTTCCAGTGAATGCTAGTCCAAATTGTGTGTCTCCAAATGTGTTCAAGTAGGGTTATTCATACTCTTCTTTGTTGCCCTTTAGGCCAACTTGACAGCTGGAGTTTAGGCCGGCTTCATCATGCAGGTTCCTCATGGTTTGTAGGCCGACTTTAAGGGGTTTGGTGACAAGTACTTGGAAGATACTTTACATAGACAATATTGACCTATTACAAAGTGTAACATGACTTCATTTACATTACAATGACTCTTTTACGACTAGATGAATAAACCTTAAATACTGTCAATGGGAGTCTTGACTCAAAAACAAAATCCTTGCTCATGAAACCTATGACGCAAGTTAATATAATAATTTCATTTTTCTTATTTACATCTCTTTACATAAAATCATAATTACATGTCATTATGAAGACTGAACCTAGTTACACCTTTCAACACATAAATCCTTAGGTTTGGAAGCAACCAATTCATTAAATGACATAGTGTCCTGATATGGAATCAATAAAGAGTTCAAATTTTCTGTTTGAATCAGGGGGCTCGGTATTTAGTAGTTCCTTAAGGGCATGTGAATGTGGTTTTTTCATTGCCTTCAAGGATAGGTGTATCATGTTACACCCATCGAAACATCGAGGAAGGAAAAATTATTTTTCCCCAACTAGACATCGAGAATTTGGTCAATGAAAGGAGAGGAAAATGGTCCCAAAGAGTGGATTTATTGAGGTCTTGGTAGTCCACACTAACTCTCCATTTTCCTCCCTTCTTTGGTATGATAACCAATGGAGAAACCCACTCACTTTTGGATATAGGGTAAATAAAGCCAACATTCAACATTTTTTGCATCTCTTATTTGATTATGTCCATGATTGTTGGGTTCATTTTTTTGAAGGAAATGTAACTAGTTTCGGTCTTCATAAATGTACTTTTGATATTTGTTCTTATTCAAGAAAAGAAATATTATTTTTATAATATATGTCAATGAGTTTCTTGCTCATTGAAATAGGTCTATCACATGTTAAGTGCTATAGGTGAGTGAAAAAGTCAAAAGAAAATGTTGAAGACCTTAAGGGCATGTTACACCATGTATATAATTGTATTAGAGTCAAAATTAATACCTCCAAACAAAATCAAATTCTCCTCCTTGCAACAACATCCTTCGAACAACAAAATGATGAAGAAATAGACAAGTCGGCATACAGTCATGATGTCGACCTCAAGTCGGCTAAAAGGAGGGACAATCCTCTATATATAGAGGTTGTCCACTCCCTCACAACGTCAACGAAGTATCTCTGAAATCTATGAAGAGAAGAGGCAAGAAAATGGTAACAAAGGATGAAGAAGAGGTCTCCTAGTGCAGCTAAGGGAGGAGGAGGAAAACCGAAGTGAAGAGGACTATTTCTAGGGCTAGAAACAGTCACATGTATGAAGAAAAGGAGGTCAAGTCTGCAGGTATGATAGCAGGGATAAACAACCCATGAACTAGTATTTTTTGGGCTTGAAACTAGGCCTATAAGGCCTCCGAAGTCAAGTGAAGAAGCCTATCTCTCTGGCGAAGGAAAATGACCCTAATTCTCTAGGGTACATACCACACGTGAGAAAACTAGGGCAATTGTACATTCATACACTTATACTTCAAGAAGAGTCTCGTTGGATCAAGAGAAGGGTGTCTCCTTAAGTAAAGAACATCTTGAAGAAATGAAGAATAATATCTCATCAAGAAGCTAACATAGCCGAGGTCTATCTCTAGACAAAGCAGTGAAGAAAAGGATGAAGTGTTGGGGAGAAAAGTGTCGGAAGGAGGAAGTCCATGTGCCAGGGAACATAGTGTAGAAAAGGGAAAGACTTGACTTGTGCTTGGAGGACATCCTAGTCAAGGGTCTAGGTTTTGGTATTGATCAATAAGAAGCTTCAATAAGAGAAAATTACTAAAGGGTTTTCCTCTCAAGAGAAGAGAGGTTTTGGCCCTGGCAGAGAGCCAACATCTTGTGTTCTTGTTCTTGTGTTTTTTATAGCAGTTTGATGAAGTACACACACATGCATTAATAAGAAGAAGAATATTAAGCTAACAAGAAAAGTAAAAATACTCCACAAATTGTTATCAAGTCAAGAAGAATCACACTACACCTAATTTCCCTAGATTCTTCAACACATTCTTCTTTGGGTTTGGTGGGTAGGAAGATAAATCTCTTGGATGTAGATATGGTGTTTATAGATAGTAGGGTCAACACCCTGCATGTCTTGATAATCCTAAGCGAAAACATAACTGAGTCTGCAACAAATGAATTAGCTATGACTTTTGGTTGGGCTATAGTTCCTTATTTATGTTAAGAGTCTTGCCAGGGTTGATTTCTGCAACAATGGTAGTTGGTTGGTTTGAGGATCTTAGCAATAAAGTAGTCATATAGGTAATTAAGGAAGGTGGAAGTGTTGATATAGCTTGCTATATCAAAATAAGGAACTATAATTCTCACTTGATTTCTTGTTTTCAACACTTCCTTGTTAATTTGTTCATTATGTTCTCTGATTTGGGCATCAAAAGGATACATACTTTGCAGTTAGTTTGTAATCATTGTGTCTTTAGCGATGTCCTTCAAATTTAAGGTCCTCTCTATGGTGAGAATTGGATGAATAGAATCTTATGGAAAACTCTCTTTATTGTCTTGGTGAATTCACAATGGTTCCTCATAATAAAGGAAAGGTTGGGCAAGAGAATAAAAGGTAATATTTTGAACTGAACTACTATGGTAGATTGTAATATCTCATGATCTGCAACCAATATGGGCTTGTAGCCAACCAAGGTCTTCCCATTATCATAGGATAACCACTAAGCCCACATTTAGTATGCACACTGTCAAATGTGTTGGGTATTCTAAAGAATCACTAGGATCCCTTCTTGCTTAATACCATACCTTCCAACCATTTGAAGAACAATGGGGGTTTTCCTTAACATCCTTTGAAGGTTTAACTTCTCAATCATGTCTTTAGTTATGACATAGATGGCTCCTTCCAAATTGTTATGAAACCAGCTCACAAAAAAATAGAAAAGCTAGATAAACGCTTCAAAATAAGCCTCTTCGAGGGGGAAACCTCTTTTACATTACACAAATGAACAATTCTTAGATGATACAAATGACAAGACCTCCTTTCTATATACAGGAGTCTAAGGGGTCATAATATAATCAGAGCCAACATAACAATAATAATGTAAGGGCACAATAATAACAATAGTGGGATTCTATGGGGCACAATAATAACAATGTGGGGACTACATGGGCACAACAATATAATACGGGGGTTGTATTAATAACAATAAAGGTTTACACTAGTAGCATAGGGACCTAACACAAATAGATAGAAGTTTACTTTGGGATGAGTGTGTTCAATATGCAAACATCTACAATAGGTTTGTCTAGATCAAGTACTTAGGGGTACCAATATTTCTGAGCATAAGGTCAGGAAGCTGACCTACCACTTTGGACGATTTTAGGATCTTGCTTCTTTCTTCATGGGAAGTCACATATGGCCTTACTATAAAATGGCACATTCTTGATATCTTGAAACAAAAAGATTTTGATAGAGGTTTTTTCATTCCCCTAAGATATCAACTTTAGGTTGAGGCTTAAGTTTGGGCTAATATAGTCTTTCTGCAAAAAGTGGGTTTTCGTATTGTTCTTTAGGTGGAGAAATATTTGGACCTGCATCAAATTGAGTAGGAAGAGGTGGTCTTGGTTGCTCTTTATTCTTTTGTTTGAAGGTGATTTGTAGCTTTGGGTTTTCTATCATTTTCCTGATCGAAATTGTGCCCCTTCACAATCTAAGGTCATAAGAGAGTAAATTCAAAGGTATTTTGTTATGATGTTGTAGACTGGTTGATCTTGTTTTCTATTGGGATTAGGTGTAGGTTGGGTAGGCAACTATGGTTGTCCTCGGAGGACGTTGGTTGCTAGGCTACTGGGAGGTAGAAAAAAAGCTTGTTTTTGCTTCATTGAGTAGCTTTGTTGAGGCCTCCATGGCTATTGAATGTGGCATCAGACTAAACTTATAAAATGTTAGAAGGAATGCAAGAAGATATTAGCTAATATCTATATAATTTTTTTTGGGTTTGTGGGCCCAGCTTTCACATTTTTTAGTCTTGTTTTATTTTTTTGGTTCAATTGGGGATGCATATTGTGATTAGTCCAAATGTTTTCAATACAACCTTTTGATGATTTGTTATGTCTACTTCCTTGTGTAGACTATTGCGACTGCATGTATGTTCCTTTCTGGTAAGGTAGAAGAGACTTTTGTGCTTCCTCGAGATGTCACAATGGTGTCCCAACATTGGCTCAGGACATTTGACAAAGGAGGAACCTGAAACCCAACTCTTGTTGTGTTGCTACATGTTTCATGTCCTTTTTTTGCTAATGAACTTTAAGGAGTTAACATTTTGGATGTATTTTATAGATTCAATGTTTGTGTAGCATTCTTTCTTTGTATTTATGCAACTTGTTTTATGATATTTAAATTTGGTTTTCAAGAGTGCTATGAATAACAGAAACAGGTGGCACTCATGGTAGAGCAAGTTCTTTCCACGGTCCTTTGCTTTTATCATGCAACATTCATACAAACAGAAACATATGGTACTCATGGCAAAGCGGGTTCTTTCCACATTGGCCTTTGCTTTTATCGTGCAACCTACATACAAATATCTTGTTTCTGCAATCAAGATTTTTAATGTTGTAAAAACTTCTTTAGCACAAGTAGCATGGAATTTTGTGAATAATGGGTGAGTGTTCCAGTCTCTTATCCTTGTTCTTCAATATTTTATGCTTTTTGGATTGCATGCATCTCTGGATTTTCAACAAGATTAGAAAATTGCTTTATGTGTTATAGGGATTACAACACTCATCCTCTAGTGCAAGCCTTAACATATTGCCGTTGGAGCTATCTTTCTTGCTGCTAAGTTTTTGAAGGTTAAACTGCCATTAGATGGAGAGAGGCCTTGGTGGGAGGATTTTGATGTGACTCCTCACCAGTTTGAGGGTTAGCTTATCTACTTTGATATAATTTGGTGTTTTTGCAGATTGTTCAGATTTATAATATGCTCAAACTTTGCATAATGTCATCATATCTAAATATGTTCTTTGATTCTCATACATAACAATTGTTGTTAGTCAAGATATAGATATATTTGGAAGTGGGAGAATGGCTATTTTCAGTGACTTTCCAATTTGCGACATGCAGGTGTCTACCCACCACTATTGTTAATTTTTATGCAGAGGTTATTAATCAATCGTTGGATCTATTTGAACAAACCAAATCAACATCCACTTCAAATGACATCAACTCTCCTCAAGGCATGGATAATAAATTGAAGTCTTCATATTATACAAGTTTAGTTGAGTGAAAAGACCATATCAAAAACAATTATTGCAGTAAACATCCACCATTTATTTGTTAGAACTATTTTCTTCATAGTAGCTTGAGTTTGATGATATTGCAGGATAAACACCAAATATAAATCCATGTAATGACAAGGCTACAAGTGATGGCTTGGGCATGCAAATCAAGGTTTAACAATTCCAAAGTTTGTTACATAATACAAACTGATAAAAAAAGAGCACATCTGAAACAATAAAGAATTCAGCTACTAAGAGTGAGCTAAAATCAATGGTAGGTTCAGGTAAAAGGAGTAACATGGATATACAAGAGCATTTTGTTAATACAAATTCTGGTCTTATTTGTGTTCATTTAAATTAGAGGCATCTTAATTTATTTGTTGTTTATTTAAATATTGAGTGCAATGCAATGTAGGGAAGTAACATGGAGTATAATTGAAGAAACTATTGAAATATCTATGTGAGAAACAATATATTATGGTGAAGAGGTAGTGGTAAAGGTGGGCTCTCTTTTGGCGCAAAATCCATGTTATCTGCTATGGAATCCTCATGTTGGTCTTTGTTTATATTTATCATAAGATATTTGGTGTGTATTTAATATTTCTCATAAGATTTTATGGTCTCTATTTAATTCTCTTCTATTTTTTGATGTGCAGGATATCCTTGATTGGTCAAGGCACCATTGACACTTTTTGGGATTGCATAGAAGAGTCTTTGTCTTCTATTTCTCATTGTTGTGTTTTTGTTCTTTTCATTTCTTTTTGCTATTGTGTGTTGTTCCTTGGTGTTTTTACAGCTATGGTTGTTATTTTTTTACATTTTTGAGCATGGCCATGCGAAATTGTAGTTCAGTATTTTTTTTTCATGTTTGCTTAGTTTGGTAATTTTTTCATGTTTTTTTTGTTTTTTTTTTTTTAATTGATACCTTTGTTCATGGTTTTTGTTTTGGATTCTATGAGTGGGTAAATTAAGGCAAGGTTTATCAACACATTGTATGTTCAGCGTTGATGAAGATTCAAAAAATGTAATGGGCAAAGATGGAGGTATGTATGAGGTAATTCACTAGTTTGTTGCCACATAACTTAACAATTCCACTATGTTTTAATTGAACTCTTTTGCTACTTATATCATGTGTGTTCATGTAACTTTATTGTAGGAAATATGTGTAAAGGAAGTTAACTGGAATCTTCAAGCATAAAGAAAGCTTGCTTCTAATTGGGTAGAGTTTGTAGATATTGATGAAACAAAACAAAAGTTTCAATCCAAGTTATGACCATATTAGTTTTCATCTATAATTGGGAGGGGTACTAAGCACAATTATAGGAAATATGTGTAAAGGAAGGTAATTGGAATCTTCAGGCATAAACACAACTTGCTTCTAAATGAGTAGAGTTCGTAGATATGGATGAAACAAAAACAAAAGTTTCAATCCAAGTTATGACCATATTAGTTTTCATCTATAATTGGGAGGGGTACTAAGCACTTTGTGCTATTGGAGGGTGTGACTTTCTTATGTGTGTATTTCAATCTCAACATTTTTATTAAAACACGACACATTTGTCCTTTTAGCTAGATATAGATATATTTGGAAGTGGGAGAATGGTTATTTTCAATGACTTGCCAATTTGTGACATGCAGGTATCTACCCACTACTATTGTTAATTTTTATGCAGAGGTTATTAATCAATTGTTGGATCTATTTGAACAAAACAAATCAACATCCACTTCAACTGATATAAACTCTCTTCAAGGTGTGGATAATAAATTGAAGTCTTCATATTAACAGGTTTAGTTGAGTGAAAAGACCATATCAAAAACAATTATTGCAATAAACATCCACCATTTATTTGTTAGAACTATTTTCCTCATAGCAGTCTGAGTTTGATGATATTACAGGATAAACACCAAATGTAAATCCATGTAATGACAAGGCTGCAAGTGATGGCTTGGTCATGCAAATCAAGGTTTAACAATTCCAAAGTTTGTTACATAATACAAACTAATAAAAAAAGAGCACATCTGAAACAATAAAGAATTCAGTTACTAAGAGTGAGCTAAAATCAATTGTAGGTTCAGGTAAAAGGAGTAACATACAATTTCTGGTCTTATTTGTGTTCATTTAAATTAGAGGCATCTTAATTTATTTGTTGTTTATTTAAATATTGAGTGCAATGCAATGTAGGGAAGTAACATGAGTATAATTGAAGAAATTATTGAAATATCTATGTAAGAAACACTATATTATGGTGAAGAGGTAGTGGTAGGTGGGCCCTCTTTTGGTGCAAAATCGATGCTATCTAGTATGGAATCCTCATGTTGGTCTCCGTTTATATTTCTCATAAGATATTTGGTGTGTATTTAATATTTCTCATAAGATTTATGGTCTCTATTTAATTCTCTTCTATTTTTTGATGTGCAGGATATCCTTGATTAGTCATGGCACCATCGACACTTTTTGGGATTGCAGAGAAGAGTATTTGTCTTCTATTTCTCGTTGTTTTATTTTTGTTATTTTAATTTCTCTTTGCTATTGAGTGTTGTTCCTTGGTGTTTTTACAGCTATGGTTGTTATTTTTTTACATTTTTGAGCATGGCCATGCGAAATTGTAGTTCGGTATTTTTTTTCATGTTTGATTAGTTTGGTATTTTTTTCATGTTTGTTTTGTTTTGTTTTTTTTTAATCAATACCTTTGTTCATGGTTTTTGTTTTGGATTCTATGAGTAGGTAAATTAAGGCAAGGTTTATCAACACATTGTATGTTTAGCGTTGATGAAGATTTAACAGATGTCATGGGAAAAAATGGAGGTATGTATGAGGTAATTCACTAGTCTGTTGCTAAATAACTTAATGGTTCCACTTTGTTTTAATTGAACTCTTTTGCTACTTATATCATGTGTGTTCATGTAACTTTATTGTAGGAAATATGTGTAAAGGAAGATATATGGAATCTTCAAGCATAAAGAAAACTTGCTTCTAATTGAGTAGAGTTTGTAGATATTGATGAAACAAAACAAAAGTTTCAATCCAAGTTATGACCATATTAGTTTTCATCTATGGTTGGGAGGGGTAATAAGCACAATTATAGAAAATATTTGTAAAGGAAGGTAACTGTAATCTTCAAGCATAATCAAAACTTGCTTCTAAATGAGTAGAGTTCGTAGATATGGATGAAACAAAACAAAAGTTTCAATCCAAGTTATGACCATATTAGTTTTCATCTATAATTGGTTGGGGTACAAAGCACTTTGTGCTATTGGAGGGTGTGGGTTTCAATCTCAACATTTTTATTAAAGCACGACACATTTCTCCTTTTAGCTAGATAATATCTACGACTTTCTATATGGTTGCTTTATGTTTTTATGAAGGAGCCAAAGCATCATGGACTTCTTCCATCTTTCTATCATAGAGGAATGTATGTTTAACAAAAACTTACCATATAAGTGATATAATGAATATAAAAAAATTGGCTTGTAAAAGGCTATGAAAGAGTGCATCCAACTTTGGTATGTGTAGGGTTTATGGAGGGGGTCTAGCTTCCTCACTCTAACAACGCCCTTTAATAGACCTTATTCTACATACAATTTTCTGCCATTTCTTCAATCAACTTTAGCGGGGCATATTCTTACACTAACCTATCTCTACTCTTGAGATGAAGCCTCATATCTCATCCTACATACATGTTTTTGCCATTTTTTAATCAACTTTAGTTGGGCCTTATGTCCACACACTAACCTATCTTGAGACCAAGCCTCAAAAAAACCGAGGAACATAGACTAGCTAAAACCAAATAGGCTCTCTAAGTAGACAAAAAGGAGATGAAAGTGAGCCTCAAAAGAAACAAATGCATCAGAAGTTCAAAGTCCTGACATTCTCTTCATTCTCAAGTTTGAACACCTTATTTACTTTGGCACTTCTTATAATTCTTCCATCTTTCCACTTCACACAATAATGTGACTTCTAGTGGCTAATTCTTGAATCGTCTTGCCACTTCACACAATAATGTGACTTATAGTGGCTAACTCTTGTTAAGGGTCAAACAATTTCTAATCCATCTCTTGGGATTAAGATCCATTGTTGTCATATCACGAAGCTACATTATTCTTCACCCTACTATGTCATGCTAGTTTGAGGTGGAGGTGGAGGTCCCACACATGTTTGCTTTCATGTACTCATGATAGGTGTGACTATTTTTGGTGGCCACTTGTCCAAGCTTTGTTACTTTATAATGTTCTCATTACCCTAGGCATTAACATTAACATTGATATATCTAAGAAATAACCCTTATAATAAGTTATAACCCAGGAATACAACAATTAAAATTGAACATGGTCTTTTACTAGACAACATGGAGAAATAAGCGTGCAACAAATGCATAAGAAGATTGAAGCCATTGCTTTATGCCCATTTTCAAGACTTTATCCACATGCACTTGCTATGATTTTTCTATTTTGCCATTCCACATAGTAATGCAACTTCTAGCCATTAATATTGGTAAAGTGGGAAGTAACCTATTTATGATCCTTCTATTTGTGTGATTGTCATGGTTTGAACTTTGAGGTAGAGTGACCACATTTATTTGCGTACTTACACCCGTCACATTTAATTTTTTTTTAAGCAGACAAATCAATTATTCGTAATGAACTCGGTTATAAGTAAATTTAATATTAAATCAGGCGAATTAAGTTATCTATATAAAATTTGGAGAATATCAGTTTATGATGTTTCATTATATACATTTTTACATTTTGACATTTAGTCCCTCCCTCTGGCTAGGGACTATAGTTTTCATGCGACGATCAAATTCCTTTGAAGGTATATTAGTTTACTAAATTCCATCATCTTTATCGTAAGTCCTATCAAATTTTAATATTTATTTATTTATTTATAAAAATGAATTCACTTTTATATTTTTGAAATTTAAAATATCCATTGAACAACCAAGTTCTGGGAGGAATTATAATGTTGCGCCTAGACAAGAGGGAAGAACTTAGATCGCTAATGGAGTTCACTACTTAGGGCGCAATTCAAGTCGCAAATTTCTGGAAAGAAACCAATCCATAAGCCCAATGGCGGGAATGGAAAACAGAGAACAATTGACCAGTGGACCAAGCCTTACAGTATTGGTTGATCTTAAAACAACTCCTCAGAGAAAGGAAAATCCAAGTGCTATAGGATAACGATAAATTAAGATGGGGCTATAAATCAAAAGGAATGTTCATTAGAAAGGAGGTCTATGGACTCGCAATAGGTCATTCGAGGATACCTCAAGAACCCCTATGGAAGAAGATATGGACAACTAAATTGTGGTCGAAGGTCACACATTTCCTATGGCTAATTGGAAGGAGACGACTTTTAACATGGGATCACCTTCAGAGAAAAGTGTTTATATGCCCATCTTGGAGTCCTCTTGGTCAGCAACAAAAGGAAAGCACAAAACATTTGTTGAATACTTATGTGGTTGTAGAATACTTATGGAACAGGGTTCGGCCTTGTTCGGCCATTTGGACCACACTACCAATAGTTTGTGGGAAACCATAGAATTGTGGTGGGTTTCCCTTTGTAAGAATGTTATGGTCAATAGGGCTTGGATACTGGTCTTAGGATTTCTTCTTTGGAATGTTTAGAAGGAGAGAAACAAGATTATATTCAAGGATCAAAGAATGTTAGGAGACTTTGTTTGGAAAACCACGAAACACAACATGAAATAAACAATATTGTTATAACTAAGTTGCACTGAAACAGATATGAGAATGAATATGGATAAGGGGTTTGAAATGGATATGACCAATTTTCAGAAAATCTGGATACGATACGACAAGGAAACAACACAGACACACACACACATATATATAACAAAATAAGAATTTCATATTACCATTCATCTTTTAGAATCTAGATTCTATTACATAATCATCATCATGAATTCAACATAACAAAAAAAAAAACATCATCATCAATTCAACATAAACATTGTCATCATCATTAGTGATTATTATAACATTCAACATATTATCATCATCATTAGTAATGTGATCAGAAATGCTACAGCGTTTGTGCTTTCGGTCCAACTCCTTCAGAGAATGTGTCATGCATGGCAAATGGTATCTATCTTCCTTGCATGGCAATTAAAAGACCCATGGGATCATTGGGATATTCTGTCAAGACCTATTTGAACATTTCAATCTTCTCAACATCAGGTTGGTCCCTTGACTATATGCAGACAAAAGATTGGCTAGAGAAGATTTCTTATATTGGAGGGATTTATGAAATCAAGAGCAAAATCATTGACAATTAACAAACCTTAACCAAACTGAAAATTAATTGCTCAAATAAATCTCTTTATGAAGACATTCATCAAACCCTTTTGTTTGTATTTTTGAACATCTGTCTTTTTCTGTTTGTATAAATTTTTGAACAAATTTTCACAGGTATTAACATTTTAAGCGTAGATTCTAATCACGATTTTCGTGGATCCGTTTCTGGGTTTCCAGATTTCCGAAAACAGATCCAAAAAAATTAAAAACCCTTGGAAACATATCCAATTCCAAATCGGAAGTTTCTGATTTTTTGAAACACAACAAATTTCAATTTTCTACTCACCTTGACTTGGTGTTTCCTTTGGTACTGAAACAAATTCTGTTGTTGCAATCTCGCTGCTCCCTTTGCCACTTAGCTTCTTCAGATTGGTTACCATGAAGGTGACCATGGACTGGCTGTCCATCATCCCAAATCTCTGAAGGATTCGTGATAATATGCTTACCCAGCTTCTGCCATATTCCTAGTTATAAGAAGTATTAAATCCAACCAAGATTCCTCAATTTTAACTCAGAGATCAACACCCTTTGACACTGAAGCAGGGCTGGACTGTTCCTTCTAGTCAAAAACAAGACATATAATAACAAGATTAACTTTGATTAATTAATCCAAGTCTCGTACAATGCCTTCTGGAGCAAACTATCCTTCATAATCCCCTCCCTCGGGAGTCAGAAATGCTTTCACAAATGACTCTTACGTTGCATAGAAGGCTTTCACGAGTTTTAAGATTTATATGTGCATATATATGTAGTGGCATCTCCATTAGATGGGAATGAGACAATTCCATTAAAAACAAGAGTGCCAAAAAATTACGATCAACAAAATGGCCAAATGAATTGAACCACATCATTCCAACGCAATGGGAGGATGGAGCAATTAAATAAATTATGTTTTCGCTTGACAATTCATTCCTTTGATGGCACGGGCTGAATGAAGAGGAAGACGGTCTATCAGGCAGCAAACAACCTCAAGAAAGAGAGAGGTGCACAGCCTCAAGGAAGACAAATACACAGAGTGCAGGCTGGTTTTGGATGCCAACTGTCTTGAGATCTCAATTTGCTGATCTTTAATAACAAAATTAGAAATTCAGCTAAATAACTGCAACAGCTATTGAACTCAGTCCCAGTCCTTGAATTTGCTTAGCATAGTGATAACCACAAATTCAAATCATTAGTCTAGAAGAGAGGGTTCAGAAATCAACATGCCGTATGCAAAACAAGTGTTTATTTGGTCAAAAACTGCTTCAAATATAATGTATGATCGATACAATTAAATTCAGACCTTTTAAGTTTTAATTTAACTTAAAAACTTATTGGACAGACTTCAAAGAGATTGATCATGAACCTCCTCTTGCTCATTGGTTACAAATCACTCAAGCCTTTGACTTCTTCTGTTGAGGATGCTCAACATTAATAATGTCTTCTACTGAAGTAAAATATTTTATTTTCCATTTTCTATGATGTTTCTCTTCAGTACACTCGTTTTTGTAGTGCCATACTTGAGACACCGGAAACATTGATTGTTTTCTTTCCTATGATTCAGAATGGGAGCAATATTTCTTTTTGTACTTCTTTCCCGGAGTTTATAAGGCTTGCCATTTCCTTTATCATTCTCTTGATTAGTATAGTTGACTGAGAATAATTCTATCAATGTCATAGATTTGTTTTGAAGTCTGTAATCCTTCAACAAACGGAATCAGATGATCTTTGATGGATTCGACAATAATCCTTTTGGCCCCGGTTTCCATTTTCATGTGCTGGACCTTTTGTTCATCATTCTGAGGTTCAGGAACTTTGCCTTTCAGGTGTTTCATAACATTATTTTCTTCAAAGATGAGATCTATTCTGCATTTCGAAGCTTTGAAATTTGTTGCACCTTCCAACTCATGTTCATACTTGACATAAAAATTCATCTGGTCAAATATGTTGCACCTTCCAACTCAGGTTTATACTCGACACAAAAAGCCATCTGGTCAAATATCTCATCACATATCTGATTGTAGAGAAAATGTCTTTAAGAAGTGATCTCAATTGCCATGACTTTACCAACGCTCCGATACCATGTTGATTTTCCGAGTGCAATAGATACTAGCACTTATTTTTGAAATTGATAATTACTTTCAATGATATGATGATTATCTTTATCACGTCAAGTTAACCTTTAAGCAATTATTCTTCATAAATTCAACAAGAAATGTCGGACAGTAGAAATCACAATGAACAATGATACATAAAGACAACAGAAGATTTACCAATGATGGATTAGTCTTCGTCATTCTTGTCCTTTTCTTGTTCACTAAGATCGGAAGATATTGTCTTGTGTGTGGTCGAATGGTGCCAAGCGGTCGAATGGTGTATATATAGACTTTAAAAATTAAAATTAATTTTTTTCCTTTTGAAAATGACATGAAAAACATGTTTAGAATTTATTATTACATATATATTTGAAGAGCTAAATTATTAAATATGGAGACAAATATGGAGACGGACCATAGCTACAAAAGTCCAACACACCGTCTTGTTGGAGAAAGAGGCTTTGATTGTGTTTTGAAGGGATGGATTGATGAACAAGGGATCATGGCAGCCAAAACAGGCATGGGTTTGATTGTGTGCTCAAGGATGCATTGTTGGACAAGGGATTGTGGCAGGCAAACCAGGCATGGGTATGGAAACCAGAATAGTTTGCAAGGTCATAGTGAATGGTTGGCATGTACTCACTTGGCACGGACATTTATAGTTTTGGACCATTTCTTGTTTTTGAGCTAAATTTTGACTTAATAAAAAAAAAAATCGAAAGTCATTCTTAAGGTACATCTGCTGAATTCTGAACTTGAATCAAAGACAGGAAAGGTCATAGTGAATGGTTGGCATGTACTCCCTTGGCATGGACATTTATAGTTTTGGACCATTTCTTGTTTTTGAGTTAAACTTTGACTTAATAAAAAAAATCGAAAGTCATTCTTAAGGTACATCTACTGAAGTCTGAACTTGAATCAAAGACAGGAAAATGTAATTTCAATTCATTTTTAGCGCATGGCTTATTTTACTTTCAGCATGACCATTTCTTGATGTTGACCTAAATTTTGTCTTTGGAAAAAATCATTCTCAAGGTACATCTACTGAAGTCTGAACTAGAATCAAAGATAGAAAAGTGTAACTTGAGTTTATTTTTTGGGCATGGTTTATAAGTTATAGGTATACGTGAATTATCTTGGTCAACTTCACCACCCAAATCTTGTGAAGCTCGTGGGATATTGCACTGAAGATGATGATCATCTGCTAGTGTATGAGTTTATGCCGAAAGGGATCTTGGAGAATCAACTCCTTAGAAGTGAGTACCTTACTCAATATTGCCTCTTCATTAGTGCCTTGCCAGGTTGAGAGTTGGCTCTTCATGAGTGCCTTGCCTGGTTGAGACAGATGTTGCTTACGTGTCATTAAAATTAATCACATTAACCATTTGCGTTTGATCAATCACAGGTTCATCTATTTGTATGTTTTGGCAGTTTTTATATTTAAGTTTATTAGTTAACTCATTGACAATTTGGAGACTAAACGTTCTGCTCAAGCTTGAATTTGGTCAAAGTTGTTCATCTGAATTTTTTAGTCACTAATAGGGGATCAATACTAATTACTGTTTCAAAACGTATCACCTGCCCCAACTGAATTGATATCTCTGTTTGTATTTCAGGGATGCACAATTCATTGTTTGGTCCATCCCTAAGATGTGTGTCAACAAAGTTATTTAAGTGGATGATATGGATCTAATGTTTTTATCATTTTTTATGTGTTTCAGGGAGTTCTAGCTATCAACCCCTTTCTTGGGCCAATACATGGAAATTGACACGCACGACAGCTTAATGCCATCTTTCCAAGAGAAAAAAGAGACTTCGCTATTGTGCACCCATTGTTGTAGCTGTTAGCACCCTACTCTACCCATCACTGTAGATGGAGGAATGTACCTTTGTAGCTGTATGTCTGAATGTACCTATCAACCCCTTTCTTGGGCCATAAGAATGGACCAACACGTGATAAAACACGTGTCTACAAGGATCATGGGACTCATTGTTATGCTGCTTCTGAGTATGTAGCTACAGGTCACATGTTTTTACGCATTATGTTAGTTTTCACATTGATACAGTCTACTGAATTTGTCCCAGGAAGATGCTTTTCATTTTCTGTTTCCAAATGTTAATGCTTTTAATAGGTCATCTGACAACCAAAAGTAACGTGTACAGGTATGGAGTTGTTTTACTAGAAATGCTATCAGGCTGTCATGCTTTAGTCTTTAGATAAGAACTGTTTTGTTGGTGAGCAGAATCTAGTGGAATGAGCTTAAGCGTTACTTGAAGAATAAAAATAAATGGTATTATGGATTGGAGGGTCAATATTGAATGAAGAGTGTCCGTAAAGCAGCAATGATTGCTTATCATTGTCCTTGCACAGAAACAAAGTTTAGGCCTAATATGAATGATGTGGTTGAAATACTAGAAGGTCGTAGAGAATCAACACATCAAGGAATCCTCAAAAGGAGCAATATGGAAAGAAACAGCCAATTGCTGATGCAAATTCAGGATGGACTATACAATGTTTTAAAGAATTGGAACTACAATGGTTTAGTAGATGCCCTTCATAACGGTTAAAGGAAATGTTGAACTGTAAAGGTAATTTTTACTCTAATGCATATACATGTTTTCCTTCTTATTCTCTCCATTGTCATTTCTTTCCTTCTTATTCTCTCCATTGTCATTTCTTCTAATCAGCTTGTTAGTTTGACAACGAATTGGTAACTTCGTCTATGGCATTAGCGATTAGGTCATATGAGCGAGAAAGGTCTTCAGATATTGATGAAAAGTAAATCTCTTCCCGGTCTGAAATCCTTGAATTTAGATTTCTGTAAACACTGTGTGTATGGAAAACAGTGTAAACAGAGATTTAAAGTTGGAAATCATAATAGTAAAGATGTTTTAGACTACATTCATTCTGATCTGTGGGGGCCTTCCCCTGTTGTGCCATATGGAGGTGCATTGTATTTTTTAACGTTTATTGATGATTACTCTCGTAAAGTTTGGGTCTATATGCTAAAAAGGAAAGTTGATGTATTAAATGTCTTTAAATAATTTAAAATATGGTAGAGAAAAGAACAGGCAAATCTATTAAATGTCTAAGAACTGACAATGGTGGTGAGTTAACTTCAGTTGAATTTGAACAATACTGTAAGGATGAGGGAATTGTTAGACACAAAACTGTTGTTTATACTCCTCAGCAAAATGGTGTTGTTGAGCGTATGAATCGGACTCTTATGGAAAGAGCCAGAAGCATGATCAGCAATGCTAACTTGCAAAAAGAGTTGTGGGCAGAAGCAGTATCTACTGCTTGTTATTTAGTTAGCAGATCACCTTCAGTAGCAATTGCTTGTAAAATTCCTGAAGAAGTTTGGACAGGTCAGTCTTGTGACTATTCACATTTGAGGATATTTGGTTGTGATGCTTATTCTCTCATTCCGAAAAATCAGCGTTCAAAATTAGATCCAAAGTCGAAATGTTATGTCTTTGTTGGGTATGACTATGCAGTGAAAGAATATAGGTTGTGGGATCCTACATTGCGGAAGATAGTCATTAGTAGAGATGTAACATTTGATGAATCCTCTCTGTTAAAATCAAATGTTGAAAGAATTGAACAGGAACAGGTATCGCCGAATCAACAAGTTCAGTTGGAGGCTAGACCTTTCGGTGACAGTCAAAAGGAAGGAGAGACTTCTGGAGAAAAAGGTGTTGAAGACACAAAGGAAGCCGTTGAAGCTTCTGAACCAGTGCAAGTTTCTGAACCAGTTCAGCAACCAGTCGCTCTAAGAAGGTCTACAAGGGAAAGGAAAACTCCCAAAAGGTATGAAGATTTTGCTTCATCTTTTGCTTTGATTACTGAAGATGGGGAACCTTCTTGTTATCAGGAAGCAGTAGATGATACAGATAGCGAGAAATGGAAAATGGCTATGGAAGAAGAAATGGACTCCTTAGCCAAGAACAATACCTGGGATCTTGTAGAGCTTCCTGAAGGGAGAAGTGTTGTTGGATGCAAATGGGTCTTCAAGCTGAAACAGAAAGTTGATGGAAGTATCGAAAGGTATAAGGCGCGACTGGTAGTAAAAGGGTATTCTCAGGTTGAAGGTATAGACTTTCATAAGATTTTTTCTCCAGTTGTAAAACTTGTTTCTATACGTACTGTGTTGGCACTAACTGCGTTGCTTAATCTTGAGTTAGAACAGTTAGATGTTAAAACGGCTTTTCTACATGGTGATTTGAACGAAGAGATATATATGGAACAACCAGAAGGTTTTGTACGAGGTCGCAGCAGAAGATTAGTTTGCAAGCTCAGGAAATCATTGTATGGTCTGAGGTAGTCTCCCAGACAATGGTACAAGAAGTTTGATTCCTTCATGGTGAGCCAGAACTTTATAAGAAGTGAGTATGATCATTGTGTGTACTTCAAAAGTTTCAATGGCATATTCATTATCTCAGCTTTGTATGTTGACGATATGCTTATTGCAAGCAAAAGCATGGAAGAGATCAACAGGTTAAAGGCTCAACTCTCTAGGACGTTTGATATGAAGGATCTTGGAGCAGCAAAACATATCTTGGGCATGGAGATACACAGAGACAGGAAAAATGGTAAGCTTTGGTTATTACAGCAGAAGTATGTGGAGAAGGTACTTGAAAAGTTCTCTATGAATAATGCGAAACCTGTTAATGTTCCACTAGCTTCCCATTTTAAGCTTTCTTCGGTTTTGAGTCCTAGAGCTGATGAAGAAAAGTAGTATATGTCTCATGTACCATATGCAAACGTTGTAGGCAACTTAATGTATGCGATGGTATCTACAAGACCTGACATTTCACATGCAGTTGGAGTTGTCAGCCGGTTCATGGCAAATCCACGTAAAGAACATTGGCAAGCAGTGAAATGGGTGCTTCGATATCTAAGAGGCACAAGAGACCATTGCATCATCTTTAATGGTAGTGAAGGATCAGTCTACGAATATGTAAATGCTGACTATGCAGGTGATTTGGACAAAAGAAGATCTACTACAGGTTATGTCTTTACTCTTGCAGGTGGAGCAATTAGTTGGATGTCAAAGCTTCAAGAAACAGTTGTGTTGTCCACTACCGAAGCTGAATATATAGCTGCTTCAGATGCCAGTAAAGAAGCAATCTTGTTAAAGGGTCTACTCGATGAGATTGGAAGGACGCAAGAGAAAGTGAATGCACTTTGTGACAGTCAAAGCGCTATTCACTTGGCTACAAATCCTGCTTATCACAGCAGAACCAAGCACATTGATGTAAGGTATCATTTTCTGAGACATGTGATCGATGGCGGAAAAGTAGCTCTTCAAAAGGTCCATACGTGAGAGAATTGTGCAGACATGTTCACAAAGCCAGTTACAATAGAGAAGCTGCGGTGGTGTTTAGCTTCTCTTGGCTTGCAGAAAAGATGATGAATGGGCATGGGCAAGAGATTAGGAAAATTGTTGTCAAGGTGGAGTTTGTTAGTTTGACAACGAATTAGTAACTTTGGGTAAAATGTAACTAGACAGTTTTATACCAAAATATTAGTTATGTAATGACGGTCGATGATATAAAACTAACAAATGCCCATGAAATGTAATGTGCGGAGAATCATTGTTGAATAACAAATTCCAATCCATTCAGTTTCTTGTCTTGGTTATTCTGTTGAGCTTTCTTGTTTTCTTCATTATTTCAGTTATTCATACAACACAGCTTGCATGTTTTTGGTTGGCAGAACCAATTGGTCATTTGTCGATATCTAGATATTTTGGTTGTAGCAATCCTAAGCAAAAGTGGGTTGCGTTTTAATTTATAGCAATCTCCGGTGAAAAGATGCTGATGGTGAGCAATGCTGAAGATAAGCCACACTGCCCATCTCTATCCGCTGCTTTCCATGGTCATTGCAAGATGGATCAGAAAGAATGTTAGGGATAGTTTCACGATCCCTTACCGTTATGCCTCAAATAACTTTGTCAGGTTTGTTATCACAAAATCAAGCACTGAAGGGCTGCTGATCAGGTAGACTCTGTGTAACTGTTTCAGACCAATCTTTTGACTAAGGCTTAGCCTCCTTAGCCTGAGAGGGCTCTCTCAAAAGGTTATTGATTTTGACTATTGATAAGATGGCTAACTCTTGTAAGGTGAATTTAACAAACATGCTGGCTGGACAGACATTACAAAGACTTCCATTGGGCTTATGGAGTTAATCATACTTCAGTAAACTATAACACTACTCATACATAGAAGTCAAGGCATGTGATGTTTAAATACTCAAAACACATCTCATAGAAAACCTCAGCTTACAAATACACACAGGAAATCAGAGCAACATAAGTGAATTCTGAGTGATTGTGTATTTATACAACTGTAAAAACATTAAGGATAAAGCAAAACCACATATCTTGAGCATTGAAACACTGTATGAATCCTGAGAAGAAAAGCAGCAAATTGTATTACTGAAACTGAGTTTTTACACAAGCCAAAACAATACTCTGTTTTCTCAAATATCCAACCCTCATTACATAGATGATTCAGCTATATATAGAAACATAATTCTAACTACTTGGAGCTTCCTCCTCCAGCATGAGGGGAGCTCGATGACTGCCACTAATGACACCTATCTGCTTTGTAACAAACTATTAAATACAATAACTGATAATTGAAATTCTAAAGAGTTCTAATCTGATTATGACTCTAACTCTATCTCCTTCGTAGAAGGATTCCTCCTTGCAGCTTTGACACCTGGTTTCCTTTTCGTTTGGCTGAGATGAGCAATTAATGCTCCATGTTGGCTTTGGATACTGAAGGCTTTAACTGCTCAGCGATGTTAGGGAATATCCCTTGCTTTCCGGTTCTGGTCCCCCATCACTTCGAATATGCAGCAGCATGTCTTTTTAGTCCCTTTAATACCCCAAAAATATAGAACACCACCATGCTTCCTGATGAGTCGGATGCTCCATCAATAGCCAAGTGTGCAAGCCAAAATTCCATGTATGCAATCCATTCAATACCCTATGACCGGTAATAAAGTGGCTTTATAACCGAAAATTTTTAAACCTGAGTTAAACATTTCACCTTTTTGAAGGCACACCTGTCTTGATCAGAATGGCTGGGATGTCTTCATTTGATCTTTACATATCCTTTAGGTGTTCCCTTTTGGAAAAAATCCCGCACATATTACCAAACTGTTTGTTTGCTTTAAAAACACCACCTACAGCAGTTTCGTAGCGCGCTACGAAACTGCTGAATTTGTTAAAACAGCTTGTATTTGCCCTGAGGTATTTACTGCTTAGACCTTTAATTGTTAAAACACCTTTACATATGGCAGGGATCTACATGTCCTCAAAACAAGAAAACTAAGCAAAATTTAACAAAATTTGGAACAAAACTTTTCTTTGAACAGCAACTTCATTTATCAACTAATTGGTCTAGCTGGGCCTTTAAGTCTTCAACCTTCTTCCACTGACCTAGCTGTGCCTTTAAGTCTGCAACTTTTTTCCTCATGATTTTATTTTCAGCTCTAAGATGCATATTTATCTTTCTGAGGAGTTTAGCCTCTTTAATGGCAGGTACTGTCCATGTGTAAACATCAGCTACTAAATCCACCTGGTTTACTAGGTTTTCACTTCCTTTCAATACAGCTTTACGATAATTTGCATACCTGACTGCAGACTCCCTAGTGGCATTCTTCACCTTAACAATTTCATGTTTAGCTGATTCTTTATAGCTATAATATTACCTCCTTGGGATATGATGATTGTTCTATTTGTGTCTTTTTGCTTGATTTTCTCTGCCTCCTCTGTTCTGGACAATTCCTCAGCTTCCCTTACTTGCTTTCTTGTAATAGGTCTTTTTGGTTTGAAGATGAATTCATCGCCTGGTTCATCAAACCTCAGTCTTTTTGAAGCTCTAGACTTCTTGGTGCTTCCTGGTGATGACTGTGTCAAATCAATGTGCACTGGTTCAATGTGCACCGGTTCAATTTGCTCAAACTCAATGGCCTCCAACAAATCACTCAGGCTTGCCTTAGATACCAGGCTTTCTTCAACAGCTAATGCTTTGCCTTTTTCTTTGCTTATTTGGCTCCTTGTCCTTACCCTTGACACTGTTTCAGATCCACTTGGTCCAGGTACAGTCTTCTTATGATGAGCTTCTTCTTTTGCTGATGGCTGAGGTTGTTCTTTAATGATCAGTGGCTTCACTGATTTTCTTAACTGTGACTTGGCTTTGTTTTTATCTTTTGCCTCCTTTTGAAGCTCAGCTAGCGTGAGTTCTTCGACTGATTGTTCTTTTTCTCTAACTGGTTGTGGAGTAAGACCTGTTTTACTTTGAAAACCAGCCATGAAAATGAATGAGTTCCAGTCTCTACCTATTTTCTGGAGACCATCCAAAACTAACAATTTAACCAAACCATGGTGAAACAAAGATGTTTCACAATCTTCCTTTCTTAATTGCACTTTGTCACACATTTTGCTCAGACTGCGAAACAAGTAAAAGGGAATGTCTATGGATGCTTTACCAGTAAAATGTAACAGCAACTTGAAGTGATAAGAGTAGACCTTATTGTATCTTCCCTCACAGGTCAAGTACTTCTGAATACAGGTGAGAAGAAGGGCATAATGCTCCTTGACATAGTTTCTAGGCACTGCTTTTGTTAGGTCTTCATTCACATATGCCTCTTTTAAAAACTCTTTGCATGGATTCATATCGAACTTAAAATTCTTAAACCATTCTTGCCCCCCTCTTGGGATCTCAGTTACAGCAGCTATTGCCTCCGGAGACACTTGAACTTCCAACATAGCTATTTTAGAATTTAAACCGGTGAAGTTTAAAGCAAAATCTTTTGTTACCTGAGCATGGCCACCTTGCAGCTTCTTACAGAAATTCCAACACCCAGCATCTTTGAATGCTTTCTTTACGCCTTCATCTCTTAATGCGAGGTCTAAACCTTCAGGTTCTGTTCTCTGACATCTTCCAGATCTATGTTCTTTCCTCTCCATTTTGCTTTTGAAATCTTCGCACAGACAATGACCAACAGCTTCAGTTAAAATGGTGATTCAATTCTCTTTGACTCGGCCTTGCTTGTAATCAGGCTCGCTTGGAAACAGGCTCACTTGAAAACTCAAATACATCATCACACAAGCTGGTCACTTATGCATCGTTTACGATCATCATAAAGATCCATGCACGGTAAAATCCATTTGAATGATATTTCTGTGCATGTCTACAAATCTATTGGTGGAATTGTGGTTAATGACTGACATGAGAGGACGGAATTGATGACTCATCAACAGACTTGACACTTTGGGAAAAATTTGCTGCCAAACGCACGAATCTACGATTTCGCAGCGCGGTTAGTTTTGAATTCTCATAACGCGCTGCGAAACGGCTTAATGATGACGCGCTGCGGAATGGCTGAACAATGATTACGCTGCGAAACTGACCAATAAGATACTACGCTGCGAAATCACGGAAAGAGCCGGTGACTAGGATATGACAAGACATGGCTTATGAAACCATGATGGTGGAGGACGACCAATAGGATTAGAGTATAATTTAAATCAAACACCTTTAAAGCTCCAACCCTAAGTAAGAAACATAAAACAAAAACAATTTGACACCAACTTTTGACATTGAACTTAGAACAAAGGATTACATGCAAATTTTTATAGTTCTAAGTGATAACAGTGGCTCCACTTGGGATAGTGTGCTCCTGTAGTACACTAAGAACTCGTAGGTCCAGTGCTTTGTTCAATTTCTTAAAAACACACACAGAGTTGACAAGCATTCCTTTCTAGCTTTGTGGGCCTTCACCTCGGGCTTAAGCTTTTCTGTTCAGCTTGTCAGTTATTTTCAACAGGAAAGACTCATAAAACGGTTATATACAATGCTCGTGAGATACTTGGCAGAAATTCATTAACTGTAATGCTTTAAGAACCTGCCATTAACAGGTCCTCCAGCATATGGTGTTCCATTAATCTCCTGCAGAATGTAGGTATTATTTCCATGAAAAGCAGAAATTTGATATGGCCCTTTCCACAAATTTTCAAATTTACCATGTTTACCTTTCTCTTCAATTCTAGCTTCCCATTTCAGGACTTTATCATGAATCTGAAAGGTGACCTCTTTGATCTTTTTGTCAAATGCTCTCTTGACCCTGTTTTGGTTTTGTTGATGACTGTCAAACACCTCACTTCTTTTCTCCTGCAAAGCTATTAGCTGATTGATCCTTCGCTGTATAGCATTTGGTTCCTCTTCTAATCCTTGAATCAGCTTCATTACTGGTACCCCGAGAGATGTTGGGAATATAGCCTCTGCTCCATACACAAGTTCATATGGTGATGTTCCAATGGACCTCTTTGTGCAAATTCGATCAGCCCACAAGGCATACTTCAGTTTCAAATGCCAAGCCTTTTTATTTTCTTGCAGTAGCTTCTTAATAATTCTCACAAGACTCTTGTTTGAACTTTCAGCTAAACCATTTCCCTGTGGATAATAAGCAGTGGAATGACCAAGGGAAATGTGGTATTGATGACAAAAATTTATCATTCTTTTGGACTTAAAAGCTTGGGCATTGTCTGTGATAATCTTGATTGGGCAACCAAACCTTGATAAGATGTTATTTTCTAAAAAGGAAATTATTACTGAGTCATTTGCTTGCCTGGTGGGTATTGCCTCTATCCACTTTGTAAAATAATCGGTGGCGGTGAGAATCCAGCGATGCTGTCCTGATGAAGGAGGATGGATTTCCCCTATAAAATCTAATCCCCACTGCTGGAAAGGTGCTTCAACATAAATAGGAACCAATGGCATTGGCATGAGCTTTCTCTTTCCTTCAAATATTTGACATTCATGGCATGTTGCTATCTTTTTATAAATATCTCTGAACATAGTTGGCCAAAAATATCCAGCTCTTAAAACTTTGTTTGCAGTGGCTTTCCAATAGTGATGACCTCCGCAATCCCCTTTATGAAACTCATCAATTACTTTATCAGCTTCTTCTTCAATGAGACAATTTAATAATATTCCTCCTGCATCCTTCCAAAATAAATTTTGATCATATACAAAATATCTGAGAGATTTCAACTTGGTGAACCGAGCTTTAGATTTTGAAAGGTTATCAGGGGCTCTATTGTGCTGCAAGACAAATGCTACATCCTTATACCACTCTGAGATCAAAAAAATTTCATTGATTTGGACCAATTCTTCTTCATTCTCAGAAATTTCTGAGATTTTTGTGCTAAAATTGATACCAATGCAGTCCAGATTTGACTGAGTCAACAATTTGGCTAAGCCTTGACCCTTTACCAACTTAGTGGGCTTAATCTCAATGTCATTTCCCTCCTGCCCTAAGTTCGATGGCATCTCCTTCTTGCCTGAGGTGTAATTTCAACGTTTTGGCGTACTGGGTTCTTCTACCAGGGTTTGACTCTTGTTGAAGTTTCACCAGGAACAAAGTTTGTATTTGTTTAAGCAAGACCTATTCCAGCTTGCAAGGAACCTCTCTCTCCTGTTGCGGTTGGATCGTTCCATGAGCTGCTTGAGGGTTCTGCGCTCAAGTTAGGGAGTTCTTGGGAAATTACCCAGGTGAGGTTACCCCATTTTCTAAATAACGTTATTGTTAATATCAGCTCAGGAATTGATTTCAATTTTCTTTTGTGTGCTAATATTTGGAATTATGCTCTATAGGTTTGGCAAGGGCTCTTGACCGTGTTGTGGGAAAAGCCTCCTTAAGATTTCTACCTCATCCTTACAGGGCTTGCACTTCTGGGGTTTTATTTGGGTAAGCTTGTAAGGTTCCCCTCCTGTCCTAAGTTCGATGGCATCTCCTTCTTTCCTGAGGTGTAATTCCAGCGTTTTGGTGTACTAGGTTCTCCTACCAGGGTTTGACTCTTGTTGAAGTTTCACCAAGAACGAAGTTTGTATTTGTTTAAGCAAGACCTGTTCCGGCTTGCAAGGAACCTCTGTCTCCTGTTGTGATTGGATCGTTCTGTGAGCTGCTTAAGGGTTCTGTGCTTAGGTTAGGAAGTTCTTGGGAAATTACCCAGGTGAGGTTACCCCATTTTCTAAATAACGTTGTTGTTAATTTCAGCTCGGGAATTGATTTCAGTTTTCTTTTGTGAGCTAATATTTGGAATTATGCTCTGCAGGTTTGGCAAGGGCTCTTGACCGCATTGAGGGAAAAGTGTCTCGAATATTTCTACCTCATCCTTATGGGGCTTGCGCTTCTAGGGTTTTATCTGGGTAAGCTTGTAAGGCTCCCCTCCTGTCCTAATTTTGATGGCATCTCCTTCTTTCCTGAGGTGTAATTTCAACGTTTTGGCGTATTGGGTTCTCCTACCAGGGTTTGACTCTTGTTGAAGTTTCACCAGGAACGAAGTTTGTATTTGTTTAAGCAAGACCTATTCCGGCTTGCAAGGAACCTATGTGATTAATTTTTTGGTATTTCCATTAATACAATATAGGAAACGAAAATTCCAAGAGCATCTGAGAAAAATCCACTGTAACTCTATCATATAAATATATTACAGTCCAGTATGGAGTTTACTTTATATCACCATTAATACATTATTAAAAACTATCATTAATTATTTTAATGAAAACATAGAGAAACAATTAATTTCCCCTTATTGCACCTAAAAAATTATAGAAAGTAATGCATGCATCCCAAAAATTTATGAAAACAAGCATTTCGATTAAAAATGAATGCAATGTAACTAAAAAGACACTATTTGTCTTTGAACTCATTGGCTTGAGTCCGCTAGTGTTTGTATGTCCCAATTAATGACAGTTGAAACCTCTGACAAGAGTTCAACAAACTTGTAATGGAAACAATCAGCTTGCAATAAAATAATCCAGTTCTAAAATGCAGGGACTAATAATGATTACACTTGCTTCTGTTTCATCTTTGCCCTTTCTTTATGCCTGAGATATGCCTAATTCTAATAATATCTTGTTTACATAATTTTTTATATATAATTTTATTTTCTCCATGTTATTCTGAATATCAAGTATTTTATGAGGCATTTGAATGGTTTAGTGAAATATTTGTTTTTCCAGTTATATCTGGAAACTTATATTGTAACTAAAATAGTACTTTGCCGAGGAATCTGAATAGTTTAGTAAACAATTTGTTTTTCCAATTGCATCTAGAAATGCAGTGGAACTGAAATAAATAAATCTAGTGTTGTGACTCATAAAATAATTATATCTGATGTTTAGTAAACAATTTGTTTTTCCAATTGCATCTAGAAATGCAGTGGAACTGAAATAAATAAATCTAGTGTTGTGACTCATAAAATAGTTATATCTGATGTCGAGCAGAGTTTCCACCCACAGGTTATTATCATTAGAAGAGCTTGTTATAGTGTAATGGAAATAGTAAGTGAGCATAAAACGAATACTGAAGATCTGGAGAAGCCAGCAGCGTCTGATGAAGTGACTATGAATGATCGGCTTGTTGATGAGAGCAAGACTGGTGGATTGAGGAACGCAGTGAAGGATGTTCTGTTCCTTGATCTGTTTCGACGATATAGGAATCAATCAAGGATGCATAAATATATTACTGGTCTTCAGTATGCATTCCCCATCCTCGAATGTTTGCCCACATATTCTTTTGGTCTCTTCAAATCCGATATTATCTATCGCATTACCATTACCAACTTTTCCATTCCACAGGTATAAGCTACCCAAAGCTTTGGCTTCTCTGCTTCGGTACGAGAGATACATATGTCCCGAAGGCATTATAGTATATTCACATTCTCTCAAACCATGTTAGATGTTTCTTAATGTTTTTTATTCATCTGATCTCGGCTTCAAATGAAAATGGTAAACAACTCATAATACATACTAAATCAATGGGATGATACTGCACAAAATTTATAGAAATAAACTGTAAATCTCATTCAAACTCTAGCTTTTTACTGCACGTTAAAAACTCTTCCTCTACAATTAACCAGAGCTCTGGCTTGAAACGCATTGGAAGAAATAGAAACATTGGAAGAAACAGAAACGCCAATGTCTGAAATGCACACCCAGAAAGTTGTGTCGTTGTACTTGTCGGGCATCACAACTCCAGTTTTCCTCCTGCGCTCTGTGGCAATTGCTCTCCTCCTGCGCTCCGCGGACACTGCGATGCCAAAAGTAACGAGAAACCACGCTGTAATTGGTTATGCCTCCTACGCTTTGCAGCCACTGCTCTCCTCCTGCGCTCTGCGGACACTGCAATGCCAAAAGTAATGAGATACCACGCTGAAATCGGTTATGCTGACCAGTGCGCAAACCATTTCCCAAACGAATTTGTAACCATTTTGTAACCATCCTGATCGAATAGTTAAAACTTTTGCAATCGTCTAACATAGGATCCTATGGCGTACGAGGATGACAGGTGGGCAGAGAGGGGAGTTCATTTAAGAGGGAATGCCTTACGGCATAAAAAATAATAATGAGAAATTATAAATGAATGTTATAAATAATAATGACCAATTTATTATGGAGGAATTTATTATAATTGGAATAATGTCAAATCCCCGGAAAATTGGTGGGATTTTTTAAATTTATTAAAAGTAATGGACCATTTTGCTAAATAATATTTTCTTATATATAAATAAATATTATAAATAATAATGAGGAACTAAGACATTTGTGATCCATGATGTAGAGAATATTCTTTCGGATTAATCACATGTAAGGATTGGGTTGAAGTTTCGAACCAACTAATGTTGTTCATCCTCAGGACAAGGTGAGAAACCAATGAATCTGAGACAATTAATAGCAGGGATGCATTAATGTTCACAGTAAGCCGTTCAAAAAATAGTCGTTGGTGAAGAATTATTAAGTGATAAGACGTTTATTAAAATAACAATTATTTAGTTAGAAAATAGTCGATATGTAATAATTAATTATTTCATATCGAAAATGTAAATAAAATAATATTATTAGGGTTGACCTATTCAATGTGATTCAGGTAAAAGATATAATAATCTAAAAATTAATTACTATATTTATCGATTAAAATGACAATTATTTTATATAATATTAATATTATTTAAATAATAATATTAGGTTGAAGATAAGTTGTTATGAATGAATTGGTTAGTGATAATATTAAAAAATATAATTTATTTACCAATTCAAATAATAATATTATCATTCTAAAAAATAAAATAATTCATATGACATTATTAGGGATGACTTGTTCAATGTGAGTTAGGCATGTCATTAAACTACATCCCCAATAGCCTTCATTATTTTGTTCAATTTTGAAGCCCCTTTCCAAATCTGCAACATGTCCATGTTCTCTGCCTGCATCATAAAACGGGTGCTCATCAGGAAACACAAAGGGGCCTTTCTTTAAGTTGAATACAATGAACTCATAGAGATTGCATGATGAAAGATTAATTGTCCATCAAAATAAAAGATATGAGATTCACAATCAGATTCTTCATTATGTTCACATTCACCAACAAGACAACCCTAATAGCTTCCTCCTGGATCTGGCACATTATTGTCTTCAAGATGGTGAGGGATAGTTTCTTGTAGAATATTTATCCCTAGAGCAAACAACATTGTTCAGTCCCAATTTTGGGCCTATGTTATCCTTCAGAGTAGTAGATTTATCACAAGGAGGTTTTCCAATAGTCTCCTTCAAGGTGAGCAAGAAGACCTTCCTTTTCTAAGCCTGCCAATAAGTGTTGGTGGGTGTCTCCAAAATATGCATTTCCGGGCCCCAACATTTGAGAAAACATTCAATGAGAGCTATCATAGAAGATATGCTCTTCAAGATGCATAAGTGCTTGAACCCGTCTTTCTGCTTGTACTCCAAACAAAGAAGAAATAATTTTATGATGGCAAGCTAGAGGAACTAAAATTTCCTTTAGAGATGAGAATTGTTGTGACAAGGTCTTACAAAAAACTTATCACCAAGTTTAGAAACACTAATGTTTAGTTTAAAGAAATTAATTGTAATATTGGATTTAATCAAGATGTTCGCCTATCCACTGAATTATTTTCACGCATATGTTGAAGAATTAGAGGGTTGTTTAGAAAAAGCAAGTTGTGTCAACTTAAGTATAGCTAGTGTTTTCATCCCGCTTCTTATGTTGCTGATATTGATTTTAGAAAAATAAGCCCACATAATCTCAACAAGAAACTAAAAGCTCTAAATATGTGGTGTACAAGACCGTGGTAAACACTATGGAAAACAAGAAGCTTTTGTGATTTCTTCCAGCACTAGCTAAAAACAAACAAAGGTTAAATTAGGTTGGCATTAAGATGTCAAATATTTTATTAATGATTAGGCTATAAAGGAAGAGGTCCCTCTATGGATTAACAATAATATTAAGCATGTTATTGCAAATTCTATATTTGAGTAATGATTTTCGTATGATAACGAATTAGAGGATGAGAGAAAATATAAAAACTATAAGAAGGTGATCAACATGAATATTTGGACTAGCCTAAAGAAGTAAATCAATATTCCCCAAATAAGGATAAACTCTAACGAGATCCATATTGAAACTGGGGATTGGACAATTTATAAAACGACACAGTGGAATAATTTGTGCTCGTTGTAACATAAGATGGGCCTCTTAGATTATTCTACTTCCAACTACTTTAAACCACAATTACAGAATGTTTGTTATAATACAACATTTCTAACATTTTCACTTATAGAACCTATAATGATTTATCAATGTTTCTATTAATTTTTTTAGAGTGCACAATAGCATTTCCTTATCTTTCCTAATGTCACATGAACTAAATTTGTTGTGAGATATCAATCATCCTTCTCATCATGAATTAAAGATATTTAATTAATGTTAATAAGAAAATGAACATCTCCAAGATAAAAAAAGCTTTATATTGAGTAATTGTCAATTCCCAAAATGCCAAAATTTTAAGGACTAATATTCCCAAGTGGGTTAATTCTTCATATTTTTCCCAACAAAGAAAAAATACAAAAACTCCACTTTCCATTTTTCTAAAAATGACTTCCAGGACTTTATAGTGTAAAATTATTTTATTTTTGAAATCACTAAAATTTTGTAGAGAATATATTCCTTGGATTAAAAAGTAGAAATATGTTATAAATTAACATTAGATTTTTTTTTCAATCACTTTATTTCTTTATATTAAATTAATGTAAAATTAAAATGGACATTAAAATATTTTATTTTATTTATGTCTAAATTTTAAATATTTTTAATTTATTAATATAATCTTATTTTTAAGTTATACTAATCTAAATTGATATAATAACATTACATTAAAAAATAGTAGAAAAGTCAACACATATTTCGTTAAATATATCCACTTTAGTTGAACTTGTTACATTATTATTATGTAACTATCTAAAATATTATTAATATATTTAAAAATTATAGATTTCTAAATAAAAAGACAAATTTAGAATTAGAATCTAAATTTTTCGATAATAAAATCTTAGCCCAAAAAATCTTTAAAGTAAAAATAAACTTCCCCATCCTTAATTTGAAATTAGAATCCGATTTTTTTATAATAAAATTTGAGAAAAAAAGATCATTTAAAATAACAATAAGTCTCACAATCCTTACATAAATTCAGTTAACAAAAAACAAAAAACATCACTGAGAAATTCCCTTTAAATTCTTCATAATATACCTAATAAATAAAAATATTCAAAATAATAAAAAATAGAAAATCTCTTTTTAATTTCATCCTTAAAAAAACAAAATTCGATAACAAAAAACAAAAAACATCACTGAGAAATTCCCTTTAAATTCTTCATAATATACCTAATAAATAAAAATATTCAAAATAATAAAAAATAGAAAATCTCTTTTTAATTTCATCCTTAAAAAAAACAAAATTCGAAAGTTAAAAATACTTAAAACCTACCCGTCATCAATGTAATCACAATACTAACCTAATGATTAAATCTTTACCTAAATTGTATTTTGATAATATAAAGTGATCTTCCCTTTGATTTACCATAAAATAAAAATGTCTCCAATGCACGTGAATTCCCTATAAGTACAATTTATGAGTGACATTGGTGAATCATCTTAAATAAAAATAAGTATATACCTTTTATTATTTTTATAAATCTTTTATTCATTAAATTAAACAAGTGTAATATGCAATTTGTTTTTTTGAAAAAAATAATTGATAACAAAAAAATAAAAAATCTCTTCATGCTCATGAATAAAGAACTTAAAAAAATAATTATTGAAATTTATGATGTGTAAAGTTCTATTATGTAAGCGATATCATAATAGTTTAGATTTTCTTCAACTTTTGAATTTAGGTTTCTAATTTAAAATATTAAAACAAAATATTAAAGTATTCAAACAAATAAAATTGTTAAAGTTTTTAAGTAGGGAGAATAGTTGAATTCACAAAGTTAAGTTTAATAAGTGTTTAGTTAAAACAATGAAATTTCTTTTTTGCATTAAAATCATTTATAACAAAAATTTACACAACAAATGACATCAATTGGTTTTTGTTTCTTGTTTATATTGCTAAATAACTAATATATCTACAAATGCATATAAGTCTTTACCTTGCATTATTTGACAACTTGATATTTCAAGGCCTTATATGGCTCGTACACAAGTTGCCCATAAAATGAAGTTAACTATTAAAGGTAGGTAAAAATGTTTGAAAGAAAAATATTTAATATCATAAAATCAAGCTAGCTATTAAAGGTAGGTAAAAATGTTTAGAAGAAAAACATTATATAATATTAATGGAACACACAATTAATTACGAAAAGACATGTTGACTTAGGGGCATACCAAAGAGCTATAAAGATTTATCATGGAGGGGACATTGTTTTTTCTTATCAACACAATTTATTATTTTGAAATATATTGTTAGTAAATGAATAGTTAAGTTTTAGACATTTTATATTTTTATGAAAAAAACAATAGAAAAATATTTATAAGTATTGAAAGACTTTAAGTTACTAATAGATTAGATAGGCAATAAATGCAAAATTAGGAATAGAATAAGAAATCAATTTATGAAGGTATATATATATACAATTCAACTCAAATGTTGATCATCTATCTAAAGAAGTTGTATTAATGTAGGAAGAGACTCAAATGCAGAAAGAGTTTAGAGGAAGAACTTAGATTGCGTTTTCAAAAATATTTTTATATTGATATAGGAAGTGACAGAAAATCACAAATACGTTTATTGGATATTTTTTTAGGTTGTTGCAATAATATTGGAGTCCTAGTAGTAAGACTTTAAAGAAATTTTGTTAGATATTTCCCGTTATATCTTAGGAACATTTTATTTAAGTAGTGACATAATAATTTTAGATATTTTTCTTATATTAAGTAGATTATATATATTAATATTATATATAAAAGTGAATCTATATATAAAGTAATGTCATGTTTAAAATAATGCACATATATAACCAAAAATATATATATCTCACACACACATATATATAACCACAAATAATATATCATAAAATAAAATGTGATTGTTAAATTTTTTGAAAATTTGAGCAAACTTTGTAAATTATTTTCAAAAGTTACACATTAATTAAAATTTAAACATGAGTTTGACACACTTACTTAGAAATGATTTTTTCATAAAAAATGAAATTTTCATAAATATTGAGATTTGTTGTGTGTACTAATTTTCACAAATATTGAGATTTGATGTGTGTACTATTATGACACTTGGTAGCATATATATATATATATATATATATATATATATATACACGTTGTAAGCTTGGTAGGACTACATCTTTATCATATCTCACTTCGATCGGGGGATAACACAAGATTTGAACCCAAGATTTTCAGTTTGGTGAGATTTCATTTCTACGGCCATTGCTAATTGAAATACTCAAGCGAACATTTTTTTATATATAAATAATGGAATTTTTATAAATATTGAGATTTGATGTGTGTACTAGTTTTCATAAATATTGAGATTTGATGTGTGTACTATTATAACACTTGGTGGCATATAAATTTTTATTTTTATTTTTATTTTTAAAATAATTTTCATTTCTAACAAATTATATTTATAACCCCATAAAATTAGTCATTTCATTTATATCAACCAATGAGAAAATAGAAATTCAGATTTTAATTTTTTTTCTTCAAAATATTCAATTTAATATTTACAAAATCTTTTTAAAAGTTTAAGAACTAATTGAAAGTCGTATAAAAACATTAAATGGTTAGAAATATGTATTAGTGTTATTAATTTACTTAATTTTCATTTTTTCATATATGAGGATCTAGATTTAAGTTTGGTTTTTAATTTTATTTTCTTCTCTTCAAATAATTTCATTAAAAATAGTGATGCGTTTTACAATTTAAACATAAATTCATCTTGACTCTGAATCTATTAAATATGTGAAAAATCAATTCACTTGTCATTTATTAAAAAAAAAAAAATTAAAGTTTTTCAATTAGAAAAAGTTGATTTTTGTCATACCCTCATATATATGGAGTTAAAATGGACACGGTGAGCTGGAAGGAATTACACATTTTTTTATTTACATAGTAATAGAATGTCTTAAACATAAGAAAGTTTTGGACCAAGAGGCACTCTACAACCCAGTATTGGGGGTGATGTTGTAGTGGTGTAAATGTTTGTAAACATTCACATGTAATCTCAATAAAAAAAACAATAAAAAGTTAAAAGTAATATAGAGACAAATATAATTGAGATGTTGTATTGTTCTTAAATGAGTGTAATTGACTCAATTAATAAAAAAACATAAAAGCTATAGAAATCATAAATTTCAATTTGTTCTATTGCAATTTTGTTTTTATTAATAAAATTATGAGCATTGTTTTAGATAAATCACAACGTATATATTTTATTAAAATATATAACATATAAATAGTAACTATAATTAAGATTCACTTTACCATATAAATTAAAACAATAATTTAGTAACTATATTTAAATTTAATTAATAAACACATAAAACTTAGTACTTATATTAAATTTTTAGTATAACAAGATTCTTAATCATGGATATTCACCTCCATTTTACCATGGATATTATTAACTCATAGATAGGCTTTGTTACAATACCATGGACCAATACCATGGCTTATGAATAACACATGCCCAAAAACCATAACTCATTTCACAATCAAAATATTTTATAAATGCTAAATGGTGGTTTTCCATCTCATCCAAGTCAATTCAAATCCCCATGCCCCGTCATAGTAAGGCTCAAAGGATAGACATCCAGTTGGAGTCTCGGATATCGAGTTTTTGGTGGTCTCCAATGTCTCGGTCCTAGGGGGAACTATGAGTTTCTGATATATGTGGCTTGCTGGTTGTTACATATGTTTGGGGAGATTGCTAGTTCCCCATCTAAAACAATAAATTATTTTATAAATATTTGATTTTAATATAATTTTATAACATTTTAAAACTAAATCTAAAAGTAAAAATGTTATAATTACTTTTGAGATATATCTTAAACCTCTATCTCACTGCTATTATAAATATTTTGTGAATATTCCGTAGAGATTCAATCAAAGTTTTAATAAAAATAAAAATGAGAATACTTTTATATATAGAGGTGTGAAATTTATACGTAATATAAAATAATATTAGTGAGAGTTATCACATATCCATTTAAAGTAAGGATTTATCCTCTCGGCACTTGGTAGATTCAGAGTTAAATGGATCTATGTTGGCTAATTTTCAATCATTTTATTTAATAAATACATGGTTAACATTATGTTTTACTTACATGAACATTAAAATATTTTGTTTTATTTATAATTAAAATTGTTCACATTCTTTTTTTTAGTACTAGTACATTTTTAAATATATGTCTCCATCATAAAAATAAAGAACACACACATATATGGGAAAGTAAAGAACTTGCGCCAGCACACTCATATACATATACACATATATATGATATTGAAATATTTAATTTAATGTGTATATTGAAATTTTTAACATAGAAAGTAAATGAAAATTCTCTCTATATATATTTTGAAATATATATATATATATATATATATATATATATATATATATATATATATATATATATATATATATATATATATATATATATATATATATATATATAAATTAATTAGGGGTGGCAAGAGAGGGATAGATTCTCATTAATTTTGATGGAATAATGGAAATAAGGTTTTCATGGGGCCTTGGAAAAAGAACTCATAATCATGCTGAGATGTATGGGCTCCTACAAGGTTTATTTATCTTCAAAGAAAAAGCTGTGGAAGACATAATCATATTAGGAGACTCATTGATCACATTCAATACCTTAACAATGAAAATAATCCAAAAGACAATTCACTGGCCAGGATTCTCTAGAGAATCATAAATTTAGTGACATCACTCCACTCCCAAAACTCTTATCACATCCTTGAAAGTAACAACACAGAAGAAGATATTTTGGCAAACCAAGCTTGCTCTCTAGAGGAATCTGATTTGGAAATTAATGAGCATAGGAACAAGTTTCCAATTCGCTAATGGATTATTTGTCACTGAACATTTGGGCCTCCCATAAGTTTAGTTTACATTGGAAAATGGTTATAATTCAAAGTGTTATATAAAAAATTCCTCTCCTCGTATATCCTTCATCCCTAAATGTCCTCGCTCGTGGTAATAATTGCATTTACTATAGCCTCGCACATATGAAGTATTTTCATGGCGGAACCTCGTTTAAAATCGTGTCAAGCTTCATATACCATCGCCATGCAATGGTATTTCTTCATGTTCCGCATGCTCAAGCCATCAATATTCACCTGCTCCAACATTGGATTTCACCTTCAATTAATTTAATGATGAGTTTTCTAGAAAATACTTGGGAAATTTTATTGCAGTAAGAATGGAATTCGTGTGGAATGATAAGGGAGGTGATATCAACTTAGAAAACAACCTTTATAATTCTACATCGCTTCATCTAGTGTTCCTTCCTCCAAGGGATCATTTTTCCCAGACAATCTTTTATTTGGCTCTGGTTCAACTCGACTAAATTGAGACGTCTAGGCAATTATTCTTGCGACAACTCTGTAAAGAGCACCAATTCATAATTTAATTGTTTGTCTGTGTTGAAGAAGCTAGGGAAATTATACTTAATGAGATTCTTCTAGGCATGATAATTATTTGTGAGGTGTTTTTCAAATTTTTTTCTTATTCCAAACTTCACTTATTATTATTATAGTGTGTCTTTGTTAGTTCATCAAATAGCTATCAAAACAAAGAGACAAGAACACACGATGTTGGTTCTCTGCCAAGGCCAAAACCCACACATAATTCTTCTTATAGAGATTCTAATTGACGAATACCAAGATCATCACCCTTGACATACTATGCCACTACAAGACCAAAACACCAATCCTCTTCATTGTCATTACTGAGATCATCATCATTGTTGTTGTACCATGACTGTTCCTTCATCTAGATCATTGTTGCACCATGACTAATCCTTCATCTAGATATTCATTATTGTTGTACCAATTCTACACCGTCATTGAGAACTTGATGTATCACTGCTTCACCTTCATCGAGAACCTTATTACACCAATGAGATCTCCATTTAGAGGTATATACAGTTGTACCGAAATCTTCATCTTCATTAGGATCATGATTTTTATCATGCTCACAGTAATGTTGAGGACATGACTGTGTTTAGAATATATATACTACACTGATATCCTTCCTTTATAAAAATTCTGAGACTACAAGGGGACAAATTCGATTCTTTTCCTGTGACATCTAAGGCTGCTTCAGTAGGCCTATCTGAAAATAGAGAGATCCGATTTATTTGATTTGTGGACAGACTTCCATCACTTCCTCACTGTGACCTCCGAGATCCCTTATGAGACTGTACTCTAAAACTTCAAGAAGATCTGAGTTTCTTACTGCACTTGTCTGAGATTTCAGAGCTCCTGTACCTTCATCCGAAATCTCAGAGACATCCAAGATTCTTGTTTCCTGTGGTGACCGCGGCGAGGTATTTATGGTTGTTATGTATCTATAAATGAGTTGACATGACAATGAAGTGTTTTGTCACTTCATTTGAGCCGACATGACTGTTGTTTATATCGTTTTGCTGGACGACTTGATTGCATTTGACATCGTTTTTGTTTTCTCTTTCCAAGAGGATTGTGCTTGTCTTGGAGGGCTTTTTAGACTAGTACATATGTACATATAGGGTCAAGAGGAGCTCTTTATACATGACTTTGACTCTTTGACTTTCCTAGACCTATGAAATGAGAAAGAAATTCATTTTTATCATTTACAAAAATAATATTTCTTTTTTTTCTTGACAAATACAAAGGTCAATTACGTTTGTAAATACCAAACCTAGTTACACTTTCTTCAACAGTTTGCGCAGTGTCAAGGTGGGTAAGACCTCCTAGCTTGTGGATATCCTAAAACTATGGGCTCACTGGTTCAGGGGTCATTTTGTATGGTCTGGCACAACATTGCATCATGAAATAAACTCAAATGTAAACTACTTTAATACACAAAGGTACCTCTAAATTCATAGTTTTAAACTTTGTTATTTGTACCATCTTGAGTTGGGAAAGGAATATCATTAATTCAGGCTTATCGCTTGACTTCAGAATTGTTAAATGGAAGATGATAATTGTATCTATGACTTTGTTGGTTAAGGTAGTTCCTAGGGTGTTTTTTCCTTTGAGAATTTTAACAAGGTGTTTTGGCTTGGAACGGTGGCAATTCCCTCTGTCTAGTCTGGTTCGTCCAAGTGATAGGTCTCTGGTTTTCATTTCCAAGTCAAAGAACTTTATGTGTTCTCAGTCTATCTGCAATATGAATAGACATTTGGAGAAGGCTCTCATCGTTCCTAATTGGAGCTGGGTCATTTCTCAAAGTGGTAAAATAAATCTTGATTCCTATTCTGAACCTTCTTCAATGGGCAACCCATGTTTCCACTACTTTTCCTCCCATGAAGCACTTCATAGGGAAGATTATGACCTTCAAGTAAAATGTTGCCAAATGTCTCACACTTATATTGAACTCATAAACAAGATTTTTTCTCTTCAATTTCAAATGTCTCGTCTGGTCAATGAAATAAATGCACTACGAATCATGGTAATGGATCTCAAGTTGAGAAAATAAGTCATTGCAAATTCTGATAAGCAATAGGAAGAAGCAAGTCCTCGAGAGATCGATCTCAACAAGCCAACCTCAGGACATCGAATAGTTCCTCAATCTAGTTAGCATGGTGGCTTTTGTCTTTTTGTAATCTTGAAGTCTGAGTCAATATTTTGTCTAGTGTTTGATGGTTTTTGTCCCGTCTTGTTATGTGAGCGCTCTAATTATCTGTTAGTTTTGTTGTATGGTCTCTGTTCTTGTTTTCATATGAGCAAGTCCATAGCTTGTCCTCTGTTAGAAGTATAGATTTTGTGTGTAGAAAGTTAGTAATGTTTTGGTTTAATGGTCAATATGGAGACTTGAATATGTAATTCTCGTCTATTTCGTTGTGACCTGGCATATATTTCTATCAATATTACTCATTTTTGTTTAAAAAATACTATGTATCTTAATTAATATTAATACATGTATATATATATTTTTAACTTTCTCTTTCTATATAGAGAGAAAATTGATATTAAAATATTTTTACCTCCAATTTCTCTCTATATATTATGGTTAACATTAAAGAAAAAATTTAGTTTTCTCTCTTTATAAACATATAAAAAATTGATATTGAAATACATAATTAATATGGATTTTTAATATTTTATTTAAAATTGGAATTGAAATATTTTTTATTTTCAATTAATTTATCCATGTCCATAAAGTTACATAATACATACATTGAAATATTATACTAGCTAATATTTTTTTATTAGTATTTTTTTTTAGAGATCACACGTCAACGATATGTTGAATTGACACATCTTCTTCAAACTTGGTTGTAATATCAATATTATTTTAGATGTCATTTGAACTCCATATTGAGTAGTGAAGGAATTACATATCTCCCTCAAACTACAAAGACATCTCCCTTGAATTAACTATATATATATATATATTCCTTTTTACTTTGAATTACTTTATCTCTATATGAAGTTGATGTAAAATTAAGGTGAACATATTTTATTTATGGTTGTTGTTGAAATAATTTTTAATTTGTTTATATAAGTATTATGCCTCTCACCTTAATATTGTTACATTAAAAAAATAAAAATAAAAAAGTAAATTAAATACAAAATAAATGAGTGCATTTGTATGTGACATAATTTGAGAAAACAAAAATCAACTTAGATGCATTTTAAACTTGAATCTATCAAGCACAAAGAGGAATCAAATTTCTTAATGTGTAAATTTTTTAATAGATAAAATATAATTAAATGATAGCCCAAGGGAGGCAACTTAATTGACAAGCCCCATGAAAATGAAGTGTTATGTACCAAGAGATTCTAGGTTTAAATCCCCTTGACTTATCCGCGTCTTTGGAAGGGAAATACCTAGGCACCTAGGAGTTATAGTGGCAGTAGTCTCAAGAGATTCTAGGTTTAAATCCCCTTGACTTATCATCGTCTTTGGAAGGGAAATACCTAGGCACCTAGGAGTTATAGTGGCAATAGTCTCAAGAGATTCTAGGTTGAAATCCCCCAACTTACCTGTTTTCAATATCTCTCGACATACCCGCTTCCGCCAAAAGAGGCATATGTTGGTACCTAGGGGTCAGAATCAACAAAACCCAATGAATTAAAGGATAAACAAATTTACACATATGGTAAATCTAGGTGTAAAATGAATATATGCATATATATATATATATATATATATATATATATATATATATATATATATATATATATATATATATATATATATATATTTCATATTATATAAAATAATAATTTAATTTTAAAACTTAAAAAATCTTGTTGGATGTCATTATATATATATATATATATATATATTTCATCCCTTTGATGCCTTATAAATATATATATAAAGAGAGGTACACAATGTTTCTACTCTACTCTGAGTATGAAAGGAATCACACGTCTCACAATACACCAATAAAATGTTTTAATTATAAGTTTATTTATTTTCAATTACTTTATTTACTATATACATAAACATAACTAGCATTGAAATATTTTATTCAATATGGACATCAAAATATTTTATTTATGACCCACATTTTCTTACACATTGAAATCTTTTTTTACTATTAATATGTTTTTAAATATATGTCTCTATCATATTCAAAAGTAAAAACCATATATCCCCATGGAGGGTGTCAAATCACAGATTCGAGCCCCCATCTCACAATGTGGACAATTGAATTTATGAGGGGGCTTAAGTCTCCCCACAAGTGGCAATAATAACGTAATCAAAGCGTTATGTGGGACGTTTTTGTTATTATGTGGCTTGGAAAGTGGGTTTTCCTTGTGGATAACTAGATCTATTACTCTATCCTTTGGTTCATCTTATAAACATAATGGAAGGTGGTGAGAAGGAAGGGTGTGGCGTGTCACAAGGAAGTAGCTATCGATTATCACTCACTTTGCAAGTTTAAAAGAAGGTTATACTAGTTGGTTTCCCTGGTATGGTCTGTTGCATGATGTTTTCCTATCATTTTTTCTCTTGGTTAAGGTATTCTTGACCCAATTTCATTGTTTAGTGCTCAATTTTTATTTTTATTTTATTTTATTTTATTTATTTATTTATTTTTGCAATTTGTCCTTCTAGTATGGATTTCTATTTGTTGATTAACTTGTAATGCCTCTCATATTTGGTTTATCTCTGGTTTGAGGTTGTAGAAAGAATTTGGTTGGCTTTTGTGTGTTTTTGGGCATTAGGTTGTTTGTCTATCAGTATAGTTCGATGCTTAAGGGGTTATTTTCACCACCTTTAGGTATCGGTCCTTCGAGCATTGACAATTGGATATTTGGTTGTGTGTATCCTTGCTTGACTTTTGGGCGCTTGGCTATCTTAGGTTTGGTTCTCTCATTGAATTTAGGTCCTCAATTTCTATTTGGGGATATCATTTTTTCACCATAAAGGCCTAAGGGAGTTTATAGGTTCGGTTTAAATGCAATGTTTGGAACTCCTTCTTCTTGGCCCTCTCCACAATGGGCTCTCTCGTTTCTCTAGCAGGGTTGGAGGAGTGTTGGGTTTTCTTCATTGAATGGGTGCACGATACTTGGTAGCATTTCTTTATATGTTTATCGATTCTACTTTTCCAAGAGGTGGGGCACATGATTTTCTATGTGTCTTCCCTCTTGACATGACTCAATGAAGAGCTTCCACATGAAGCAAGGGGACAAGGAGAGGTCGACCCTCCTAAGAACCTTGAGCCCAGGTGGAGGCTGGGTGATCCATTAGAATATTTAATGAGAGCACCTCAGTGGAAATTCACAATATTATTCCATATTTGGAGGATGAAGTTCATTTCAATTGATGTTTTATCCTAGATCAACATGGGGAGATGGAAACTCATAACTAGATTCCTAAAATTGGTAATACCAAGTCATACGAGACTCGCTATATGCAAAAAATTGACCTATAATGGCATATAAAAACTCTCTTGGGACAGGTTTTTGTGGAGCAATTACAGACACAAAGGGAACTATTACTATGCATTGATGAAGTTTTGCAAAATGCGTGGAAACTAGAAGTCAAAATCTCAATTTTGATTAAAAGGCTAGTTGATATTCTTATCACTCCATGAGAAGTAAATGTTGAGTTATCTCCTCCTATATATATGGACTCCCCTTCTAATTGGCATGGTCCATAGATACATGTTTTATTATCTTACTCTCACCTATGAGGTTGTCTTTTTTAGATATGGTAAGAAATTTTGAAAATTAAATGCCTACTAGTTTACTATAGTTTAACTTAGGTTACTTGATTAATACTCCTTTTGATATACAATCTCAAGACAATAAATCTCCTCTATTAGTTTAGCACTTAATGGGAAACTATGTACATATTTTTGCTGATATAAACTATTTGGCCTTGAAAAAAAAACGAAAGAAAGTAAAAACCACATAAAATTAAAATACTTCAATGTTTATATTAAGTTATATAATTTTATATCAACTTTATGGAGATATACAATAATTAAAAGTTACATCCACATGAATATATACTTTTTAATGTTTAATATAATGAAGACCTATATTTCAATATAGGTTTTTTACTAATAGTAAAAAAAAAAAATGTGTATAATGTGGGTCATAAATAAAAAAATTAATGTTGTTGTTGAGTAAAATATTTCAATGTTAACTATGTATATATTATATAAAGTAATTGAAAATAAAATAAAAAAATCTTATGGTTAAAACAATTTATTGGTGTATTGTTGAACGTGAAGATGTATAATTCTTTCTATGCTCACTATGTAGTAGACAAATGCTCTCTATATATGATTCATCTTAACCTTGCGTCTACCATCAAACCTACCAAGATGCAAACATCTCTTTGAATTTTGCACTCTAAATAAGATTTAGAACTCAAAAAATAAATAAATTAAATTAAAATAGATTAATACTAAATAAAGGTATTTAGTATTAAGATAGATTAAATTAATATTAATTTAGTATACACAACCTTCTATACTTTAAAAGCTAAAATAATTAGATTTGAAATCGTTTTTAAAGAAAAAATATAAAATTTACTCAAAAATAATATGATTGATAATTCTTTAAAAAAATATTTAATGTTAATTTATAGATTTTATTATATTTTTAAAACATTAATTTTAGTATTATATTCAAAACACGTTATTTTTTTAAATATTTAAATATTTTAGGGTTGTATAATGTTTTATGTGATTATTTTAATTTGATAAATTATAAGGTGAATATGCAACAAAAGAATAATGTAATTTATTATTAAAATTGATAATTTTTTTATAAATATTATCAATTTCATCATATTTATATAAAAAATAGGCAAATATTTAACGAAATGGGTGAGTATGTTTAAAAAAAGTCAAAAAACCCATATATATATATATATATATATATATATATATATATATATATATAAAAGCAAGAATGAGTATATAGATTTTACTGAAAATCCACCTCTGGATGCAACAAGTACATTAAGAGTTACATTACTTTTGCCTCACATAATTATAAAATGGCTAAGAACCAGTCTCTTCCAATTAAGAACAGGAGGGGGTAAAGGTCCAAAACTAAATCTTTGAATGTTTATTCCTACTACTTCATGGGAGCATGAGTAAATTCTAACAAATTGCTTGCACAAAAAAAATGCGGAAACAAAGCATTTCTACAATTTTCTAGAAGACGGTCCACCACTGGACCCACAAGGTGCGAGGTAGAACTTAGGGCCACAATTTTTTCTACTATGATTTTTCATGCTTCTTGTTACTGGTGGGGAAGAATGTTGATTTTTAAGCACATATGAATAGGAAGGGGAAGAAGAGGAGGGTTTGATCTTCTTCTCGACCACCTTACTAGCTTCTTCAACATTCAATGCAAGAGGAACCTTTGGAGAAAACTTTTCCATTGCAGAAGTTTTCTTTGGAGAGTCCTAATCTGGGCCTTCTTCATCTTTCAAATCAAGAGGGACCTTTGGAACAAGAGTATTCATTGAAGAGACTTGATCTAGCACTGACTGATCCTCTTGGACCTCAAGATTCTCACTTTCTGCCTCAGGAACCTTGAGGATTTCAAAACTATTGTTAGAAATGGGTTGATGCGGAGATTCATTCTTACATGTTTATTGTTGCTTATTTCCATGCTTCTTATATTTACTTTTAACTAAAATGAATCCTTTCTTTTTTTCTCCTTTCTCTTCTTTGTGAGAGGGTGATGGATTTGGAGTACTTAGATAATATGAAGCTTTGGATAACATTTTGCAAAGTGCCCATACTCATGACACATATTACACTTGAAAGAAATTTGTTCATAATCCAACGCCAAGAGGTGAGATTAACCCTCCAAATTTAGCTGAATCGCCTCAAGAAGACCTTTTGAGAAATCCATTTCAACAAAAATTCTAACACACAAAAATTTGTTTCCATGTGTCCTATCACTGGTAATAAATCAACCCAGTTTATCTCTTATATCCTTAAAAATTCATTCACCTTAGTAAAGAAGAGGGAGAAATGACAATCTGATCCACATAGGTGCAGATGAAATTTCCATCATGGGATTAAATTCCATAGACAAATGAGTGAGAAACAAACCTCTGGTACCCATGAAATAAGGACTTGACTTATAAATTTGGTCTCTATCTTCTTGGTTTTAAAAAAAGAGTGTAATACCCATTTCCGCAGTAGAAAAGGCCCGAGAGCTCCAAGGGTTAGCTCAATTAGTCAATTCTCCATCGTTAAAGCACCTTTTATATTGAGAGGTCACAAGCTTAATTCTCTCGACATTCTCAGGGTTAGGCTTCATGGTTGAGTCAGTAGGAAGTGATCCCTTCAGGTGGATTTTCCTGGTAAAAATATTCTGTGGATGTAGTGGTCATCGATATCCAGGGTCTATGAACCACATAAGAAAAAAAATAAAGAGAAATGGTTTGAGGGTTCATGATTTTCCCAATTGACAAAAACCTAATCTTCAACAACTTCATAACTTTGCCACTAGCTAGTAAACTTCCCCAATAACCCTTTTTCCTTCAAATTTGCCACATTCTTTTCCTTGGGGAACTAAACCCCAGATCCAAAGAAGAGATTGATTCTGCCTTCTTCACAAATTTGTTTGGGGCACTCATTGTGCATGCATTGAATCCACACAACAAACATAATACCCACTTGATATCCCTCAAAGGTTGTCCATGAGCAATGACAAACCAAATCTCAAAGATGCAAATGCCCCAATAATCCTCACAAAAGCTCAGGGCTGAGGGTTGAGAGAAGACTTGCGAAGCTCCAATTTGGATAATATTAAGGATTTTAGGAAAGTAGCAAAATGCAGATAAGACACAGGGACTTACCACATTGCTTCAAAAATGTTGGGTTTGTAAGTCAACTCATTCGTAGATCTTACTTGCAGAACTAGTGGGCAATGACGGACCAAAATCTCAATAGCGCAAGTATCCTAAGAATCCATATGGAAGCTAAATGCCTAAGTTCAGTAGCTAGAAAAATCTTAGTCGCGACGAAGCAGATCTGCGAAACTCCATTCTTAAATGGATTTAATACAAGCACCTTTTAGAAAATTTGTTAATCCTGGTTTGGAAGCTCCACCAATTGGTAAAATTCGACACCTAAAAATTTCCATAATTTAAAATTTTAATTATTTTAAATATCTCTCATTTTTTTTTAATAAAAACATATTATTGAATATTTATAATATTCATAAATACTTTAAAATATTTTATATACCTTTTTAAATATGAAATACAATTTAATTTTTATTTTATTAATATAATAAGAAATATAATTTTTTTTTATAATAAAAACATATTATTGAATATTTATAATATTCATAAATACTTTAAAATATTTTATATACATTTTTAAATATGAAATACAATTTTATTTTATTTTATTAATATAATAAGAAATATAATTTTATTTTATTAATATAATAAGAAATATAATTTTATTTTATTAATATAATAAAAATATGTTATTGAAAATTTATAATATTTGTAAATATTTTAAAACATTTACCTTTTAAATAAGAAGATAAATAAAATTAAAATTTCCATATTACTTATATGGATAATATTTGAAAAAAATAATAATAATTAAAAAAACTACATTTTATCTTTTATTTATTTATTTTTAATAAATTTTTAAAGAAAAACAAAATAATATTAAATGATAAGTTTTATTATAAAATTTAGAATTAACTTTATCATTATATACAATTAAATTTATCATTATAGAAAATTTGAAATAAAATTAGTGATAAATTTTTAAAAATTGTCTATCATATTTTATCTAAACATTTTTGAAATTTTATTATTATTTTTTTTCCAGTACGAAAAAAGCTATATTGTATTCTTTAAAATTTGAGATAAATAATAATCATCAGAACGGATATAGTAGACTTATAGTGGGCCCGGATATGGCGTGCAAGTCTATGATGAGAGATATCATAATCTGTTTACAAAAAAGGTACAGAACCTCACAACAGAACTAACAGAATATAATATGGCAGTGAATGGAAACAACTATAATAAGTAGTATGAGAAAACTTCAAGAGTTGGAAAAATAGGAAAAAATATAAATAGGGTACATGATATATACCAGATATTAAGCAAGTTGATAAATAGATTAAGTACCCAGCAAAATGAATACCTGGATATGGTGCCAAACATCTCCTGCAGATATGCACATCTTCCAAAGTTCGTTTGAGGAAGAAAGGCCTTCTTTTGAGAGAGCATCAGCCACTTTGTTTTTTCCTCTATCTATATGGTGAATAGAATAGTCCTTTCGTGACTTCCATATAGAGTCAATCCTGCTCAACCAACCCAAAAGATTATGATTTTTTATGGAATGAACAGACTTTATGATCTAATAATCACCCTATGAGTGACCTTAGTTAAAGATTTATTGAATAAAGGTATTACAGACTCATGTGCTAGTGTGTGTGTCTATGTTATTTAAGCAACGGATCGATCAGATTGCAAATACACAGACACTTGAAATGGAAAGACAACAGAGAAATACAGTAAGCAAATACAAGAACACAAGAAATTAATAAGGAGTTCACCCTATCCTCCAGGGCTACATCTCCAGTCCAGCTCTCAGTGGTGGCCTTATTTTATTGTGTCTTAAGCAGAGAATTACAATGCAAGAGCTCAATATGAGTCTCCTAAAACAGATTTGCTTGGCAGGGTGGTTCTTGGATTCCCCAAGCCACTGGAGTGCACAGACTCTTTTGCCTACTAGCTCTTTGACCTCTCTGGTCTGACAGATCCTCTCGGGGATGGCTTGAATCTCTCAAGCTCTCTAGTGCTCGATGTTGCCTTTGGTCAGCTCGGCCCTCTGTCTTCTTTCTGCTTTTGCTTCATTGTCTTCTTCTATTCTTTGTTCTTCCTCTTTGTGTTCTGTCCTCCTCTCAGGGTTCTGGTGTCTTTCTGCTTTACCTGTGCATGGCTTTAAGGCCATTCGTTCCCATGTCTGTTCAGTTCCTCTTCCACTTCCCGTCAGATCGCCTTCTGCAACTACGCTTGGAGTTCCCTGTTCGGTGTCATCATCATGCTCACAGGGAGTGGCCACACGTCCTCCTATAACTACACCAGCCTGCTTCGTCGGTTCAATTCTTTGGTTACGTCGTGGAATGAGTCTTCCTCCACCATGGCAGTCAAAGAGGACCTCAAATCCTTCTAAATCGCGGCTTATTCCCTTGTTAAATCTAGTCTTGTCGTCGGGCGCGATGTCAACCGTCAGATCTGGATCCCCCAGATCCAACGCCATCCGCTCATTTCGCGCGGTTGACTTTCTCGATTATTAGCGCGCAATGAGAGGCAGTTTTCTCTCTCCTCTGCTGTAGAGATCAAAACTGGAAAACAGGAAAACAGAAACCGTAAATTTTTGATTTTGTACTTACCTGGACTGCTATCTGATCCGGTGAAGTTGATGATGCTGATGATGCTGCAACTGCTCTGCTCCAATTACCCGGGAGACCAATTCCACCCAGCCAGACTGAGCAGAGACTGGCTGCTCAATCCAGTAAGCTTCTCACAGAAGCTCACTGTCCCCCGCGCCCAGAACCTCAGACGGATTAAAGCTCTTCCAATGGCAGACCTCTCTCACTGCTGAATCCTTCCTCCTGGTTTCTAACTCCGTTCTTCCAGCCCCCTTTCTCGGTTTAGACCTCTGGTTTTATCTGCGGGCCTAGCGGTGGCCGCCCTCCCACCTACAACCACTGCCTTTCCTCCTCCCGACACGCCTTCCATGCAATTAGGCGACTCTCAGATATTTTCCCCTGCTGTCTTATGACTACTTATGTATCCCGTTCGGTTTATGGGCCCCTTATATAAGGGTGTTTGCTTTTCTCTTTTTTTTTATCATAAGGTTTGATTTTATAAATTTCAATATATATATTTTATAAAGTTTAAAATTTATAATTATAAAGTTAAATCAGATTTATTTTAAACTTTGATTCATATTTGTTTTCAGGTTTATTATATCTATTTTTAATATAAATTTTAAAACTTTATATTAGAGGATTAATTTAGGTGGGTTGTTACATCTGCTTGCCACGCATTGGCCGCTGAGTGGAATCGCTCCGCTTTCATCCAAAACTGCTTACTGCTCAAGGAGCCCCGGATCAACACCGCCGGTTTCTGAGCGGGTCCCACCTTTTAGCTTTTAGCCTTTTTCGCCTTTGTCCTTCAGTTCTTCGGCTCTCCACATGACCAAGTGCTTGGGGCTTCTCCATTTTGAGGGTTTTCGCCTAGCGATGTGTGATTAGCGCTAATCGCACATCAAAAACCTCCTCCGTTTCCCGATCTAGGCCTCCTAGGGGCTAATTTTGCCTCCTGCGCATTCTCCATGGGCCTTGGTCAACGCGCTTTGATCAAGGTCCTCTTCGTTCCACACTGGCTACCACTTCCACTTCCTGGATCTGTTCAGTGAACCTAGTTGCCCTGTCCACATCACTATATCCATCAACCATTGTATCTTTACCAAAGACAAAATCCAAAGGAGACCTTGGTGTGAAACCAAAACAGGTCTCAAAAGGAGATCTCTGTGTAGAAGAATGCTTTGCTCTGTTGTAAGCATGCTGCACATAACACAAGTGTTCATCCCAAAGCTTAGGATGTTTGCTGCAATAACCTCTCAGTAACTGGATCACTGTCCTGTTAATTACTTCTATCTAGCCATTAGTTTGTGGATGAAAAGTTGTGCTTTTCTTCAGTTTTGTGTCCATCAGTTCCCACAGACTTGACCAAAACTTCCCCACAAATCGGGTGTCTCGATCAGATACAATAGAAGTGGGTAATCCAAAATGAACCCATACATGTTCAAAGAATAATTTTGCAGTCTGTTCAGCTGTAATCTGTTTACTACAAGGTATCAAAATACACATTTTGCTGAACCTATCCACAACAACATATAGATAATCATGACCTTTCCTAGATTTAGGCAGTCCTCCAACAAAATCGATGGAAACACTTTCCCAAGGGCGAGAAGGAATTGGCAATGGAATGTACAAGCCTAGTTTTCTGTTACTAGGCTTGCTTTTAGCACACATAACACACCCTCTTACATATCTAGAAATCATCTCATGCATTTTCAGCCAATAACAAAACCTTTGCAGTTGTGCACCTGTTTTACTTACCCTAAAGTGACCTGATATCATAGAAGTGCATGCTTCCCTAATTATCTTTACTCTCTCAGTTTGTGGAATGCAGAGTTTCCCACAATGATATAAGAGTTAGCCCTTCACATGATAATCCAATTCCTCTACTCTTTTGCCTTAACTTAAAGTTGCATATACATCTTTAAAGTCAATATCCTGAGCATTGTTCAATTGTAGCTTTCATGTAGTACAGAATTATGCTTAAGTATGGTAGATGCATTTATAATGGGTCTAGATAACATGTCTGCAACTTTGTTATGTATGCCCTTTTTATATATGAAGACTAAATGAAACTGTTGTAGAAAACCCATCCAACTGTAATGTCTTGATTGCTGCAACTTAGTTTGGGAGTGCAAATATTGAAGTGGTTGATGATCAATATGTATTATTGTCTCTTTGCCCATTAAGTAATGTTTGCACTTTTTCACACTTTGAACTAATGCATACAATTCTTTATCATATGTAGGATAGTTAACTACTGCAGGATTAAAAGTCTTAGAATGATAACATATGGGTTTACCGTGCTGTGTCAACACTGCTTGCATGGCATAGTCACTAGCACCAGTTTGGATCTCAAATGGTCTTTGCAGATTTGGCAGTGCTAATACAGGTGCTGTACTAATGTTTTCTTTCAAGGTGTCCAAGGCTTTCTGATGTTTGCCTCCCCACTGGAACACCTTGTTCAATCCTGTTAAAGCATGTAAGGGAGCTGCAATTGAGGAAAAGTTAGAAATGAACTTCCTCCAATATTGTGCTGCTCCTAAGAAGCTTCTCACTTCTGTAGCGGACGTAGGTTTAGGCCAGTTTACAATGACCCACTTTAGAGGGATCTATTTTCAGTTCACCTCCCCCTACTATATGACCCAAGTATTTTAGAGACGTTTTGCCAAATTCACATTTTGAGAGTTTAACATAAAGTTTTTCTCTTTTCAAAACATCTAGTGTCTGCTTAACATGCTTTAAATGTTCTTCCCATGTTTTACTAAAAATCAAAATGTCATCCAGGTACACAATAAAAAAATCATCAAGAAAAGGTCTGAGTACATCATTCATTAATCTCATGAAAGTAGCAGGAACATTAGTTAAGCCAAAAGGCATAACCAGCCATTCATACAATCCCTGCTTTGTTTTGAAATCAGTCTTCCATGCATCTTGCTCTGCAACCCTGACCTAATGGTATCCACTGTGCAAATCCAGCTTGGTGAATAAACAACTTCCTTCAATTGATCTAAAAGATCATCTATGCAAGGAAGGGGATAACGATTTTTGATTGTTATCTTATTCACTGCTCGGTAATCAATGCACATTCTCCACGAGCCATCTTTCTTTCTCACCAAAACGATTGGTGATGCACATGCTGATGTGCTAGGCCTGATGAACCCCTTCTCGAGCAACTCCTGCAGCTGCTTCTTGATTTCAGCATTCTCTAAAGTAGACAACCTTTTATATCTGTGGTTGCAATAGTTGTTTCATCTCCTGACTCTAACCCCAAATCGTTCTGAATAGCTACAACAGTCTTCTTATTTCTTGCCCTCGGACTTCTTAGGTCTCAACTCTGGATGCAAAATCCAACAATGCTCATCATCATGCCCATCCTTTTTACAATGAGTGCATTAAGCTTTGCTTTTTTGTGCAATGTTTGCCTTCCTTGCTTTCCACTTCTACTTTCTTTTCTCCTTGCTCTTGCTTGCAGAGGGTTGGGATGGTCCCCCAACTTCTGGATTTCCATTCTTTCCTCTAGCTTCTAGATGAGTAGCTTGTACAAATACCTGATCTATACTAGTGGGATTAAACATGAGGATGGTATGCCTCATGTAGCTGTGTAGACCACCAATGTACTTCAAAAGAGTCTCTGGTGAGTCTAATGAAATACCCAGCATCAATGCTCTCTTTCTAAATTCCTGAGTGTACCCTTGCACACTTTGCCCTTTCAACTGTGGAAGAGTTTTCCAACTCATCATGGCTTGTTGCATGTAGGCCAATGGATAGAATTGCTTCTTGATTTTAGAAACAAATTCATTCCAGACAGAGATGGTCTTACCATGTCTTTTCATATCAGCTTGGGTTCTTCCTTCCCACCAAACCAAGGTAGTGCCTCCTAGGCGTAGGCTTGCCAACTGAATCTTGCTCTTGTCTGAGTCTATGTTCTGTACTCTGTAATACACATCAATTTGTCTAATCCAATTGTCCAACTTTTCAGCATTTATCTCTCCATCATATATAGGCAAATCAAACTTAACATCTAGCTTGATCAAAGATGCTTTCTTGTTATGCACGAGGCTATTAGGAGGTGTGAGAAAGCTTTCCTCTTTCCCTTTTCCTTTGGAGTGGTCATGGAAGTGAGACTCATCTTCTTCTTTATCTTGTTTAGAACCTGATGAATCTTCAACCTTATGCTTTCTAAAGTCCCTATACATTTCTTCTACCATAGACTTTATAGCTAGGAAACTTTCTATGAATTGAGGGTCTGGCCCCACATAACCTTCCTCTGACATTGTCTTCTGAGGATAGACTCTCCCAATTTCAGGATTAGTTTCGACCAACTCTCCTTCTCCTAATTTGAGCTTTGATCTAGTGAGCATTCAACAGCTAAACCAACACAAGCTTGTCTAACCTTACAGCCTAAAGCTCTGATACCACTTGATCTGATAATCAACCTATGAGTGACCTCATGTAAAGATTTATTGAATAAAGGTATTACAGAATCATGTGCTGGTGTATGTGTCTATGTTATTTAAGCAACGGATTGATCAGATTGCAAATACACAGACACTTGAAATGGAAAGACAACAGAGAAATACAGTAAGCAAATACAAGAACACAAGAAATTAATAAGGAGTTCACCCTATCCTCCAGGGCTACATCTCCGGTCCAGCTCTCAGTGGTGGCCTTATTTTATTATGTCTTAAGCAGAGAATTACAATGCAGGAGCTCAATATGAGTCTCCTGAAACAGATTTTCTTGGCAGGGTGGTTCTTGGATTCCCCAAGCCACTGGAGTGCACAGACTCTTTTGCCTACCAGCTCTTTGACCTCTCTGGTCTAACAGATCCTCTCGGGGATGGCTTGAATCTCTCAAGCTCTCTGGTGCTCGATGCTGCCTTTGGTCAGCTTGGCCCTCTGTCTTCTTTCTGCTTTTGCTTCATTGTCTTCTTTTGTTCTTTGTTCTTCCTCCCTGTGTTCTGTCCTCCCCTCAGGATTCTGGTGTCTTTTTGCTTTACCGGTGCATGGCTTTAAGGCCATTTGTTCCCATGTCTGTTCAGTTCCTCTTCCACTTCCTGTCGGATCGCCTTGTGCAGCTACGCTTGGAGTTCCCTGTTCAGCATCATCACCAGGCTCACAGGGAGTGGCCACACGTCCTCCTGTAACTGCGCCAGCCTGCTTCGTCGATTCAATTCTTCGATTACGTCGTGGAATGAGTCTTCCTCCACCGTGGCGGTCAAAGCGGACCTCAAATCCTTCTAAATTGCGGCTTATTCCCTCGTTAAATCCGGTCTTGTCATCGAGCACGATGTCAACCGTCCGATCTGGTTCCCCCAGATTCAATGCCATCCGCTCATTTCGCGTGGTTGACTTGCTTGACCGTTAGCGCGCGATGAGTGGTGGTATTCTCTCTCCTCTACTTGCTACGTGTCGCCCGCTGAGTTGAATCGCTCCACTTTCATCCAAAATCGCTTACCGCACAAGGAGCCCTCGATCAATACCGCCAGTTTTGGAGCGGGTCCCGCCTTTTAGCTTTTAGCCTTTTTCGCCTTTGTCCTTCGCTTCTCCAGCTCTCCAAGCGACCAAGTGCTCAGGGCTTCTCCATTTTGAGGGTTTTCGCCCATCGATGCACGATTAGCACCAATTGTGCATCAAAAACCTCCTCCGTTTCCCGATCTGGGCCTCCCAGGGGCTAATTTTGCCTCCCGCGCAGTCTCCACGGACCTCGGTCAGTGCGCTTTGACCAAGGTCCTTGTCATTCCACGTTGGCTGCCACTGCCACTGGTTTAGAGGTGTTTTTGACCGCTGTTTTGAATTCTTTGAAGTCTGTCCGGACCTGGTACAACCATGGTTCCCTTTGATTATTTTCATGGATCCAATTCAGATCACTTTACATGATCAATAATGACCTTGGAGTCACCGAAAATATGCAGTCCCCTAATGTTTAGGAAGTCACAAAATTTTAAGAGTCCCGCCAACGCCATCACCTCTGCTTTGTTGTTTGTCCCTTTGCCTCCATGCCAAAAAGTTTTGATATGCTGATTCTCCCATGGAATAATAAAACCCCACATGCATAATATCCATTTTATGCAGCCCCATCGAAGTATGCACGTGGAATATTTATGGGATCCATATTGCATGCCTACGGCTTTTGAACCCTTTGATGAATATTGGGAGGTTTGCAGGCTGAGAATAAAGAGAGAATGTATTCAAAAATAGAAAGATAATTTTCCTTGCTGTTTTGGAAGAGGGCCCGGTTCCTCCATTTCCATATAGCCCATAAGGTAAGCAGCGGAATAGGCCTCCATTCGGATTTCATATTGCACCACCATTCAAAGGCTTCCTTAAGAGAGAGAAAAGTAATCCTATTGAATCCAAAATGGTTAGCCAAGCACTTACATATCCCCAGAGAATGTGGACAACTTAGGAAAATGTGATAGTTGGTTTCTTCATTCGATTTGCAGATAGGACATATAGCAGGCCCGCTCCAATTCCTTTTTTGGAGGTTTTCCCACGTAAAATTCTTATTGTGGAAAACAAGCCAAGCAAAGATAATTATCTTGATGGGGCAACCCGATTTCCAGAATATGTATGGGAAAATGATATCCTGACGATTAGAACATTCCTGTTGAAGCTGAAGATAGATATCTTTTACAAATACAGATGACCTCCCCCTGTATCCCTTCCAGATCAATTTGTCCTCCGCTTCAGATCTGTAAATACCTCTGTTTCTCATAGCCCAAGTGATCAGATTCCATTGGAGAGCCAGGTCAACATTAAGGTCCAACATCGTGGCCGATTTCCATATAGGAAGAGATCCTTCCCATCTATCAATGGCTTGGTCCCAAAAGAAGATTCCTTTTTGCTGAAGGGCCCAAAGTAACTATGGAGAAAAGGATGTTTCCTCGTCTCCACCCGCTATGGGATCGAGTCCTATAATGATATTTTTTCTCGATTGAAAACTCCATACCAGATTTTTTAGAAAAAAATGTTCTATTTTTCGAAAACCTCTCCAAATTGCAGATCCCTGTGGGGATCCAATTGTTCCTTTTCTATACCAGAATGATAAGTCTCTACTGTCCATATATTTTGCCTTGATGGTTTTGCTCCAAAGACTATCCCCCATGACTCCATTCCATAAAGATTTACAGAGTAGTGCTATGCGAAACATATTAAGGTCCATGATACCCCAGCCTCCCAATTTTTTTGGACGAGTCAATTTGGAGAGTTTAGTAAGGTGGAATTTTCTTTTCTCTTTGTCCCCCCCCCCCCCAAATGAAATTTGCAGTTAATCTGTTTAGTTTGTGGATAATATTTTCAGGTATGTAAAAAAGATGAGCCCAATAAACCATTAATTGAACCAGAACTGCTTGAGTTAAGATCGCTCTTCCAGCCAAAGAAAGACATTTAAATTCCCAACCAGCAATTCTCATAAAAAATCGGTCATGGATCCACATCCAATCAACAGATGAGTATCCCACAGGCTTTAAGTGAAAACCCAAATATTTTAGGCCCTTGTTGAGAGGTTTGGCTTTTATATTGAAAAGATTGATCAGATGGCAATAAGATCTGCATTTACATCCTCCAGAGGAAAAGACGACTTGTCGTCATTTATACATAGCCCTGTGGCTTTTTGGAATTTTCCCAAGATGTCATGCAAACAGGTCCAGGAGGCACGACATAACATTGCTGAAAGCAGTATGTCATCAACAAACAAATTGTGAGAAAATGAAATATTCCGGCTGATTTCCAAAGGACGACATCTTTCTTCTCTAACAGCCTTTTAATGTGGAGGCTTAATGAATCCATGACCAAAATAAATAGGAGAGGGGACAGAGAACAACCCTGTCGCAAACCCCTGGCGGCAGGAAAGAAAGTAGATGGGATACCATTAACAAGAACTGCATAGTTAACATCAACGACACAAGCCATAATCCAGTTTGAGCAATTGACATTTAGGCCAATTTTGGAGAGCAGACAATTAAGGAAACCCCAATCAACACAGTCATATGCTTTCTTGAGATCTAATTTCAATAAAGCAGCTTCAACTTTTCTTGTGTGCATGGAGTGAAGGCATTCCTGTGTAATAGCTACAGCCTCAAGAATGTTCCTGCCCTTTAGGAAGCCATGCTGCTCAAGGGTCATATGGGAAGATAAGATATTTCTCATCCTTTCAGCAATAAGTTTTGAAATAATCTTATAAAGGGTATTACAAAGGGAGATGGGCCTGAAGTCCATAAAGGAGAGAGTCTTATTTTTTGGAATTAAAGAGATATAAGTGGAGGATATAAAGTGGTTTATTGAGCTTTTAATCCTAGACGACTCCGCCATATTCAGAAGGTCAAACTTCAACAGATCATAAAAGTGAATGAAAAAATCAATAGTCCAACCATTTGGACCCGGACTTTTGTCCTTTTGAAAGGATTTCATGATAGACAAAAGTTCCTCCTCAGAGACCTTTGCATATAGAAGGTCATTCTGCTCCTCATCAAACATTGTAGGGTAGGGTTCAATGCCCCATAGAATGTCATTGAAATCACTGCCCCCATTCCTGCTGTAAGCTTTTTGAAAATAATTTACAGCTTCCTTGGTGATGTCTTCCTGTGACACCACCGAGATCCCCATCTCATTTTTTATCTCCCAGATTGTATTAAGTTCCCGCCTTCTGTTAGCATACCGATGAAAAAATTTTGTATTTCGATCACCCTCTTTAAGCCATGTGGCTCTGCTCTTCAATCTCCATGTAGTCTCTTCAATTGCAAGAAGGTCTTGCTTTTTTCTCTCAAGTTCCTTAATATGAGCCCTCATGTCCAAAGACACATTATTTGAAATAAGACATACAGATAATCTTTCAAGTTCTTCATTTATCTTCTTTAGAGCTTCCCTATTAGAGAACACCTTATCCCGCTGCCATCTTTTAACACATAACCTGAGGGCCGACAAGCGATTTAACAAATATGAAATAAAAATTGCGATCATTACAATTAAATTTATAATGTTTCATGTTACTAATTACAATCTAATATTGCGATCATTGCAATTAAATTCATAATGTTTCATGTTACTAATTACAATCTAATATTGTGATCATTGCAATTAAATTCATAATGTTTCATGTCATTAATTATAATTTAATATTTTTAAAAATCTATTGTTATACAAAAATGTGAAATAAAATTTATAACCATTATAATTCAATTCAATATTCTTGAATATGGTTAACTCTTCATATTACTAGTTATAATTTAACTCTAGCGTTTAAAAGGCTCATATACAACTTACACGTGTCCCTATGTAGACACTTAATCAAGTGCAATTTACACTTTGTCCTTGTAAAGATATAAACACTTCATCAATTACAACTTACACTTGTCCCTGTAAATATGTAAACACTCAACTTTTTACAATTGTTTGTGATTTTTAGTAACAAACACTCAACTTTTTACAATTGTTTGTGATTTTTACTAACAAATGAATAATTTTACTTGCTTACTCTATTATTAACATTTTATTCAACAATGTATTTGAATTTAAATTAATGTTTTAGTTAGTATCTTCGACCTAAAAAAACGAAAATACATTTCAAATTTTAATAACGATGTAACAGTTGGTACTTTGAAAATTATAAATTTATAAAAATAAAATAACTTCAAAATTTAAAAGCAAAAACTTCAGAAAACCTTGGAGGTAAAAGCCTCCTATTCCCGACCGATCAATAGTTTTAACTGCGTTTAATTATCGTTTGTGACCATAATATTTAGGAATTTGAAATGATATAATTTTAGAATTATTTAAAAAATCTAAATGTTTGGTTTAAAATTTACAGCCGCTTCCCTGTCACGTTGCAAATTCAAATCTGGTAGTGGAGCGGATGGAATGCTGGTTGTCCTTCCCAAGAAGTTATCAAATAAGAGCTTTTTATCAGTTAAGCTTTTATCAGTGAAGCATCTTTTTATCAGATAAGAGCTTTTTATCAGTTAAAGCTGTGTGACCGTTTGAAAGGGAGCGTATATATAAGAGAGTTTTGCTCAGCCAACCTGCTCTCATCTTCTTCTTTGCTCTGAATTGCAGAGACATTTTTGTGCAGCCAACCTGCTCTCATCTTTTTCCTTACTCTGAATTGCATAGACATTTTTGCACAGCCAACCTGCTCCTCTCATTTTCTTCTTTTCTCTGAATTGCATTGATTTGGTTACTTTCTAGTCCAGATTTGGTTGTTTCATTGCATGGCCATGCATGGCGTTTGTTACAGTGCATTTTCTTTATGCTTTGTCCATTTGTTTGGATTGTAATTGGTGTTTTTTGTTCATTTTTGTTCTCTTTTTCATTTTTGCTTGTGTTTGCATTTTTTGCCCTGGATTATATTTGGCTGCTGGATGTAAGGAAAAAGATATATGGGTAGAGATAAAACCCACCATCTTGGATTCTATGAAGTTGCCAGCAGGTTTGTTTTGTTTTTGTTTTTCAGAGAATTGTATTGTTTTTGTTTACATATATATGGATATACAGAATGTGAAATAGCTTTTACTTGTAATGTGAAATAACTTTACTGTTATGGATATACAGAATGTGAAATTGGTTGGTAGATAATTGCAATGCATAGAATAGTTGTTTTAACCATAAAGATAGAGATAGTCATTTGGTTAATGATTTGAAATGAACTCTGATGTGCAACAGGTAAATAGGATCGTTTGCCATTGAAAAGCTTGGGAGCTCGGATTTGCATTTGGTCTGTTTGCATAGCTGTCCCTCTGTCTGTGAGAGCCGGTCTCATAAATGGTTTGGTTTGCTATGAATTTGCTGAGATGAGATGAAGAATTAAGGATGAAGAGTATGCTAATTCGTTTATCATTCTGTATATCTAGGTCCGATTTTGGATTTCTGTTAATTTAGTCTGTTAATGGAATGGAGGAACAGATACGTGTGTATATATTCAGATAGTTTCTACTAATAAACATTTACAGAATAGTTGAAACCCGGTTGATAATGACTCTGATACTGCAGAGATACTGCAGTGATGAGGTTTGCTTCAGTTTACTGGAGCTGTGATTTCTGTCTATAATTCACAGGTGGTGTTTAGGTCTCATAAATGGTCAGGGAAGAATACTTCATCTGGGCGTTTCAGAGGTCTTTTCTGACAACGATAAATTTGTATCAGGTAAATTAATGATATGACATATTTTGTGCGAAATTGGTGCAGGAACGAGGAGAGAGGTCCTTTATTTCTCATTTTGTGGGAAATTGGTGCAGGTACGTACAATGTGAGTTGATGGTGATTCGTACGGTCTTCAACTTCATTTCTATTATACTCTGTTGGAGGTAAACCACTAAACCGGTTGAAGATAGGTTTAATCTACAGTTAGGCTAATGCCGCGTATAATAATTATATACAAATCTGATCCACCATGTTTCAAATCTGATAATTATACCATTCTCGGAGTTTTGGTGGTTGAGAGTTGTGTGATTTAATGTTAGACAGCTAGCATTAGTCCTGAGTGTTTGCTCTGTTCGAGTTGTTTTTCATAATTTCTTAATTTTTAGCAGGGTATACAGCGGAGCAGAAACAGGGGAAACCCAATGACGTGGTGTCTGATAGGGGATTCCTCCGGATAGATTACAGCAGAACCGAAATAAGTGGTAAGTTGGAAAACCTAACAAAGTGGAGTCTGATAGCGGATTTCGCCCCATGGACTACGTAGCATGCATAGAATCGTAAAAGTCGTTTCATGCTCTAGGGGATGTTTTTATTGTTTGGACTTTAGAATCCTCTAAGAGTTTTACTATGACTTAAATCTCAGATTAGGGCATTTCAATGAGTGTAAATTTAGGGAGAGCTAGATTGCATTTAAATTATTTTTTTTGGGTTAATTCTTGGTTAATGGTGTTGCCCTAGCTAGTTTTTTGAAATGACTTCTGATTTTAACCAGGCAAAAAAGAGAGGGTTCACCATTGGGGAAATTGGGAGTTGGGTGTTGGCCTAGCTAATGAATCAGAAATGATTTATGATTTGCAACAGGTTAAAAAGAAGGGTTCGCCATTGAGGAAGAAGATGAGACCACCTATAAGCTGCTTTATTTCTTTCATGGGTAGGTTGGTTTGTTTATTTGCTTTGCTACAGTCATTTATATATATATCAGAATGGAAACAGGGCATAATTCTGGTTCAAATCCTTGTTTGTAGTTATTGCGGCAGTGGGATGACACTCTGGAGAAGGAGAAGCGATGAAGAATGTGACCAGTGCGAATCAGTGAATTTCAATCCAGAGGTAATTCCAAGTAAAGCTAGTTTGAATTTCATTTGTTCGGTAGTTCAATGATTTGAAATTCGGATTTCCATTAGGTTAAAAAGGAAACTCGCCATTGTGAAAGAATATGAGATATGGATGTTTTTGTTTCAAATTATGAGCTGACTAATGTGTTTTTTTTGCCGGTTTATAGTTAGTTCAGTTTGTTTATTTCGGTTGCTTATATCATCTATGTATAACCACAAGAAATAGAGCGTGATTATTTTCAATATTTGTTTGCAGTCACTGCGGAGAGATACTTTGTGGAGATGGCATGACAGGCCCCAAGGAGAGACAAGAAGAATGCGACGGGAGGAAGTTGTATCAGGTTCTTCCGTTTTCTTTGTTAAATATTTATTTTATAGAAATTAGCTTAACCCATAGATTTTATGGTTATTTTATGTGTTAGTCTTCTATTAAACTCTAAACCATGGTTATTCTATATCTATTGTTAGTTTTGGATTAAACTTATTTTAAATTCACATTACATGACATATAGTTATTTTACTTTATATATAATAAATTTATATATGATTATTTTATTTAATATGTCTATCCTATGTTGTTATAATTTTGGTTTTTTATTGAATTATTTCATTATTGTCAATTTTTTATTAAAATAATTTTATTCTTAAAATTATCATTTAAAAATCTCTTTCATCCTAATTCCACTCAATTTAGAGGATAACTAGGTTATCTTGGAAATCATAGATTATTTTAGATGATTATATTGGCAGCGATTGTGTAGGTAATCTTCATATACGAGAGGCCTTTGATTGTCAATGTAGATGGTCTTTTTCTGCCCAAGATATATTTGGTTTCTACTCGCTTTCATATACAAGAGGTCTTTTCCTCAAAGATTCCTTCCTTTTATCGGTGTGGGTTGTTTTTCTTCCACAACCGGCCTTTTCCTCAAAGATTCCTTCCTCCTGCCAGTCTGGATAGTTTTTTCCCACAACCTCGTGTCAACATGGATGGTTTTAAAGGGGACAAATTTTGCCGTACCATATTAAAACACTATTAATATTATGTAATTAGGAATGAGATAATGCCAATAAACCCTACCTTGTTGATGAATTTAGATTATATTTGCATTCCATACTCACTAAAACCCTGTTGCCTATAATGGGATAGTGCCAATCAACCCTGCCTTGTTGATGAATTTAGATTACCATTGTGTAATCATGAATGGGATAATGCCAATCAACCTTGCCTTGTTGATGAATTTATATTTTATGGTGGTCATCTTTATTTAAATGAGGAGAACTTTGTGCCATACGAAGTCCTAAAAAACATTGGCCCTCTAAATTTGTTCTTACCCTTTTGTTAAGTCAGGCAAGTGCTAGTTGACCATTCACATAGTTAAGAACTCTAATCAAACACAATTATTATGTATATGCAATATGATAAATAGTTTTCATCATCGTTTATAATGTTGAGAAGTGATTTAAATTTGAATTTAGAGTGCTATTAAATCATTGGTGTTCAAAAGCATTGTCAAAAAGTGTTTATCAAATTTTATTATTATTATTATTAATGGTTTAATTTTATGAAATATTTTTTATTAACGATTATTTTTTTTAATGAAAAAATATTGAAGTTTTGTTGTTTTTATAGTGTTTATCTAAACTTAAAAGTTATATAGATGAATTATGAACATCAAATATAAGATGCTAGTTAAAATCGTTTATTTGGTTTCATAATTTAATTTAGGGACATCAATTATAAAAATTCAACCCAATCATTTTCATCTCATATTTTGATTTACTGTCGCCAAATGTAAATATGTTATTTAATGCCATTTTCATCTCTTACTTTCATTTTGTATTTTTAAGGCAAGGTTTATGTGAATTGCCTAAGTTATTTTGATACAATATTTTAGTATTGTATTTGGAAACAATATTAAAGCATTTTTACAATAATTCGAACACAAACTTTATTATAGAAAACAATCCCTATCATTGAAATGCCTATCATTGAATTGCACTAGATGATTATTTCAAAACCTTGTAAACAGAGTCCACAAATTTGACCTAATCCTTGCATATTCTATAGAGTGATCAACCCAATTCAATTTGAGGTGGAGATGAAGGTGTCTTCTAAGCAAAAGAGAATTCAAATTTACAACTTTCCTTACAATATAACTTCAAATCATGGCATAGGTGCTACTTGGGATCTTGTGAATAGTTGAGACATATAGTAGTCCTTCCCATAATCAACAATATCAATGATAGCCTTCCTACAACTTCCATTACAAGGTGATTTCAAATTTTGGCATGGGTGTTGCTTGGAATCTTATGAATAGCCAAAACATATAATATTCCCTTCTAGGATCAACAATATCAATCTTAGCCCCATTCTCCAATCCATGGAAAGGATGCATTATTAATTTTTTTAAAGAAGGCCCTCAATACAACCTTGAGCATGACTCCCATTCACTGCTTTGTGGATTTCATGTGAAGGAGGATGATTTGTGATATGCCTAATAAACTCACTTCTTTGGATTACACAATGAACCATCGTGAGTCTAGCTTCATCTTTCCATAGTGCAACTTTTCTTGAGTCAAATATATATATATATATATTGTTCATTAACTGATGTCAAACATAATCCACTCATCAAAGTGTTGATTTGGGGTAGCATCGGATGTGCTCTAGCCACGAAATTTGGTGGAGAGGCTGGGGCACACGAGATCTCCAATACCCAGAAAGGGTTTGGGCAAATTCTAAACAGATCAGGAGATATTAAAATAATTAATATTTTTAATGGAGTCCCTAAGTCTAAACTTAGGGAAAATAAAATATTAATGTGTATTAATATGAATCTGTGTTAGAATGGTCCAAAAGACATGGATCAAGCCAGATCTAGTCTTAGCCATTGATTAGGGACTTAATCTCGACTGTTGAGATGTCAACAGGGAAAGTATAAGAGGAGGCTTGAGGGTCACTTGGAGAATACACCAGATGATTAGTCATTCTATTCTCTAGAGCAAGGTTTGCTAAGAGAGATAGAATTAGTGATTAGGAGAGCAGCTGAGGGGCATTGAGTACAGAGAAACAGAGAAGGCAGAGATTGTGCCGGGAGAGCAGTGCAGCAGCCAAGGAGGGTGACGCAGAGCCAGCAAGGGCTCACGCAGGGCCACGCAGAGGCAGCCAAGTGTTGCGTAGAGCACCAGAGGGGCCAACACAGCTAACACAGAGGCTCCCAGAGCTGATGCAGGGCCTCCTGGGGCTGATGCAGGGCCAGTGTGAGACAGAGAGGGGCTGACGTAGTCCAGTTTGGGTAGACGCTGGGGTTGCAGAGCAGTTTTGTGCTAAGGAGCTACCGGAAGGTTTTTCTGGGGTTTTAGCCAGGAGATTTCTCTCAAACTATGAGGTATAGCTACTAAGGAAATTCTCTGTTGGGTAGGCCAGTTTCGACACTCAGATTGTACTCTGATATTGCTTAATAAGAAAACCCTTAGATAGCTGCATCAGTTTTCCCGCATTGGGTTTTTCCGGGACATTGGTCCAAAAATAATGGTGTCATGTGGTGTGTTTGTTCTTGTTTCTTTTAGTTGCTGATCTATAATATGTTGAGCATGCACTGGTGTTTATTTTCAGTGTTTACTTTGTAAATAACTTGTTAAAGAAAAATAACAAGTAGGTAGGAATAAATCAGAAAAAATGCATGAAGGGTTTCTAAACTAAGTAAACTTAGAAACTTCAACACAAAGACATTTGGTTCTCAAAGGCTTTGAGTCTTTTAGCATGGGAAGAAAATATTGCTTTATGCTAAGTAGATGACCCCATGGGGGTGCCCATTTACAACACCTTACAAACCTTGGAATGATGGTACCAAGACATAATAGATGGAAGTAGGCTGCCTCCACCTAGAAGCCTACATGGCCACCTCGCTGCCATGTAGGACAAAATGAAATTGGAAACTTAATGTTTGTAACACTAGCGCAAACCTGGAGTGTACGAAAAATTGGGAAGGTACAAAGGTGTAATGGTTTGCACATTTGAGGATGAAGGGGATTAATGATGGATGAATATAGGTTGAGGCAAGCCTACCATGTAGGGAAATGGAAAAAAGATGAAGGCTTGGCGAGCAGGAAGCATTTCAAATCATCTACAGTAAGCCAACCATGGCAGGGAGCGATCAAGCTTGGTGACTCTGGTCTGATAGCACTAATTCATGGAGCCTCTAAGACTAGAGGCTTTGATCATACTTGTCCATCTTGAAATCTCCAACCTTCTCTCACCTTCGCACATAATTCTTCACAACGGGACCTTCTCTCTTAGATTCAGTTTCTTTGTTTTTTTGCACAACAATTTTGTATCGATTATGCATCATTTTTAGTTTGGTTCTTTATCTTTTGTGGGCTCTTTTGGTATTTGGAGGCTTCATTTTGCCTGCAACCCTCTGTATTCCCCCCTAAATCTTTGTTTTCTCCTTATTGACCGCTAGTGCTCTTTCTGGTCCCTCCTCTTGTCCAGGTCCATCCTTCACTGTTCCACTCCTCTATTTTGGCTTCTCCCTCCTCCTCTAAGCCTCCTTTGTCACTCTTTGCTCGTTCTCCATTCTACTAGCTTGTTACCCCCTCCCTTGTTCTATCCATTGATTTCCTTGACCCCAATATGGTTAGCATTGTCTTGTTGGCCCTCTTGTTGTGGCAAAAGGGGACGACCTAGTCCTCTCCCCTCTCCAATTTTATCCCCCATTCCTTCGAGCCTCCCACACACAATCTTTTGCCAGGGTGGTCATGGAAAGATACAGGGATATCATCCCTGAAGTTGTCCAAAGAGAAATATCTGATGTAGAGGAGCAAGTTAGACAAACCCAAAGGTTCATTCTAGACACACACGTGGACTAGGAGACTAGAGATTGGATACTAGATGTAGGAAACTTCACCAGTGCTAGAGATTTTGCTTATATGTAGACTGTAAACCTATACTGGCACACAAAACTCTAATGGGAAGAGTCCTCACACACGGGGTTGACACTCAACATGAAATTATCATTTGTATGGTTGAGCTTATGGAAAAAATGGACAACATTAACAGGAAAATCACTCTCTTGACTAAGAGAATCACAAACATAGATCCTTCACTGTCACACATAGATGGAGAACCCTAGCCACTAGATGAAGCGAACAATCCAACAGAATGCAAGGCTCATGGCACATACTCATACCCATAATATAATTTCCAACAGTGCAGGAATGTCTTTTAGTTTATGAAATATTTTCCGTTTATACCTTCTCACTTTTTTTGTCTTATCAGTTCAGTAGATTATGAATAATATAAACAATCCTAAAGTTTTGTGTTTATGCTACTAGTTTGGTTTCCCTAGTGGCAGACTAGTAGAGACAATTATTATTGTAAATTTATGTTTTCAGTGGTAATATAAATCTACTGATCTTACAAAAAAATATATATTTATTGAAGGCTACATGTTTCCTTCAAATTAATTAGAATCACAATCTATTTTATCAAAGTATGTATATTTAACTAAAGTTTGTTAAAAACACTTCGAATGAAGTTTCTGATAGATATATGCCATGATATTTGAACTAGTTACCAAAGTAAATTTTCCTAAACAAAAGCTAAAAAATGGCATATATAGACTATGTGAAGCATGAAGCTAAATCCACTAAAACAAGCATAACTCTAACCATATAGATTTTTTAATATTCTCTATTGATTTCTCTGACCCCAATATGGTTAGGCACCATCTTGTTGGGCCCTCTTGTCGCAAAAAAAGTGGATGACCTGGTCCTCTCCGCTCTCCCAATTTTATCCCCATTGCTTTGAGCCTCCCATGCACAATCTTCTGCCAACGCAGTAATGGAAAGATACAAGGATATCATCCCTAAAGTTGCCCAAAGAGCAATATCTGATGTAGAGGAGCAATTTAGACAAACCCAGAGGTTCATTCTAGACACACAGGTGGACTAGGAGTGTTGGTAAGGTAAATCCCCTCTGCGGACAGAGGCGATCCCACTAGCCTATCACAGAACTAGCCACAAACAAACCACGCTGCTACGCAAGTTCCTAGTTATGCATCAAAGGTGAATCAAGAAGACTAACCTGGAGTCCAATGCTATGATTGAAGCAGAGTTGATATCCTCGCTCCCTTGCTCCAACAGATCATAACGAATACCTGCACATGCAAAGGAAGAGACAAATACCAACATAGAAACTACCAAGGCACAACTATATTTCAGTCAGAAAGGAAATAAGTCAACATATCACCATGACAGATAATGAGATTGGAACTATAATAGCAGTCGCTCATCAATTAATAAACAGGAAAAGTTACAACCATTGTTCTGACGTCGACCCTTCTCCTGGCTGGGTGAGTAACTATATGTGTCTTGACATGCATCTCCTCTCCGGTAGCATAACCTCTCTAGCACTCATTAGCATCCTCTCCATGACCAATAATCATCACTACTATAACTCAATCACCAAATCACTAGCATAATACTAACACCAACACTCTCTCTTCTCTAGCTCTCTTAGCACTAGCTTGCTCAATGCATAATGACAAGCTTATATAGATGAAGAAGGGAGGAGGATGCAATGAACCGGGACACCTTTTGTGGAATTAGCAAAAGCCATAAAGATGGATAAAGCTCGACAAAAAACTGATTTTCTATCCTCAGAAAAGCTCCATGTAATGAAGGAAACAACAGTCGGACGTGCATTAAGGCAAAAAGCACGACTAAATTTGGTTGGCGCGACTGTTGCTCTAAGATAGAGCGCCAATGGTCGCGCCCTCTTTTGAGGATCTCCATCATTGGCGCGGGTAGGATACTGTGGACTTGCGCCAATGGAAAAAAGAGTACTTTTTAGGGATGATCTGCAGAAGGTGTCTTCAGGGATCATGGAGTACATACTCAGGGGAACATAATGCAAGTGTTTTTAGCTTTTGTCACTTCTTATAACTCCCGGAATGGGTCCTCCAAGGTACGACAAGAGGAGTAACAGGGATGGTGGCAAATTACTGTGTAACAGATGCCCCCTAAAGCATGAAGTCCGAGAGGTGAGAGGGGTGAAATGCTTTACAAGAATACACACATAAGAGCACACAAGAGCACATATAGTTACTGCCGCCGAGGAGCTGTATTAAGAGACATGACTGATAGTTCAATTACATGATGTACGTGGCATGGTCGCAGCCATCCATAAGAGAGTACATAAATAATCTGGATCCATAGTATGGACACAGCCATCTGGTTAGGATCAATGATTTGACTCAGGTATGGTCGCAGCCATCCAGTGAATGAGTCAAGTATCAAGAATCACGCCTGGATTACAACAGACACAATCCAGGGTCTTGCGCTCCATCTCGACCCGAACAAGAGTACAAGTCCAAGCATGTGAATATATGAGCTGAAGTCGAACATGCATGAACATCGCCTGATTACCAGTCAATAATGGAAACTGTTAACAGACGCGAGAGGTACCACCAATAATGACAATGGCCCTCAAGGTACTATAGGTACAATCTACGACGCGTGAATTAATGATCTGAAGTCGAACGCCCGTAGAATCATTCGATCGGAGGCCAATGATGAAAACCTCACGTTGAACACGAAGAACCTGCCATTGAGGCATGCAGGCTCCAAGGCACCAGAAGGGAGTCTCTAGGTCAACTTCCTGGATAATGAGCTGAAGTCGACAGGGAGTGACCTTGATCGAAGGTGGGCCATAATGTTTCCCACATCATCGACACGAGACAGAGAGATAATGTCGTGAATCAAGATTGTGCGAACTATCAGAGGGAGGTGGTTTATTTGCAGAGGTCAACTTCTCTTGAACATATCGGCGGCACATTACCGGAATTGGCAGTATTTGACATCAATGTATCAAAGGTCATTATGACGAGGCAATGAGTGAATGAGAGGTCAAATAGGGTACCCAAATCCATGGAAGTAAGTGAAAGATATGAGATGAAATATCCCCGCCCTGGACACGAAAGCAAAAAGTGCCATGTTCAAGAGTGACATACTGCCGTTACGGTAATAATTATGGTTCAAAAAATTTTATTTTCCCCAACCATTTCTGGCGAGTACCCTAGTTATTTTTAACAAGCTTGATGGGGATAGCATATGCTTGTGTTGTGACAAAATCCAATGTCATTAAGTTTTAAACGAGTCTGACAAAGGAAGAACTCGGCGTCTTTTCTTGTTTAGAGAGTTTTGAAAGACAGCAGAAAAGGAAACTCCAGGGATGTCCTTTTTCGTAAAGTTGTGTCTCTCGGGCCCAAAAAAGTATAAAATAATACCCGAAAGAACCGCCCGATCATTACGATCGAGGAGTACTTTTCATGATTAGTGACTTTGACCTGAAAAAGTAAAAAAGCGGTCAAAACCACGTCGTTTCGTACCACTAATGAGTTTGAAACGACAAAAACCCGGTAATCTTTTTATGTTTTAACGGTCGACAAAAAGAACTTAAAACGACCGCCCCTTATCACTTTTTAACGAGTCAAGAGGAAGGACTTTCGGCAATCTTTTCCTCTTTAAATGGTCAGAAAAGAGCTGAAAGCGGACCTCCATTTTTATTTTCTTTAACGAGTCAAAAAGGAAAAAATACTCGCATTCTTTTCATATTTTACGAGTCAGAAAAGAGCGTAAAGGCGACTCGTCCTGAAGAACGAGTGGTATAAGGGATAGCAACTGGTTCCGGTAATGGTGGAACTTTACTTGAAACACGTGAAGGTTAAGAGGTTGGCTAATAAGAACCACCATTGCTACGGTTCCTCAGGAAAGGAGAAACAACCAAGTGAAAGCATATGATCGGCCAAAAAGATGGTGGCGATGGAATGAAACAACCAAGGCTCATCTAGCAGAATTTTAGCGGATAAAAGGCAATTACGGGACGTAAATCAGGTATGGGTTTTTTATTTTACACAAGCTTGAACCATAGAGAACTTTGCTTGGATTCGGTTTCATGTTTACACAAGCTTGAAACGAAAAACTATGCTTGGGTCGGTTTCATGTTTACCAAGCTTGAAACGAAAAACTATGCTTGGGTTCGGTTTCATGTTTTACACAAGCTTGAAACGAAAAACTATGCTTGTTAAAAAAATTGTTGCATGCCCCCAGCATGATTATACCAATCGAGATACATGCCCCCCTTCATGGCATTCACGAAGTGGATGGAGTGAAGGTTTACTT